>JAESUZ010001900.1:0-513945 GCA_017311185.1 Proteles cristata cristata | reverse complement strand
GCTGCAGTGAACATGCTTAATGTGTTTTCAGAGATGAGTTGTTTATTCAGTACAGGAACTCCATTGCTTGGGTTAAACTGTTGGTTTTCAGCTCTACATACAATTCAGTAGCTGGACTGTAGCGCCTTTGTTAGTCCGGTTGCGAGTTATTTATTCATTTGCGTGCAGGTGCTTGTTATCAGTATTGTGTTGGTTTTACTGCACACCTAAGAGACTGCTGTCATTCTTATCCGTTTCCTCCAGTGGTACTGAGCCCCCTTCAGTACTTAACTCTGCAGGTGAGGAAATTGAACAGCTGCCTCCTGTGGTCCAGGCAGCAGCCAAAGCAAACTGGGAAAAGGCTGGTGTGCCTTGGCTCTGAAACCTCCCAGAAGTCTGGTTTTTAAGAATTCAAATGTTCTAAAGACAACGAATACTCTAAAGACGGCTGTGTGTGTCAGACTCCTAAACTGAGCTTCTTGTCACACCCACAGTGCAAGAGCGTCTTACGAAACAAATCGCGGTAGCCATCACAGAAGCCTTGCGGCCTGCCGGAGTTGGGGTGGTAGTGGAAGCAACGTAAGTCCATGTTTGCCTTTTTTTTTTTTTTTTTTAATTTTTTTTTTTAATGTTTTATTTATTTCTAGAGGAGAGAGGAGACAGCGTGAGCAGGGAGGGCCAGGGAGAGAGGGAGTCACAGACTGAAACAGGCTCCAGGCTCTGAGCTGGCAGTCAGCACAGAGCCCGACGCGGGGCTCGAACCCACGAACCGCGAGATCATGACCTAAGCGAAAGTCGGACGCTTAACCGACTACGCCACCCAGGCGCCCCAGTCCATGTTTGCCTTTAATAATGTCCTGTGGTGCGCAGAAATATTTAGTGCTGCTCTGTTTCCTGCGCTGGGTGGTGGTGCACAACTGACGCTGTCCCATTTTCGATCTCTGAGCCTGAAGCTTTTTTTTTAAACCTCTTTCATTTACTGTGTTGCTGATGTAAGGAACTATGGTACAGGAGACAGGGTTTTGTTTGGTTTCGGTGAGGGTTATGGAGGTGTAGGGAGTCATCAGCGTAGTGATTCGTGCAGCCAGTAGCATGTTATGTCTTCTCTTGATTTCTTCTTTAGCTCTTTGTTGCTCTAAGCAGACTCTTCCTAACATTTTGTCACACATTTTAAAAAATGGAGCTCAGATGGTGTGCAAAGGGTGCCCGAAGACACTTATTTAAGTTAGAATGAATTATGGGAATTGCACACATCTTAACCATTCTTCTGGCATGGCATGGGCTCTGTGCTGTGCACGCTGTCTGGCCTCTCCGGTTGCTTAGTCTCACTGTGGTCACTGTTCTCTGGATCCTGCCTGGTGAGACCAGCCCACTTCAGTATTTCTCCCAACACCTAAGCTAGCATTGTGTGGTCTTGGTCCTAAAGATTGTTCAAGTGAAAATTCTGCATCTCATTTTATCCAGAAGTTGTTGTCTTTCTGAGTAACCCTTGTAGTATTTTCACAAGAAAGAAAATTCCGTTTTCTCCCAATTCTGCATCTCATTTTATCCAGAAGTTGTTGTCTTTCTGAGGAACCCTTGTAGTATTTTCACAAGAAAGAAAATTCCGTTTTCTCCCAATTCTGCATCTCATTTTATCCAGAAGTTGTTGTCTTTCTGAGGAACCCTTGTATTTTCACAAGAAAGAAAATTCCGTTTTCTCCCCTGTCTGCTAGATGCACCAAAGACTCAACCACTGAGAAACTTAAATGAAAACTTAAGGTCAAATCTAAGAAGTGATATTGGATACACCTGGTAGCTGTGAACTCAGTATAATCACGTTTAGCTTTTTGGCTTGCTTTTTACTTTGAAAACCAAACCAGCAACTGTCGATTTCTTTAAGCCACTTTTGTTGTCTTGTTTTGTAGACACATGTGTATGGTAATGCGAGGGGTACAGAAAATGAACAGCAAAACTGTGACCAGCACGATGTTGGGTGTGTTCCGGGAAGATCCAAAGACTCGGGAAGAGTTTCTAACTCTCATTAAGAGTTGAACTTCAGCGTATGTCCTGTGGTTTGCTGATTGTGCTGTTAGAAACATTGTTTGTCTGGTCTTAACTGTTTGTACATTCCGTTTTCAGTTGTTACAGATGTGGACTTTATCCCTTGTCACTAATTGTGTTTAATAATTATTTATAGCAAATCAAATAAAAATAATTAATAATGGGGTGAGCCCTCTACTTTCTTCTTGCCACCTGTTAGTGGTAACTGTCAAGGAAACTGCCAAATAGTGTTAAGTTACATGCACAAAACCACTGCCATTTGGATAACCATTGGGTGCTGGAAAGGAAGAAAAACTCAACTATTTTGTTCAAATACTACGGTAATTGGGTTCATAAGCATCGGAATGTTGGGAATGGGAGGAAACTATGGTCAATATACTGTTTTTTTCTCCTCCCCAAACAAAAATGGTGTAGTGCTTAAAATAATTCCTGTACAGCGAGCAGCATTGCTCTGCAAACACAAAGTCCAACAGGCTCCACTTGAATCACACTTATTAAACTGCCAGGGCACTTTGTTTTTACATATTTATTTTTTTAACTATTCAGTTGTAATGTTAGTCATCAAAGGAAGGTGGTGGAATATCTATGTTTTCGATTTTACTGTGAGCTAAAAAGGCACATTTCTACTTTCTATTCTTTTTTAAATTCAAGTACAAGGAATTTGTTTATAAGTGTATTCCCATGTCAACATACAAGGATTTAGACATTTAACTCTCTGTGCCTTGATGAGAATATCACACCACTTAGAGTGTAGATGCCTTTGCCATTTTTTAAAAAGCCATTATTTTATGAGACATCAGTACCAATACTGCAAATAACTAGTCCTCACAATTTTACCTTTAGAAGTCTCTTTCATGCTTACTTTGTGTATTCCTTGTAGATGTCTCAAAACTTTTTTTTAAAAAACCTTATCAAGTATTTTTCTAAGTATTTCCAGAAACTTTTGAGAATGTCCATCATTTTCAGGTCTACGGAACCATAGCTTCTGTGAATATGAAAGATTGCAGAATGAACTAACTGTGGACTGCGTTGTGATATCCAGTGTTAATGAATGCCACATTCTTGGTGCCTATGAAAATGGACTGTAATTTTCTGGAATTACTGGAAAATATAGGAAGCCCCCATACTGGCTCCTCTTGTGGTCCCTGTGGGTCTTGTCTTCAGTATAACTGTTCAAGTGGTATATATCTTTTCTTCCAGGAAGCTGTTGCCTTATTAATGACTACCTGAAATTTCCTCCACTGGGGCAGTGTGGGCCATATTAAAACAACAAAGAAAAAACCCAACTCCCCTGCAAAAACACAACAACAGTCATTCCATGGAAAAGTCTCTTATTTGGTTGACATCATGCTATTCAGATTTATTCCATTACCTTAAGAAGAACTAATTACAGTGCTTACTTTAATCTTGGTGGTCCTAACTCTGCCACTTTGATGTCATTTGCCTTTAATGGGACAAGGTGGCAGAAGTGATGTTTATTTATTTAGTTTTTAAAGTTTATTTATTTTTGAGAGAGAGAGAGAGGGAGTGCACGTGCACAGAGGAGGGGCAGAGAGAGAGAGGCAGAGAGAAAATCTGTCAGTGCACAGAGCCCAATGTGGGGCTTGATCTCACGAACCCATGAGATCATGACCTGAGCCAAAACCAAGAGTTGTTTGCTTAACCGACTGAGCCATCCAGACGCCCCCAGAAGTGCTGTTTAAAAAACAATTCTTCCTACTTCTGTTTCCTATATTTTTCTATATTTGGAGTTTCTGAAATAGTGTTAATTCATTCTGAGCTCCTTTAAAAAAATCTAATCTGATATAAACATTATCCTGCTCAACATTTAGACATTTAGAACTAGAATGAAACACTCAACTCATGTTTGGTATTTTAAAGTAAAAACAGATGTGACTTGGAGGACCAAAGAAATTATTAACTATAAATTCATCTTTCTGAGATCAATTGTATTCATTTTTAATGAGTCTCTAACATTCCCTACAGGTGTTCTCATAAAGGTCTAATGTATCTACAGGATGTTGTCTTATTGGTAAATGCAAAGTAATAATCTTATCTGTTTTACTCTAGTCTGCACTGCTTTAAAATTACCTTTTCATATCTGTGAATCCATTTTGGGGATTTTTAAGAATTTGATGCATTTGAGTACACTGTTCAATTGTCTGAATTTTATGTATGTATGCATCTGTTCCTGAAGTTGGTTCTATTGAAATTATTAAAGTGTTATAACATAGTTTCTTGTCAAAGTAGTTTCTTTTTGAACCACTTGTATAGATATCACAATAGATTATTTTAATTGTATATTCTTTTACCGAAGATACTCATCATAAGGGCTTCTCTCGGTGGGTCATCAAGCTATTAAAACATAAATGCCAGTGGCAGTAGAAATTAACCTGGGCTTCTCTGTCTTCTTTGGAATTTGGTTTGGCTATTACTGTCCTCACCCTCTGGCTGGTAAGGGAAAAGGAGGTCTGGGGTAAGAGTGAGGAATCTGAGTGGCCCTCACGTCCCCACTGTCCTTATTCTAAGTTTGGGAAACGTCAGCCTCCTGAGAACTGGCACTGTTTCTGTGTGGGAGGTGTTGGAGGAAGAGCAGGCCGGGGCAGGGAGCCGCGCAGTGCAGGGAGTGGAAGAGAGTGTCCGTCCTTCTTCTAGGGAAGAGCCTGCCTCGAACAACATTTCCAGCTAAGCACAACGGTTTTGCTGTGTCTTTTCTGTCTGTGCCTGGTGCCCGTATCATTCCCTCCTTTGGGATTGTCTTCTCCCCATTCTCTGCTCCACCTAGGCAGTGACCCCTGCCCTGCACTAATGTGTGCGTGCCAGGTGCTGGGGCTCTGGAGTGGCCTGCTGCTCCTTCAGGGACCCTGTGGACTGTTGGGCAGTGAATCTAGCCAGCCAATCCAGCACTGCTTATTGAAATACAACATTCCTAAAACCGTAACTCACAGCTGTCGGTAAAACAATGAAGTGCTCAACTAAGCCCAAGTTGCTGCCCCTGAGTTTTTTCACTTTTAAAAATTGGCTGAGTTCCTTGTTTTGTTGCTTAGTGGAAGAGACCAAAGGTTTTAGAGAATGCTGTCAACACGAAACACCTGGATTCACCCTGAAGGGACACCATTAGCAAGAGAAGAGGGAGTCTTAGTAGATGAGTCCTAAGGCAAAGTATAAATACCCAATAATTCAATACCGGCCCCACCCCCACCCCAGAGGCACCTGCTTTATGTTTATTTTAGTCTTTACTATGGAAAAAACCATAACAGTAGACAGGACATAATTACATGACCTCCATGTACCCATCATCTAGCTTTAATAAGTCTCAACTCATGGCCATCTTGATTCCTCCATACCTCCCATCCCTGCTGGATTATT
The DNA here is from genome assembly GCA_017311185.1 of Proteles cristata cristata. Lineage (NCBI taxonomy): Eukaryota > Metazoa > Chordata > Mammalia > Carnivora > Hyaenidae > Proteles > Proteles cristata. Next base: position 508,554 of record JAESUZ010001900.1, on the reverse strand, counting down.
TCAAGGCAAATTCCAGATATTATCTCACCCATAAAATGTTTGATTATCTGAAAGGAGAGGAATCACATAAAAACTCCATTCGTTATCACATACAAAAATTAATGCGTTAATATCAAATATCCGGTCAGCATTCAATTTTCTCCTATTATCTCATAAATTTATTTATCACTTATTTGAATCAAGCTACAGATGAGTTCCACACATTGCAGTTGGTTGATCTGTTTTTTTTCTTTTGTGGTAAAAAACATAAAATTTACTATCCTAACCATTTTTATTCTACAGTTAGTAACTATATGTACATTGTTGTACACCAGATCTCTAGAACTTTTTCATTTTGTAAAACTGAAAATTCATATCCATTGAACTCTTTTCCCTCTCCCCTCAGTCCCTGGTAATCACCATTCTGCTTCTGTTTCTCAGTTTGACTACTTTAGATTCTTCATACAAAGTAGAATCATGCAGTATTTGTCTTTTTATGACTGGCTTAATTTCACTTAGCATTATGTTCTCAAGACTCATCCATGCTATAGTATATGACAGGATTTTCTTCTTTGTAAAGGTTGAATAATATTCCATGGTATGTATATACTACATTTTTAGAATTCATTAATCTATTGATGGGCATTTAGATTGCTTCCACCTCTTGGCTATTGTGAATAATACTGCAATGAATATGAGTGTGCAAATATCTCCTCGAGACCCTGTTTTTAATTCTTTTGGGTATATACTCAGAAGTGGGATTATTGAATTTCTATATTCTCTCTACATGGTAATTCTTTAAAAAATTTTCAGGAACCGCCATTCTATTTTCCATATAATGTCTGTACCATTTTACATTCCCACCAACAGTGTACCAAGTATTCTAATTTCTCCACATTCTTACCAAAACTTGGTATTTTCCAGCTTTTTTTTGGATCATGGCCTTCCTAAGGGGCATGAAGTAATAGTTCATTGTGGTTTGGATTTGCATTTCCCTGATGATTAGTGATGTTGCGCATCTTTTCATAAGCATATTGGTTATTTGTATACCTTCTTTGGAGAAAAGTCTATTTAGGTCCTATGACCATTTTTTAAGTCAGGTGTTTTTTTTTATTTTTTTTTATTTTTTGTTGTTGTTAAGCATAGGAGCTCTTTATAACCCTTTATCAGATAAATAGTTTGCAAATAGTTTTTCCCACTTTATAGATTGCTTTTTTCACTCTTTGTTTCTTTTGATGCATTGAAGTTTTTAAGTTTGATGTAGTTCCATTTGTCTGTTTTTGCTTTTGCTGCCTATGCTTTTGGTGTCCTATCCAAGAAAACATTGCCCATTCCAGTGTTGTGAAGATTTCCCTCTATGCTTTCTTCTAGGAATTTTATAGTTTTAGTTTTACTTTAGACCTTTAATCCATTTTTAGTTAATTTTTGTGTATGGTGTAAAGCATGGGCCCAGCTTCTTTCTTTTACATGTAGGTGCCTAGTTTTCCCAACACGATCTGTTAAAGAGATTCTCTTTCCCCGTTGTGTAGAGTTGGCTCCTTTGTAAAAAATCGTTTGATCATATACACGCGGATTTATTTCTGGGCTGTCTATTCTGTTCTATTGGTCTGTATGTCTTTATGCAAGAACTACACTTATTTTAATTATTGTAGCTTTGTGATATGTTTTGAAATGAAAAAGTGTGAAGCCTCCAGCTTTGTTTTCCTTTCTCAAAATGGTTTTGGCTATTTGGGGTCCTTTGAGATTCCATATGAATCTATTTCTACTAAAAAGGCCGTTGGAGTTTCATTGAATGTAGAGATTGCTTTTATGAATATTTAATAATGTTAAGTGTTATAATCCATGAACATGAGATACTTTTCCATTTATTTATGTCTTTAATTTCTTTCCTTTGGTTTCATAGTTTTCACTGTTTAAGTCTTCCCCCATTTTGGTTAAGTTTATTCCTAAGTATCTTATTTTATTTTTTTAATAGACTTTATTAGACAGTTTTAGGTTCATAATAAAACTGGAGAACACAGAGATTTCTCCTATACCTCTTGCCCACACTCATGTGTCCTCCCCCCCGCCCCCCATTATCATCATCCTCCAACAGAGTGGTACATTCGTTACAAATGATCAACCTATATTGACACATCATAACCAAAATCCATAGTTTACATTAGGTTTCACTTTTGGTGTTGTACCTTCTATTGGTTTGGACAATATAATGATACAGCAAAATAGTGTGTATCTGCCATTTCACTGTCATACAGAGTAGTTGCACTGCAGTTGCACTGCCCTAAGTATCATCTGTGTTCCATCCATTCATCACCTAAATATTCTTTTTGATGCTATTGTAAATAGAATTTTCTTAATTTCTTCTTTGGATTGTTCATTGGTTGATATATATCTTAAGTCTGTTTAAAGTTGTAGATTCACCTCTTGCTCCCTGTTTTTAATACTATCCTTACAATTTATTTGGTCATTTGCTTTTGGAGAAGTCCCCCACGTATCCCATGAAATGTCAACTGCTGCTGTGGCTGTCTGTGGCTGTCCAAATGAAGCAAAACTTCAGCTAAGCAGAGGAAAGAGGTCTACTGATTTCTACAGCATTCCTCGATGCCCCTAAACTCCTATTCCCAAGGCAGCCCGGATCCTGAGGCAGGCTCACCCTTCAACTTGGACACAGCTCTTTTTAGTTTTGTAACCTAGAGTCACCCTCCCAGGTATGGAACAGGGTTCATTCCTTTTTTGGGGGGAGGGGGTTGTCTTTTCTGGAAAGGCTTCAGTTTTAAAATATCTACCACATGGTTTCCTTGGCTGCCAAGATTTTGGCTAAGGTGGAAGGGTTATTAAAGGACTGGAAATAGTGAATCCGCCAGGACTTGACATCACTTTGAGGGCCTATCCCTGGGGAATTCCAAGGTTTGGGTTGGATGCTAGGAGTGTTGGGTGCCTGACTGCTGTTATATCTGTATGTATTACTTACCTCTGAGTAAGGATACCAAACAGGTTCTGACTGACTGGGGTGGAGAAGGAAGTGACACACGAGTTCTTGTTTTTAAGCAGCTTCTTGTAGTCTCTCCCTAACAGTGTAGTTATGACTTGCTTACAAATCCTGTTGGGATAACTCCCAGCACATGTATTACACAGCCCCGATACGCCCATCTGCTTTTCCTTTTATTTCTACATTCTCCTGTTTGGTTTGAGCAATGTGTCCACAACCCTGACCTTTTGAGAAATCCTTTAACTTCTGGAACTGACTGTGCTGCCCAGAGAGATGTGGTTTGGCTGTTGGTCAGTACAGAGAAGGCTGTGTTGAGGGGATTCCTGGGATGAAATGCCTGGGCATGAATGAAAACTTCCTCTCAGTCTGTCGCACTTCTGCTTTGTTGATTTTCTCTTCATTTTAGGATGAGTTTCTTCTCCCTCTTTTTTTCCCTGGATATTTTCCTTTTTGAAAATGTGGTGAGTGAATATACAAATGGGATTTTTTCTAATTTTTCTTTTTGTGGGGTTTCCCATTATATGTGTGATGATACCAATTTTTATGGTCATATCTTGTCTTTTTTTTTTTTTTTAATGTTTTATTTATTTTTAGAGAGAGAGAGAGACAGCATGAGCAGGGAAGGGTCAGAGAGAGAGAGGGAGTCACAGGCTGAAACAGGCTCCAGGCTCTGAGCTGGCAGTCAGCACAGAGCCCGACGCGGGGCTCGAACCCACGAACTGCGAGATCATGACCTAAGCGAAAGTCGGACGCTTAACCGACTAAGCCACCCAGGCGCCCCAGTCATATCTTGTCTTAACTGGTAGATTTCTTTCTGTAGATTTTTTTCTTTGGAGTGTCATTTCACTTCTACAACCTAGGGATAAACTGAAAAGAGACAGAGATGTTAGTACATAAAAGAACAATCAATTTCAAACAACTAGCAGGGACCACAGCATTATTTCCTATTGGTCATTTGGAAGGTAACTTTATTTTAATCAAGGACAACTAATCTCATATAGATTAGTTGAATTAGGAATTTCTCATTTCTCATTTCTGGGTTGAAATTTGATTTTCCAGAAAGCTGATTCCCCTGTGACCTACGAGCATGAGAACTTGAAGTCCTTATTCAAATCTTATTTGAACTTTTCTTGTTTAGCAGTTGTCAAAATCACCTCACAATGAAGGGGTAGGAGGAGAGTGACTTCTTATGTCAATCCATGAATATTTTGTTGACAGAATTTTCCACATAAACTTAATATTTGAAAAATAATTATAGGGGCGGCTGGGTGGCTCAGTCGGTTAAGCGTCCAACTTTGGCTCAGGTCATGATCTCACGGTTCATGGGTTGTGCTGACAGCTCAGAGCCTGGAGCCTGTTTCAGATTCTGTGTCTCCCTCTCTCTCTGACCCTCCCCTGCTCATGCTGTCTCTCTCTCAGAAATAAATCAAACATTAAAAATCAGAAAACAAATAAAAAATAATTATAAAATAAAAAGGGTTTGTGCCTTTGAAGTATACACAGGGCAACAATGAATTCTCATGGCCTTTTCTTTTTTAAAAATTTAAAAAAAAATTTATTTCTGAGAGAGAGACAGCGTGAGCAGGGGAGGGTCAGAGAGAAAGGGAGATACAGAATGTGAAACAGGATCCAGGCTTTGAGCTAGTTATCAGCACAGAGCCTGGATGCAGGGCTTGAACCCACGAACCATGAGATCATGACCTGAGCAGAAGTCTGACGCTTAACCGACTGAGCCGCCCAGGCACCCTTCTCATGGCCTTTTTAACTAGAACACTGTTAAAAAAAAAAAAAAAAAAAAATTAAAATCAAAGTGAAACCCTGAGTTCTGAGAACTGATCATTCGTTCCCTGCATTTTAATTTTTGGGAGATGGAAGAGAAAGTTTCCAGATTTAGCATTGTGTGTGTTGTGCACATTTGTCTGTGTACCCAGCATTAAATCTGGAAAAGTTGTTACAAGGTGCTTTTCTTTTTAATGTTTGAGTGAAAGAGAGCGAGAGCGCATGCGCACGGGGCGGGGCAGACAGAGGGAGGCAAAGAATCCGAAGCGGGCTCTGCGCTGACATCAGACAGCCCCATACAGGGCTCAAACTAAGAACCCGGGAGATCATGACCTGAGTAGCAGACGCTTCACCGACTGAACCACTCAGGTATGTCTACAAGGTACTTATTTAAAAATTTAATTTTTGTTAAATGTTCATTTATTTTTGAGAGAGAGAGAGACCGAGTGAGTGGGGGAGGGGCAGAGAAGGAGACAATCTGAAGCGGGCCCCAGGCTCTGAGCTGTCAGCACAGAATCTGATGCAGGGCTCCAACTCATGAACCGTGAGATCATGACCTGAGCTGAAGACAGATGCTCAACTGACTGAGCCACCCAGGCATCCCCTAGGTGCTCTTGTTAGAGTGGGGGTATAGTAAACAGTCAATAGTACTTCCCACAGTATTATTTTCTTGAGTCTTCTTGACTAAAGAACATTTCTGTTTTATCAGTGAGCAAGTCTGGGCTCCAGGAAGATTAAATGACTTGCATCACTGCCACTGGATTAAAGAACAGAGGTTCTTATCTTGTCGTTCCACCTGTTGGTCTTTGTATTAACCTTGATGGCCCAGGCCATTAGATTACATGTAACAGCTCATCGCTGTAGGTGGTTAATCTTTTCCAGGTGACCCCATTGTTTTGAATTGGAATCTGATTTTTGAAAATGTAAACAATTGGCTTTGTCCTTTGAACTCAGAAGTGCAAAGATAGGGGTGTGAACTGGCGACCTGTATTGTTTCACCTGGTCATACAGTCTTAAATGCTCATATGTTTAAAAATTGTTTTTTTATACTGGTAATACAAAATTCAAATAGCACAAAATGATATTAAGGAAAAGCTTACCTTACAGCCCGTGAGTAAGCCAGGCAACTGTTACTACCAGGGATAGTTCATGAAATGCTTTACAATTACTGCAAATTGAAAACCCTTCTTTCCTCCATGGAGGCTGTTTGTACTTCTAATGGTAAAATGTGTGGCTCTGGAGTGGTTTCTGTAACTATCAGAAAGTAAGATCCATTAAGATTATTATTTGTAATGTTCTTCTTAGGTCAACATTGGATGCTTTCTCGGGAAAAGTTTTTGCAAAAATTTCTGCCAAAAAATATGTCTACTTTATAGAAATTTGACCACTTTAGCAAGGAAAAGTGCTTCTGAAGAGCTGAGTGTTTAAAGCAGAGGTTCTTAAAAATTTTTTTCCCACTCTTTACCATTTTTGAATACCTAATGCATTTATTTCCATACAATTTAAAAACACCATGAAAAGTCTCTCTCTGTCCCCAACCACCCAGTTCCCCTCCCCCAAATCACTGTTTTTTACTATCTTCTTACATATAATTCTAAAAATATTTAAGGCATATGTAAGCAAGTTCATACACACAAAGAATTATTCCTATTTTATATATAATATATATGTTTTCTTATTTGAATCAGGGATTCTTTTTTTAAAAATTTCTTTCTTTTAAATTTACATCCAAGTTTGTTAGCATATAGTACAACAATGATTTCAGGAGTAGATTCCTTAATGCCTCTTACCCATTTAGCCCATCCCCCCTCCCACAATCCTTCTAGCAACCCTGTTCTTCATATTTAAGAGTCTCTTACGTTTTGTCCCCATTCTATTTTTATATTATTTTTGCTTCCCTTCCCTTATGTTCATCTGTTTTGTGTCTTAAAGTCCTCATATGAGTGAAGTCATATGATACTTGTCTTTCTCTGACTAATTTTGCTTAGCATGATACCATCCGCGTAGTTGCAAATGGCAAGATTTCATTCTTTCTGATTGTCAAGTAATATTCCATTGTATATAAATACCACATCTTCTTTATCCATTCATCCATTGATGGACATTTGGGCTCTTTCCATACTTTGGCTATTGTTGATAGTGCTGCTGTAAACATTGGGGTGTGTGTGCCCTTCCAAACAGCATGGATAAATACCCAGTAGTGCAATTGCTGGTTCATAGGGTAGTTCTACTTCTAATTTCTTGAGGAACCTCCGTACTGTTTTGCAGAGTGGCTGCACCAGTTTGCATTCCCACGAGCAGTGCAAAAGAGATCCCCCTTCTCCGCACCCTCACCAACATCTGTTGTTGCCTGTGAATCAGGGATTCTTGACCACATGTGCCCATCAGAATCACCTGGGGAACTGTTAGATAATAGATGTGCCTCTACCCTATGAAGACTTATTTGGTATTTGTATTTTGAAAACAAAATTTGCCCTTGGTTATTCTGGTGGACTCCTCTGGCTGAGAACCACTAGCCTAAGATAGATCTGTTCAGACCCATGGGAGGCATCAGGAAGTCCCTGGGCCCAAGTGCAGGTGATTTGGGCAGAAAAGCAGCTGCATGGATCATTCTCTGAGCTGTGAGCAATCGGTTCCACCATCCACAGTTAAGGGCATCTGCAACCACTCAGCTGATAAGTCTAAAGGTAAATTGCCCCTTAAAAGGGACTGTCTCCAGATTAATATAATTAGTACTGCAATTACGTATGTATAAATAACTTCTCTGGTCTGATTTTTCTAAATATATTTTACTTCCCTCCCCCCTTATTTTTTTAGTTGATCATCATAGAAAACTTAGAAAATATAATAAGGTCTGAAGAAAAAGACTAGTTACCCCATAATTACACAGTCTTGAGATAACTACTGTTAATATTTGTTTTATTTTGAATGTATAAAAATAATACATACACACTCCTGGAATATTTAGAGCAAATTTGTCCAGACATCATTTCATCTGTATTTACTTCAATATGTAACACCAATGAATAAAGGGCAAGGAAGGACTTAAAACATACACACACATTACTACACCCAACAAAAATCTACAGTGATTACTTAATATCATACCCATTCTGCATTGACCTTTTCTCAGATTGTCTCGGATTTCTTTTAGTGTTCATTATTAACACCTTGATATATACTCTGCCAGCCTTTGCCTCCTCGTTATCCCCATGTAACTGTCTAATTCTTTGGATACTGTAGAGCACACATAGCCTTTTCCTCTCTGGTATCTTATACTGGTATATCTTACAGCTTCATTTAAATGGTTACATGACATTTTATGATAGAAATACCATCATGTATTGCTCAATTTTCTAACGAAGAACTTTTAGATTGTTTCCGGCCTTTTATTATTGTAAGTAATGCCATAATAAACACTTCTATTTCCCAAGAATAAGGTTCTAGATATGGATTTACTGGAACAAAAAGCCATTCCTCTTTCCCTCTTCCCCTCTCCTAAGTTAACAAAAATGGATGACCTCGCTTGAGCTAGTCATGATGCCTCCCAAACTCAGCAATGTGTAGTTATCCCTTGATATGTAACTTTCTTATAGCGAAATAGCACACAAATTAATTTCTTCTTTTACCTAAGGGCACCTTTTCACCTCGTTTATCTTGTCAGATTGACATTTTTAAACAGAATATTTTCTTGAGATAGTTGTTGGTCTACATGCTATTGTAAAAACATTACACAGAGATCCCTTATATACTTTGCAGTGGTTTCCCCCCAACGCTAGATTGAACAAAACTATCATACAATATCACAACCAGGGTACTGACATTGATACAAGTCACTACTCTTATTCAGATTTCCCCAGCTTTTCTTGTACCCGTGTGTGTGTTTGTATTAAGTTTTAATAATAAATATTTGGCATTTGCCGCCACTGTCAAGATAACTAAACAGTTCTAACATCACAAGGATCCATTGTATTGTTTTATTATAATCTCAGATCCCACCTCTTCACATAAAAAAAAAACCTCTTGACATGGGGGAGACGAAGTGGGGAAATGGTGGGAGAAAGGAAGAGAGGCAAACCATGAGAGACTCTTGAATGCTGAGAAACAAACTGAGGACTGATGGATGTAGGGGGGAGGGGGGAGATGGGTATGGAGGAGGGCACTTGGGATGAGCATTGGGTGTTATATGGAAACCAATTTGACAAACTATTTGTAAAAAAAAAAAATAATAAGAAAACACGAGGACATTGTAAAGAAAGACATTGGATTATGTATGGCCTTACTGAGACTAATGAAGAGATGAGAATGGTTGTGATTAGTATATCAATTGTTTGTAAATGTAAGAGTGTGTTTTGAGGTTATCTGAAAACTTATCAGGAGAAAATTTACGCACATGGGTGCACACACACAATATTTGATAAATATTCCAGATTGCTTCCAGATAAAGTATTACCAACATTGAGTATCACTTTAAAAATGTAATATATCACTAAGTGGACAATATTTTCATTGTTCTACCTCTGTGTTAAAGTCTTAATGCATTTATTATCAAATTGGGTCTCAGAGTATTGCCAGTATTCTCCTAGAGGATAGGGGGCAGACGTTTCTTTAATTTCTCTGGGGGTCCAATTCTTCAAAACGTTATTTTCAGCAAAAATCAAATCACTGAACTGCCAAACGCAATAAGCATTCAGACTTCTATCTTTAACAAAGCTGTACTAACTACTCTGCTCTTGTGGTTGAGGCAGTCCTGTTTTGCTTAATGTGGTTTTCTGTCTAAAGACAGATGGGAAGACTTTTGTTAAAATTATTTCTAAAAGGGATTTGATCTAAATCAAAGAATACTTACCTTTCCTAAGTACAGTTGAGTGAAAAATAATTTTATTTTCTTTGAGAGGGGATCATCTCTGAGAGGAGGGGCCCTCTCAGTTTCTCTCTGAGAAATGATCATATTCTTTCTCCTTGTTCCTGGTCAGGGTACTCCAAATTATCATGGCTTGATATCTCCTTTTGTGGGGTCAGAATTACTGGTCACAGTGGATCAGTGTGGAGTTACTTTTATTATAACCCACTGTGGCTGCAAAAGAGCATTGCTGAACTTGGAATTGAGGAGATTATAAACAACACTACATGGATGAACTTGGAATTGAGGGAATATGGAGAATAGTGGTGAGAGGTGGATGATAAACAGGTGACATTAGAAGGGACTGTCCCCAGGCAAATATAACATGGGGGTGTGCTGGGGTTAGAAATGCAACTTATGATAAATCATTCCCTAATTGGCTTAGAAAAGTGAGTATATATGATGCATAGAAGAAGCAATTTAACTCTAACCGTGCACAATTTAGGTCTAGAAATCATATGGAGTATAAGCAAAAAAGATCAAATTCTGAAAGACCCTGTATACGTTTGCCATTGAAAACAACAATAAATATATATATCTTTTACCCCAACAATTCTACTTCTGAGAATTTATCCTTTACATGTATTTGTGTATGTGTTAAAGTGACATTTATGTACAAGGTTTATTCATTGCAGCATTGTTTGTAACAAGAAAGCTCTTGTTTCTAAGTCAGCTCTCAACCCAAAGTATGTGAAATGATCGTTTGAGGTTTGGGTTGTGATTTTTACAGTCCTTCCACCTGGAGGTAGATCAGATTTTGGATCCCTGTCCACTTTAATGTCTTGGACTCACACTGAATAAAGTTCTGGGATTGGGTGGGTAACTATGGTGGTTTTTGTTGAGAACATTTAAAGGCGTTCGTTAACATGGCATTCTAAGAAAATAGCACGCGGACCAGGAGCCCTGGCCTTGATTTACTTTCAGGTTTAGAGGCTGGAATGGGGAGGTCTGGGGGCACTGGTTCTTTGATTAACATGTTCCTGTAAGCAGATGAAGTGAGTGATGCTGACCTGGCCTCCTCACTCTTTTCTTCTTACTCTTTTCCTTTAGGATTGAAAGCAAAAGGCCCAAACTCTTATGTAAAAGCCACATGAGGTATTGTCAGATGGAAGGGGAGTGCAGACCTGAGTGCCTGTAATTCTGAACAGACTATTTATTTTTCAAGCAACATCTGTGTTTCATAATCTGTTTTATAGATATGTAATTGCTCTGATAATTTGCAGTGTACTGAGTTTGGGGAAGATCACTATTGGAGATCTAGAATTTCCAACAGTATTGGGACACAGAGTTCCCCCTCTTAGCTTTTAAAGACATGGACCAAAACAAAAAGATGGATGTGAGAAATATAACCATGGAATGCTACTTGTCTCTGTGGTGAGAAATATTTACACTGTTATAAAGGAAACACTGATTACTGAGTTAACTAAAAGTTGTGAGATAACCTCTATCTTTGTTTGTGATGACACAGTTTCGATAACATCTAACTTGAATAATCAAGAAAGAGCAATGAAGCACACTTTGTAGTTAAGTGACTATAAGGAGACACAGCTGAATCACTTTTAAGAAATTGTTTGTAAGTGCGAGGTGGGATGGGCTCCTGCTTAAATTGTAAACCTTCTGTCGGTTTTTGACTTTTTAAAAAATCGTGTGCTTGTACTTGTTTTGTTCAAAGTTAAAAGTATATATATCTTTATCTACATATATGGAGCCAAGAGAAAAAGGGTAAGTGTAGGGTCTGTAACGACTATTTAAAATAATCTTGAATGTTACAGTTGAAGTAATGTGATGGGGGAAAAAGGATAAAAGTGAAGTATGTGAATTCTTGGATGAAATAAAGAAATCATTGCTTTCCTCTGAATTTATTTGGCCTGAATTTTGCATCTTTCTTTCTCTGTAATTCACAGTCCTTTTGGTATGCCAGATCAGGGGTTGGAAAACTTTTTCTGCAAAGTGACTGATGGTAAATATTTTAGACTTGGCATACCGTGACGGTTTCTGTTGCAACTGCTCGACTTTGCCATTGTAGTGGGAGAGCTGCCATAAGGCAATATGTAAATGAATAGGTATGGCTATGTTCCAATTTATTTTTTTATTTCTAGAGAGAAAGAGGAAGAAAGCATGCGTGCAAGCAGTGGGGGGAGGGACAGAAGGAAAAGGAGAGAGAGAATCTCCAGCAAACTCCCCACTCAGGACTCGATCTTAAGACCATGAGATCATGACCTGAGCTGAAATTGAAAATTAGATGCTTAACCAACTGAGCCATCCAGGAGCCCTGGCTATGTTTCAATTTAACTACATGGACACTGAAAATTGAATCTCATATAATTTTTATGTGTCACGAAATATTCTTTTTTTTTTCAATCATTAAAAAGTATAAAAACCAGGGGCACCTGGGTGGCTCAGTCAGTTGAGCATCCAACTTCAGCTCAGGTTATGATCTTGGTGTTCATGGGTTTGAACCTCTGTCAGCACAGAGCCTGGAGCCTGCTTCAGATTCTGTGTCTCCCTCTCTCTCTGCACCTCCCTTTGCTTGTGCTCTTTATTCTCTCTCAAAAATAAATGAATATTTAAAAAAAAAATTTAATATAAAAAGCATTTATATCTTGTAGACCTTACAAAAGCAGGTGTGGGCAGGATTTGGCTAGGAGACTAGAATTTGCAGACCCTGATTCTAGATCTAACACCTTTGTGTGATTCTCTCCCACGAATACTAAGGAGATGCAGCCATATGGGCTGCAAAGAGGAATTTAACCTGAAGTAGGTGAGCGTTGGTTTCCCAGCATTTACAACTATGGAAATGATCTCATAGAAGGCTTTAAAATCCTCTTGGCCCCATTTGCTCCTCTCCCTCTTCTCATTTATTTTTACTGTTTATAGAAACACCCCTGTGAATGAAGCTACATTTCAGTGAGTGCTTCATTGTTGGAAATTTCACTACCAGAGAGAGAAATAATATGGGAGGCCATGGTGTAGAGGCTTGGGTTCTTTGTTCCAGGAGAGCTGGATTGGGACACCCTGTCTCCAGCAGCTTCTGAAAGGTTGGGTATCAAGGGGGCTTCATGGATATCAGGCCCTATCTCCACTCCTGGGTAACCAGACCAGGTAGTTCCTGGGAGCGAGGTCCTGCCTGCCCTGAGAAGGCTGCCCTGGAGATAGCACCACAGCTCTTTCCTTGTCACCAGTAGTTACTATTGGTGGGGAGGACCCAGATCTTCTCATACATGACTTTGTTCCCTTTGGTTTAACCGTGTTGTGTATTGGAATATAAAGATGAGTAAGACTGCCCTGTCCTTAAGTGTACTGAGGGATACATGTAGAGAAATAGGTGAAACACTTGGATAAAGAATGCTAATATCTGTAGAGCCCACAGTGGACAGGGTAGTAATGGAGAAAGAAGGTCAAAGAGGTAGACAGGGGCTAAGCCACAGAAGGCCCTGCCTATATGCCTTGCCCAGGGCCTGATCCTGAAGCTCTGGAAAGCTAGCGGAAGGGTTTCAAGCAGAGAAGTGTGGTTTGTAATCAGAGTTGGAGGATGGACAGCTCAGGGGGCCACTGCATTAATTCAGGGGGGATAATGAAGTCCAAGCTAGATCAGTGGCAGTGGAGGCTGAAAAGAGCAGACAACTAGAGAATTTAAGAGATAGAGGCTGAACAGCTTGTCTGCAAATGTGGGATAGTCCCCAGTTTGGGGGCTTGGGTGTCTGGGAATTATAGCAGCACTGATCACTGAGGTTATGATAATAAGAGAAATGGGCATTTGGGGGTATTCAAATGGACATTTGGGGAAGGGTGGGCAGGAGAGCCTTCAGTTAGACATTATCATTGAGGTCCATGTGGGACACCCAAGTGCAGGTGTCTAGAAAGGAAAGTTTAAGAGTGAGGTCTTAAATCTATAGATTTTTCTTTGAGGACGGCCATAAAAGGAAAGTGAGACAAAGGGGGGGCATGTCTACTGTGGTTGAGGAGCTGAGGGAACTACTTTCTCAGGTGTGGATATGATCCCTATGTTAAAGAAAAGAATCAGTCTCTCAGGAGAGGTTGCAGGTTAGAGGTATGAAGGTGATTGTTGACGGGGCAGGGAAGGAGAAGAGGAGAAAGAAGAGGGGACTAGAGCTTATTTTAGGGATGCCCTGTCGGCAAGATATAGGAAAAAGGATAGAAAGAATGCAGACAAGATCAATGATGTGTGGGTGTGGAGAGGGGACCAAGGATGTGCATCCTTGAGTGAGATGACTTCCCGTCTGAGATCTGTGTTTAAATACTGTGGCGGGGGTAGGATAAAGGCAGGGGTAGGGCTTGGGATACATGAAACAAGATCAGTGAGTCATTGACAAATGTTGAAGCTGGGTAATGAATGGAAATTCACTATATGATTCTGAATACTTTTGTAAAATTTCCAAGATTAAATTAAAAAGGGCCCTATACTTACTTGAAGATAGCAGCTGAGTCTGACCTGCATACTCCTACCTGAGACCGTTAACCCAACTGCTTCCTACTCCAGCATCCCAAACAGTAGAGGCTTTCTAGCTGCCTTGTTTCTTTACCCAGCCCCTCTGGGGAAGGAGCCCTGGGCAAGTCCCTACTACAGCTGGATGGTAGTTTCTACAGCAAGGGGTCAGTGGCCAGACTAGTCAATTTGGAAAAAAAAAAACAAACCCACATAACCTTGAATGCGGAACACCCAAGTAATCCTGGGTCAATAGCATCAAAACCTGCAATAAAAAGTGAGTTGGCCTATGTATCCTCCAATCTCCCTGGATTGTGTGGTCCAGAAGATCTGTGGGCCGAGGGGTCTTTGCATTTGAACTCATGGTGGAACAATAATTGGAGAAAGAATGATCACTTTGTGCTTTGTTCAGGTGTCCCATTCCCAGCCCCAGGAGCTGAGCATCACTTTGAGAGGCTTTCATCTTATGTGGTTATGGTACCCAGAATAAAAACTTTACGCCTTTTTTCTTGAGATGGTGCTTTTAAAGGTTTTGGCATATAATGAGTGTTCAGTAAATGCTTGGTCGTCATCATCATCATGCATAGAATAGAACTTTAAAATATCATAATGTTTTAGGAGATGATAAGATCTCAGAGTTCATTCCCTTCAAGTCACTCATTTTGTAGATAAAGACACTAGGGGAGCTCAAGTGACTTGTCCCAGGTCATACAGCTGTTAGTGGCAGGGTAGATGACAAACCTTTCTTAAACATCCCAGAGTGAGGATCTAAATCTTCTTGTAACCCTTTCAAAGCCTGAGCCAAGTGGAGGGTAATGTGGTAAAAGAAATACTGTCCAGGAGCCAAAGGCAACCCCAAAGTAGCTGAAGTCCATTGCTTAGCCTTTTGCAAAACTGTCAAGAGGATCCCAATCCATTAACTACAGAAAAAAATGATAAACCTTCTTGTCTTCATCTATGACATCTGTCATGCCTACAGCGGCCCCAGAACACCCCCTCCGTAATCAATCTCTTTCCAAACACTGATCTCCCCACCCCCACCCCCATTCCTCCAAAAGAAAGGATCCTCCCCCCTTAGGGAGGTGGGGGGACAAGGGAAGTCACCCGACAATTGCAGGCTTGATTTTGGCAGGCTGGCAGAGAAGGCAAGGCTGTGGACAACCCCCATGATATTATCCTCAAAGAGTAGCTGGGGGTGACAGGGTAATGATGACATGTGGGACATGTATGCCCAAAGTGGGACCTTTTTAACACACATTCAAGGATATACATTGAATTGAGAGTTCTGAGATAACAATGAAAATATATGGAAAATATATGGGAAACAGAGAAAGTGGTGAAATAGAGATGCCTTTTTCATGTGCCAAGTCATTCAGCAAATGAGGAGAGATTACGTCTTCCCCCCACGTGGCTTAGACCTGGGTCACGTCTCTGTACAGCCTCCTAGATCCTCTCACAACAGCCTTAGTGTAAGAACTGCCAGAGATGAAGCTCTTCTCTCCCATGCATGTGTATGTCTTGGAATCTTGGCTATGCTTCCTTCCCAAGTAAGCTTCAGATTTGGGGAGGGTAACCTTGGCATCCTGGCTTACTCTCTTTGTTGAGCTGGGATGTTTGGTGGCCAAGGAAGGATGCATATCCATGTCATCACCTGTGGCTAATCGGGGTGTGCCCTTCCCTAGTGGGAGGTGCATCTGGGTCTTGTGGAGGGCTGACTATGCCATGCTGGGTGCAGGAGAGCCACACGCTCCGTGGGCGAAACTGCACCAATCATTGCAGCTCTGTCCAGACTTTCCAGAGGATCTGGATTGAGAGGGAACCACAAGCCTATATTCCTCTCTATTTATGTGAATGAAATGTTAAGGACCAAATCATATCTACCTTCCTAAAATATGAGCTTTCAAATAAAAACAGACATGAAAATAAGGCCAACAAATTCTGTAGATAAACGGGCAAAGCACTTTTATCCAGTCTTATAATTAATTAAAATGCATCACCCTCACACAAAACCTGCCATGTCTCATCAAGACTAATTACAGAATTCATCACTGCCATAAGTGAGTTGTTCCTTCCATCCAGTGCAAGATGCTCACAATCACAATTTACTATTCCACATAGCAGGTGGGCGAGAGCAACGACTGTCTCTTTGAGTTTTCAGCCAGTAATCAATCTGGCTGAAATCAATCTTACTGAGCTCATATTGTTAAGGAGTGGCCATGGTGGAGGTGAGTTGACAACAGCTAGTGGGGAGGCCTCCTGTCCCCCAGAGACAGGGCGTACAGAGTAAAGAGAACATGAGACTGAGTCACGTGCAGCCATCAGAGAATGGAGCTGTCTGTCATAACGGCCTGTTGTATGTTCGTTTCTTCATTCAACAAAAATTTAAGTTATGAATTTCGGGTATGTGCCAGGCACAATCTTATTGTAAACACCAGGGATAGAGCAGAGAAGAAGACAAATGCCCTATTTTTGCGGAGAGTACATTCTATGGGAGTGGAGAGAGCACAAACAGATCAATATATGGCATGCGGTAATGATAAATGATGGGGCAGAGGTATGGAGAGATTACTATTTAGGATAAGTGGTCCAGAAAGAGCTTGTGTGTGTGTGTGTGTGTGTGTGTGTGTGTGTGTGTGTGTGTTTGTTTATTTTTGAAAGAGAGAAGAGTACACGAGCAGAGAAGGGGCAGAGGGAGAGAGAATCCCAAGCAGGCTCTGTACTGTCAGTGCAGAGCCCAATGTAGCCTCGATCCCACAAATTGTGAGATCATGACCTGAGCTGAAACCAAGAGTTGGTCACTTAACCAGCTGAGCCACCCAGATGCCCCCAAGAAGATCTTTCTAATTGGCTGTCAATGTAACAGAGCGGAGAGAGGGTGAGAACCGAGAGGATACCTGGGGGGAGAGGCTCCGAGGGAGCAGTGAGCACTCAGAGCTCAGGTGGGACTGCATGAAGGAGGAAGCAGTGTGTCTGCTGCGCAGGGAGTGTCCAGGACAGCGGGGGGGGCGGGGGAGAGTGGGTTCGGATCTGAAGGGCTGTGTGGGCCGTTTAAGTCATTGACTTTCACTGAGCCATTGTGGGGTGTTGAGAAGTGGCAGGATCTGACTTAGGTTTTACAGGAGCAGCTAGGTTAGTCTAGTAAGAATGGAGTAGGTGGAGGAAGCTGGGTGTGGCCAGTGGCTCATGATTTCCAGGGAAGAGCTGAGAATGGCTTGGACCAGGGTGGTTATGGTACGTTTTGAGAAGTGGAGGGGTTACGGATGCATTTTCAAGTAGAGCTGATAAGACCTGCTGACAGATTACATGTGCGGGGTGTGGGAGAAGGGAAGGAGGCGAGAATGACTCTAAGACCCAGCATGAGCTACTGGAAGAATGGAACTACCACTGAGGCTCTAGAAAGGATACATTCAAAGCGAGGGTGACCAAAGGGCTGAGACACCAACGGCTCATGGGAGCAAAGATAAAAATTGGAGTGTATGTATGGATGAATATGTCTACTTGTAGTAATGAGGAAGAGGCTGCAAAATTGGTAGCGCCTGGGCTGAATCTGGCTGGTGGAACATGTGTGGTTTGGTTCTCACAGTTATTTATTAAGCAACTCAATTAGTTGATATTTAGAACCAATGGGATTTTATATAAAAATCTGGATTTCCTGCTTCTTTTAGGAAAGTGGAGGTTCTGGCAACCCAGGTGAGGGCTGGTTGGCCCTGGATGACAGCTAGCCCCTGTGGCATGGTGCCACTGCCCCCAGCCCCCACTCCATATTATCCTATAGCTGCTGCTACCCTCTCTCAATCCTGGTCTCCTCCTTTGAAAATAGGAATAACAGTAGTACTTAGCTCCTGGGGTTACTAGGAAAATTAACAGAAATAACTCATGTAAAGCAACAAGAATATATGGTTATTGACCAAGTATTCAAAAAAGGTTGCTATTACTGTTGTTGTTATTATCTGTCTGGTCTTGCAGGGCTGTGAGTTTGCAGCTCTTGCCGGGAGGATTTCAGAAAGCTGGAGGATGATTCTAACAGCGGTTGAGAGGTGAATGAAGCTCCCCTTAATAAATAATGGCAGCAAACCAGAAAGCAGGAGGGAAGGAGGCACAGCTCTGAGACACAGAAAATTGTGTCCGCCTGGGTGCTATCAGCCCCACAGATCAGGGTTCATTTTTCTTCTTCCGCAGAGCTCGGCATAGTGGCCTGGATCACCCAGTGACTCATCTAATAGCCCAGTGAGTTTGCCCAGCTTGCAGAATCACAAATTACATTTGCAGCCTCCTTATCAGGCAACCTAGGAAATTAAACCTAAACGGCTATGGTGTTGCTAAGTAATATGCCTGCATACACAGACACCCGAGGCTGAGACCATCATAACCCCATTCAAGCATCATTTCCCACTGTGGCTAATAAGGTTTGAGACCTTCAGAGAAACTGTTACTTTTTGAAATTTTATTTATTTATTTTTTGGTATTCAACTGTATTGTGTAAAACAGAGACAAGTAGAGTTCTCTAGCTAAAGGAGAGATGGAGACTACCGCTGTGACTTCCTTGTCCCTCAACCCTGCAGTGTCCCCAGTGGAACCTTAGATTTCTATGGGCCATATTTGAATACTATTGAAACTGTTATTTCTTTTAAGGTCAGAAAATGAGATAACTTGATTATAAGCAAAAGAGAGAATTTCCCTTCTAGATGCTGTGTGTGTGTGTGTGTGTGTGTGTGTGTGTGTGTGTGTATGAGTGTGCGTGTGTTTGTATATGGGTCTCTGTTGGAAATCTATAGTCTCATGGCTAGTAAAAGCGAGGGGTCGGGGTAGATCAGAGACAGCCACCTTGCCTTCCTGAACCCTTCTGCCCCTGGCCATCTGTGTCCATTTCAGGGTCTGGCTCCTCATGGACCCACCAAGTGTAAAGCTTAAGGACACAGATCCAGGGAATGAGGCAGTAGCTCTGTGGCTCCCCTGAGTCACACGGGTAGGGACTTAGCATGTCTACTATCACCCTAAGTGTGGCTCTTCCGTAACCTAGTGTCTGCTGGGTGGGGAAGTGAGGTCAAGGGGTTGAGGCGTCTGGAGCTCCTGACCCCTTTGCAAGTTCTGTCTGAAAGGACTCCCTCTATCTTCTCTAATCTGGGCTCCTGGAAAGGGGCGAGAGAGTGAATTCCTATGTAATTAGTATCTTCAATCACGTCTTCTTCACAATGCTGCGAATTATTTTTCAAGTCTCATTTAAGTAGTTTGGGCCTCACATATTTCTGGATGGTGAGAAGGGGTAGCGCTTATAGGCCAACAGACGGAAATGCCTGCTGTCCCCTGAGTGTGTTTGACCCGTGTGGGTCTGAGGTAAGACCTGAGTTCCATCCTGTGGTAGCTCCTGACAATCTGATCTAGCCAGTCCTGATCTTCATGAAGCAAAAGAATGTGGAGAATTTCTTCTGGCATTTGTTGTGTGGTATGAAACATGGCTCATGTGCCCAGATGGGACAAGGACTCTTAGATGATAGATGTTGCCAAATCAAACTTTCCATATACCCTTCTTTCCATTTTGTTGGCAAACACGGGCCCATTTCCCTGGGAAAGAGCTGCGCTCTGTTAGAATGAGACTGATCTGTGGGACTGTCCCAGCTGGCCATTGATGTGACTGGGACATCCTTGTCCACTTCCACCTGAGTGATATGTGACCTCACCTTTATATATCACTCAGGAAACGCTTGAACAAGCAGGGGTCAGATTTCAGTCCAGTTTTTTATTTTAACAAGTAGGTGTAGATATTGATATTTGATCATTAAACTACCAAAACATCTCATTTGTAGTGCTTTGCAAACCTTGTGTGGCTGTGAGCTGTGACTTGTTTCATGTGAATGTGCCATGGGGCTTAGGTCATGACGCAGGGTGAGCAGGGGAGGGTCAGAGAGAGAGGGAGACAATATCTGAAGCAGGTTCCAGGCTCTGAGCTAGCTGTCAGCCCAGAGCCTGATGTGGGGCTTGAACCCACAAACTGTGAGATCATGACTGAGCCAAAGTCGGACACTTAACTGACTGAGCCACCCAGGTGCCCCTGTATGAACATTTTTTTTTTTTAAAGTGCTTGCGCACTCTCTAAAATAAAAAAAAAAAAGTACAAAATTGTGATGGTTTATTGCCAATTCATGGTGGAAAATGCTGAAAATATGGAAAAACACCATCAAGAAGATTAGAAACCACCCAAAACCCATCATTAACCCACTGAACAGCACTACTAATCTTCTGAAACATCTAGTTCAGGATTTTGTCACTCACGTACATATATACACACATTTACATATATATAAAGTGTATACATTTAAAAATGGAATCATAGTATTTTGCTACCTGCTTTTCCCATTAACATTTTGTATTGGCATTCCCATGACATTAAAGTATCCTACGTCATCATTTTGATTGTCATTTTTTTATGTGGATGCATTCTGGTTTATTCAGCCTATTCCCTATTATCAGACATTTAGGCTGATTCCAATACTTTTTTTTTTTTTTTGTCATTATAATCATTGACATAAGGAACATCCTTGAAGTATATCAAAATTTAGCGCATTTTTAAAAGACTTTGTTATTGCCAAACTATTCTCCTGAAAGGGTTTACATATTACCGACCAGCTGTGTATGGATGCCTTTTATTGCAATTTAAAACATATTTGCCAGTTTAGTAGGTGAAAAATGAGCATCTCCTTGTTAATTTTAATATCATGGATTGTGCGAGGTTAAACATTCTCCTTGCCATTAATTGGCTGGCGGGGATATTTTGTGCTCCCCTGCTTCGAGACGATGAAGTTTAAGTGTTGTTAGTTGCCACTTAGGAAGATGAAATTGGGGCGTGCTGACAGGGAGCTGAGGGTAGTTGCTATTAGACTTCAGAGCCTAAAACCAATCTTCCTAAGTGTCTGTTTTCAATCATCCCTGAGTGGGCCTTCTAATCTGAGGGTATCTTCTCCTCCAGGCCTCCTGTAGGTCAGAACTGGATGAAGCATGATGTGGGGCACAAGAGGCATGGGGTGGCTTCAGGATGCAGACAGATGCCTGGCTCACTAATGGATTGATATCCTATACTTCCAGTCATTCCCCTTTTCTTCCGTCTTTCATGTAATCACATATTGAATACCTTTCATTTTGTTTTGTGGTGTGTATGGAGTCACTCGAGTGTTTGGTGCCATTGCTGCTATTTTGTGATTGCCCAGGAGGTAGTGGAGGACCCGCTGTGTATGAATGCCAGGCTTCTACTCTTTCTAGGTATGCAAACTCACAGGACTAGGTGAGGTCACAGCAGGGGAGCCGGATTTGAGAGGTGCATTAAAGGCACAGGGTACACTCTGGGTCAGGTCTGGAATCTGTAATATGCAACACGCTGGGTGGACCAGCAATCCTGGGGTGGCGTGGCTGGGCTTTGAGGACACATTCATGTGCTATGCTTTCATGATACAAAAATGACTTTCATGCAATTCATTCTAGTTTGAAGGTCCAGGGTGGATCTAGAAGACAAAATCATGAGGTATTTTGCCAGTTTCAATAACCGAGTTTATGGGGAGGAAAGGAATGGCTGGGGTGGGGGCTGGGAAAAGCCTGGGAGATGGTGAAATCTGAGGGGGTGCTGGCTTCCCTCCAGCCAAAGCAGCTCTTGTGAAGGCTGGGCTAGAATGGCCCCTCCGTCATTGCAAACTGGTGGGTGTTCCCAGAAGAGCCGCTGAGGTGTGAGAGAAACTGCCTTGTTACCAGGAATGTGGGAAAGAGTGAAGGTGTTTTGTATAATTTCCTTTTCTCAGAATCTAAAATAGTTGTAAATAAGTCCAAAGAAGCAACAGGCAGGAGAATGAAACATGAACGCCTATCATTTCTGAGGAGCTAGAGACTGTGAGGAATTCAAATAGATCTTTCACTGTGGATTTTGACTCTGAAGTAACTTGGCCAGACCTACATGTAGTCAGTTTACAACAAGGGATCCAGAAGGTGACATAATGCCACAGAGATGAAGGTTTTCACAGTGGAAAAAATAGGTTTGGCACAGGTGAGCTCTAAACTCTTCGGAAATCATATACTTGGACTCTCCACAGATCTTTGAGAGTTAGAGGCGAAGACTGTTAGAACATCATGACAGGCATTTACATCAGTCCTCCTGGCTGTGAAGGGACTTGGGTCTTTTGATGTTGAATTTACAGAGGAGAAGATTTGGAGGAGCTGAGGGCATAATAGTTGGCTGCTGTGAAGAGAACTGCCTCTTGGAAGAATCTAGAGGCATTTGCAGGTGCCTGGGTGGCTCAGTTGGTTAAGCATCTGACTTCGACTCAGGTCATGATCTCACAGTTCGTGGGTTCGAGCCCCACGTCGGGCTCTGTGCTGACAGCTCAGAGCCTGGGGCCTCCTTCAGATTCTGTATCTCCCTCTCTCTCTGAACCCCCCTGCTCTCTCCCTCTCTCATAAATAAATATTAAAAAAATAAAAAAATAAAAGAATCTAGAGGCATTTGGTTGAACTTAGTGGTGTGCTAGCATTTATTATTAATCACACCAAAACTGCTTTTTCTTTTTCTTATGTTTTCTTGTAAATTTGACTTGATCTTCATTAGATAAGATATTTTCCACAGGTTTATTGAATTTCAATTTTTCAGTCAGGATTTGAACAACTGCTGAGGCTAATGAGCAGGGCGGCTTTGTAACATACATGGAGAGGAAGAAGGAATGTGTGTTTTATAAGCCAAGGTAGCATGTGTTTAAAGGGGTCAGGCATGGACCCTCAGGCCTGATGGGGGCACTGTGGAACAATAGTGGGCAGAGTAAAGATCAGAGTCACACCACAGTATAGCAGTCCCCTTATCTGTGGTTGTGTTTTCTGTGATTTCAGGTACCTACTGGTCTACAAAGGTCTGGAAGCAGATTGTCAGAAGGTCACTAGTAGCCTAACACTACGTCACAACGCCTGTGTCATTCACCTCACTTAATCTCCTCATGGAGACATTTTATCATCTCATGTCATCAGAAGAGGAGGAAGAAGGGTGAGTACAGTGCTCCTTTCACAATACAAAAATGGACGTTCATGCAATTCCTTCCAGTCAGAAGGTCCAGGGATGGATTTGGAAGACAAAAGTCATAAGATATTTTGAGAGAGATCACATTCATGTAACTTTTATTGCCATCTATAGTTATAATTCAACTTTGTTATTGTGAATCTCTTACTGTACCTAATTTATAAGTTAAACTTCATCGTAGATATGTATGGATAGAAAAAAAAGACATAGTATCTATAGGGATTGGTATTATATGTGCATCCAGTCATTTCCTGGGGGGAGCTTAGAACATGTCCCCTGAAGATAAGGGGGGGACCACTCTAGGTGCCATTGAACACTTAGCTCCCACTCTGCTTGGAGATATCAAGGCCTTGTTTTCTATCTCAGGGTTTGTGTGTAACTGGGGTGGGAGACCCTTTTACTTGAGAACTATTATCTTCGCTGCATGATTAGGCTCCCCTGACCTTGGTTCTCACTTGTAAAATAAGGTAATAATAGTATCTGTCTCAAGGAATCGTGTGATTAACTGAGTTAGTACCCTTAAAAAAGAAAGCACTTAGAGCACAGAGCGAACAAGCCATGCATGTTAACTATTATGATGACAGTAATAGTAATGACCATCGATATTGGATATCACAGATGGAGGCAGCCGAGGGTGGTTACATGATGTCCCTATCTCTTGGCAAGGGTCCAATGAATTTCCTCTTTACACCTCCATGGCTTTGCTGAGGACATGGTGAAGAGTATGAGGACTGTTGTTCTGTGTACTCCTGGAAGAGGCCAATGGAGAAATAACCAGGCCTGTGAGTTTATATAAGAATGGGTCAAAGTGGAAAACCTGACCTTGAGAATTTCATTAATCTATTCAATTACACTGAAGGCAGCAGAGAAGTCTCTTCCCACATGGGTCCCCAAGAATTAAAAGAGTGAATGCTGTCTTCTAACTCTTGGCCTGGCCACTTATTGTCTGTGTAAACTTGGGTCAGTTTCATAACCTCCCTGAACTGTAGTTTCCTCATTTGTAAAGTGGGAAGACTATAGCATTGTCGGAATTACTGAATCAGATGATATCTGCGGAGTTAATAGCAATTAAGTTCTTGGATCCAGGTGACGGCTCAGTAAAAGCCTGTTATCATGCCTATTATCATTTTTATTATAAATGCTTATAATTACAAGCTACCTTTACAGTTTTCAGTTTACAACACAGAGAACAGGTTACATTCACAGCAGGGCTTGTCCTGTGATGATCTTCTCCCTCACCGTAAAAGATGTTCATACATAGCAATTCCCTCACCTTGGCTGGGCCTGACCCTCAGAGCTCCGTAGCTGTCTGTGTGAAGATGGGCATTGTCATTGGGAAGATTCCATGTGAAAGTGTCCTGGTTGCACAAGGGTTGGGTCCAAGTCATCCTGCCTCTATATGTGTTTATACGACCCCAGGGAATGGGTCATGGCTCCTATTGAATGATTAGGGTTTTTGAGGTGTCCAGACTTAAAGACTCCTCACCATTGTCTCTTTCCACTGGGGAAATTGCTAGTAGAGTGGCAGGATTACATGGTAAATGTTTAACTTTTCTTTTTTTTTTTTTAAGAGAGAAAGAAAGAGTATATGAGCTGGGGAGAGGGGCGGAGGGAGATATACATATATATATATGTATGTATTAAATAAAGCAGAGGGAGATAGATGCTTTGGTTGAAGGGTTGGGAGAGATGCATGGACCCTGAAGCTGTGAGGCGCCTCTACCCACCCTGGGGCGGAGGGCAACACAGAGTGAAGACCCCTTCTAGGTCACAAGCATGAGTCAAGTTCAGGTTCAGTTGGATTTAACTTTCAGTTGAATGATGCTGTCCTGGCCTGTGCTGCCCACACCTCTGCCAGCCACGCTAAAAGCTTTCCATGGGGGTCGTCCATGCTGGCAGCGGAGGGCGAGCCCCTCAGAGGTGGACCAAATGCAGCAGGCTGGCTGAGGGGATGATGTTTCTTGCGGGATGGAAAAGGTTTTCAGGATATGAATGCTACTTTTCCATCACTGTGGTGTGTCCGTCAAACTTACTCCATCTGCAGGACAAATATCAGAAGCTGTGGGACTTCAGATACCAGGAACAAAGAAACAAGTTGGGAACACTGTGCTCAAACAAGATTTTAATAAAGATTGAACCAGCTCCTTGAGCAGATTCTGCCACTCTTCTTATTGTGATCTTGACAGTGATGCAGGGTGACAATGAAAACGCTAGGCCGGAGACAGTTCATAGTCCCGGCACTGACAGGTGAGCGCAGCCTAAATGGTGGCTGACAACAGAGGTGCCTTTGGAGGGGTGCTCCAGGGGCACCTCCCCACCCCCCGCCGAAGTCCCGCCTCTCTGCTGTCAACACCGAGCCCCCATGGCTCAGGGCCCCTATGCTGAGGCCTCGGTGTGCCTGCGGAACTTGATGAAAGCATATGGGTGGGCCCTCTGCCTTCACTCAGCACCCCTGAGGAACTGTGTTTTCACCAAGCCCTCCATGTGTGTCTTCTTCCTCCACCTTTTACCTCTGATTATGGAAACATTTAAAGATAGACAAAAGCAGTTAGAATAATATCACAAACCCCTCAGTATGTACAGCCCAGCTCCAGCAGGTACCGATAGGGACAGTCTTGTGTCGTCTCTAACCATGCCCTTGCTTTCTCCTTGTATTAATTTTTTTAAACTTTTTTTTAATGTTTTATTTTTTCTGAGAGAGAGAGACA
Source organism: Proteles cristata cristata (assembly GCA_017311185.1). Lineage (NCBI taxonomy): Eukaryota > Metazoa > Chordata > Mammalia > Carnivora > Hyaenidae > Proteles > Proteles cristata. The sequence goes on along the minus strand of JAESUZ010001900.1, from coordinate 482,706 downwards.
GTGTGAACAGGGGAGGGTCAGAGAGAGGGGGAGACACAGATTCCGAAACAGGCTCCAGGCTCTAAGCTAGCTGTCAGCTTGATGTGGGGCTCAAACCCACGAACCATAAGATGGTGACCTGAGCTGAAGTCAGACGCTTAACCAACTGAACCACGCAGGCGTCCCCGTGTATTAATTTTGAATCAAATCCCAGACATCACTCTAGTTCATCCATAGCTAGATCAGTATGTATGCCTAAGAGAACAGGGCTTTTTTTTTTTTTTTAAAGACATATCCACAGTATCAAAACTCACCTAACAAATGAGCAGTAATTTCTGGGTGTTTCTTATGCAGAGGCGAGTGCAAGGACCACAGTCCTAAGGGCTCTCATCCAATTGGAAAGTCACCTCCTCAGCTAGTAGGGGCCACCCTGACACATGTTGGAGGAGGATGTGCATTATTTTTATTTTTTTAAAAAATGGTTTTATTTATTTCTGAGAGAGATGGAGCATGAGTAGAGGAGAATAAGAGAGAGGAGGAGACACAGAATCTGAAGCAGGCTCCAGGCTCTGAGCTAACTGTCAGCACAGAGCCCGACACGGGGCTGGAACCCACGAACCATGTGATCATGACCTGAGCTGAAGTCGGACGCTTAACCAACTGAGCCACCCAGGTGCCCCATGTGCATTATTTTTAAAGTTTATTTATTCTGACAGAGAGAGAGGGGCAGAGAGGGAAAGAGAGAATCCCAAGCAGGCTCTGCAGTGTCAATGCAGATCCTCATGTGGGGCTCAAACTCATGAACCATGAGGTCATGACCTGAGCCGAAACCAAGAGTCAGTCACTTAACTGACTGAACCACCCAGGCCCCCCCTGGGGATGTGCATTTTTAAAGCTGGCAGGAGAACTACTTCTGCAAATCCACACTCACAAGAGAAACACAGCAGAAAGTCACTGTGATGACTTGCGTTGCAAAAGTGTCCCTGACTCTCAGGCCTAGGAGTCTGGGAGTCTTGTAGTAGAAGCCTTCTATGTATTTTTCAAGCAAATTCTGAATTCTAACCTAAAGGGCAGAAGGAAGCAGCCATTGAGTTTCCTAGGGAAGGTCATTCTCTGGGGCTACTAGTATGATGTCAATCTGTGGGTTCCCTGAAATGATCCTAGTTTTTAAATGTCTGGTTAGGAGACCTGGGCTTGATTCCTATATGGCTCTCCAGTTTCTGTGCTGTGTAGTTGTCTTATGTGCATTTGAAAGACGATGGCCTTTGTCCCAGCGAGCTCATGGGGGTGTTTGCCCGAGATAGGGACAGTAGATGCCGTGCCTGGTATTCTTACCTGCTGGAGTCTGGGGAGAGTGTGATGATGTTGGTCGTGTGCTCCCCTATCTGGTCATGCTCACTGCCCACCCCCCGCCCTACCCAGGAACCCCCCTCCCCCCCCTGCTTCATTCCTGAATTTCTAGTTGTGGTTTATGTCAGGAGCTCAGCAGGAGCGAGCAGCGCTTCCCTGACACCCAGAGCCCCCAAAGCTGGTGGGCATAGCAGGCCCTGCCAGACCCCTGCCTTACTCACCCTCCTTCACGAGCCCTCTATGCTGCATGGTCTGAATCTTCCTGGCTGACTGTCTTGTCCCTCGCTGGTAAGAGCACAATTGCCCATATGTGAATATCTCCTAAGAAGTTAAGACTGGTTTGGGGCGCCTGAGTGGCTTAGTCGATTAAGTGTCTGACTTCAGCTCAGGTCATGATCTTGTAGTTTGTTGGGTTCGAGCCCCGTGTCGAGCCTGCTTCTGATTCTGTGTCGCCCCTTCTCTCTGCCCCTCCCCTGCTCAGGCTCTGTCTCTCTCTGTTTCTCGATAATAAATATATGTTAAAAAAAAAAAAAAGTAATACTGGTTTGGCCTTGGCTAACCAGGTGTCCCTCGATTCCAGGGAGGGGCAGGGACCAAGGAAAGGGAGCTTTGCCAGTGGAGGAGGCTGCATGAGGGGACAGCGAGATGCCAGGGTCTTCTCTTGCTGTCTCTCCTAAGAGGCAAATGATGTTCAGTCATAAACGGCCGGGAAGATGAGCTCACTCGTGTGGAACCCAGTGCAGTGAGGCCAGAGGCTCAAAGTCCCCTGATAACAGTTTCTTCCTCTCAGCAGATGCCTGGTTGTGTCTGGAGAGTGGTCAAAGAGTAGCTGTGGACAAAGGTCGCTTCTCTGTCTCCTTATAGATGCCTGGAGAGGCCAAGGGGTGTCTCCCAAAGGGCGTAGTCTGTCCAGAAGTGACTGTCTATTGACTGGCTGGACATTCTATTCCTAGAGGCAAGCAGACCCCCTGTACCATTCCGTGCCAGTGGAGTAGGGGGAGCAGGGTGTCAGTACAGACACAGCAGAGGGGAGTTTGGTGACGTCACTCAAAATCACAAGTGCACGTATCCTTCAACCCAGCAATTCTGCTTCAGCAAAAAGACATACGTCCAGGAGGCTCACTGCAGCGTGTTAGTAATAGCTAGAGCTTGGCCACATCTAAATGCTAATCGGTAGTGGGCAAGTTAAGTAACCTGTGGTGCTTCCATACGATAGACTCTTAAAAAAGAATGAGGCAGTTTTATGCATTTACTGCTACAGAATGATCTTCAGAGATATTACTGAGTGAAAAAAGGCAAAGTCGAGAATAGTGTATAATATGCTACCCTTTGTGTTTTGTAAAAAAGAGATTCCTTTTATACGCATAGAACATGTATGGACAAGTAGCCAGAAACTGAAAACCCCACTTATCCATGGGGCAGTGACCCAGGGGGGACAGTGGTAGGAGGGAGATATATTTCTTACTATAAACTCCTTTGTAAAATTTGAGTTCTGTACTATTTCTATGTATTTAAAATAAAGTACATTTATTTGTTATTGTATTTTTTAATTTATTATAGAACAAAAGCCAATTCTTAGTTCTTTTTTTTAATAGTTTATTGTCAAGTTGGTTTCCATATCACACCCAGTGCTCATCCCCACAAGTGCCCTCCTCCATGCCCATCATCCCCCTTCCCCTCCCCTGCGTCTGCCCTCAGTTTGTTCTCGGCATTCAAGAGTCTCTCATGGTTTGCCTCCCTCCCTCTCCCCGACTATTTTCCCCCTTCTTCTCCCCCATGGTCCTCCATTAAGTTCCTCCTAATCCTCCGATACGTGCAAACATATGATATCTGTCCCTCTCTGCCTGACTTATTTCGCTCAGCATAACACCCTCAAATTCCATCCACATTGCTACACATGGCCAGATTTCATTCTTTCTCTTTGCCATGTAGTATTCCATGGTATAGATAAACCACATCTTCTTGATCCATTCGTCCGTTGACGGACACTTAGGCTCTTTCCATGATTTGGCTATTGTGGAGAGTGCTGCTATGAACATTGGGGTACATGTGCTCCTATGCATCAGCACTCCTGTATCCCTTGGGTAAATTCCTAGCAGTGCTATTGCTGGGTCATAGGGGAGGTCTATTGTTAATTTTTTGAGGAACCTCCACACTGTTTTCCAGAGGGGCTGCACCAGTTTACATTCCCACCAACAGCGTAGGAGGGTGCCCATTTCTCCACATCCTCACCAGCATCTAGAGTCTCCTGATTTGTTCATTTTAGCCACTCTGACTGGCGTGAGGTAGTATCTCAGTGTGATTTTGATTTGTATTTCCCTGATGAGGAGGGATGCTGAGTATTGTTTCATGTGTCTGTTGGCCATCTGGATATACTCTTTGGAGAAGTGTCTGTTCATATCTACTGCCCATTTTTTCACTGGATTGTTTGTTTTTCAGGTGTGGAGTTTGGTGAGTTCCTTATAGATTTTGGATACTAACCCTTTATCTGATGTAATTTGCAACTGTCTTTTCCCATTCCGTTGGTTGCCTATTAGTTTTATGAATTGTTCCAAGAACTTTTTATCTTGATGAGGTCACAATAGTTCATTTTTGCTCTTGATTCCCTTGCCTTTGGGGCTGTGTCAAGTAAGAAATTGCTGTGGTTGAGGTCAAGGAGGTTGTTTCCTGCTTTCTCCTCTAGGGTTTTGATGGTTTCCTGTCTCACGTTCAGGTCCTTTATCCATTTTGAGTTTATTTTTGTGTATGGTGTGAGAAAATTATCTAATTTCATTCTTCTGCATGTTGCTGTCCAGTTCTCCCAGCACCATCTGTTAAAGAGGCTGTCTTTTTTCCATTGGATGCTCTTTCCAGCTTTGTCAAAGATTAGTTGGCTGTACATTTTTGGGTCCAAATCTGAGTTCTCTATTCTATTCCATTGGTGTATGTGTCTGTTTTTGTGCCAATACCATACTATCTTGATGATGACAGCTTTGTAGTAGAGGCTAAAGTCTGGGAAGGTGATGCCTCCCGTTTTGGTTTTCTTCTTCAATATTACTTTGGCTATTCTGGGTCTTTTGTGGTTCTATACATAGGATAGTTCTAGTTTTGAGAAGAATGCTGGTGCAATTTTGATTCGGATTGCTTTGGGTAGTAATGACATTTTAACTATATTTATTCTTCCAATCCATGAGCATGGAATGTTTTTCCAGTTCTTTGTGTCTTCGTCAATTTCCTTCATAAATTTTCTATAGTTTTCATCATACAGATCTCTTGTATCTTTGTCTAGGTTTATTCCTAGGTATTTCATGATTTTTTGTGCAATTGTGAATAGGATCAGTTTCTTGATTTCTCTTTCTGTTGCTTCATTGTTGGTGTATAAAAATGCAACTGATTTCTGTACATTGATTTTGTACCCTGCGACTTTTCTGAATTCATGGATCAGTTCTAATAGGCTTCTGGTGGAGTCTGTTGGGTTTTCTATGTAGAGTATCATGTCATCTGCAAAAAGTGAGAGTTTGACTTCTTTGCGGATTCTGATGCCTTTTATTTCCTTTTGTTGTCTGATGGCTGGTGCTAGGACTTCCAGCACTATGTTAAACAACAGTGGTGAGAGTGGCTATCGCTGTCATGTTCCTGATCTCAGGGGGGAAAGCTCTCGGTTTTTCCCCATTGAGGATGATGTTAGCTGAGGGCTTCTCATAGATAGCTTTCATGATGTTTAGGTAAGTTCCTTCTATCCCGACTTTCTCAAGGATCTTTATTAAGAAGGGATGCTATATCTTGTCAAATGCTTTTTCTGCCTCTATCGACAGGATCATATGGTTTTTATCTTTTCCTTTGTTAATGTGATATATCACATTGATTGATTGGCGAATATTGAACCAGCCCTGTAACCCAGGAATGAATCCCACTTGATCATGGTGGATAATTCTTTTTATGTGCTGTCGAATTTGGTTTGCAAGTATCTTGTTGAGGATTTTTACATCCGTATTCATCAAGGATATTGGCCTGTAGTTCTCTTTTTTTGCTGGGTCTCTGTCTGGCTTGGGAATCAAAGTGATGCTGGCTTCGTAAAATGAGTCCAGAAGTTTTCCTTCCATTTCTGTTTTTTGGAATAGCTCAAGAAGAATTGGTATTAATTCTGTTTTAAATGTCTGGTAGAATTCCCCAGGGAAGCCATCAGGTCCACGGCTCTTATTTGTTGGGAGATTTTTGATAACTGATTCAATTTCTTCACTAGTTATGGGTCTGTTCAGATTTTCTATCTTTCCCCGTGTGAATTTTGGTAGTGAGTGTGTGTTTAGGAATTTGTCCATTTCTTCTACGTTGTCCAATTTGTTGGCATATAATTTTTCATAGTATTCCCTGATAATTGCTTGTTTACTTCTGAGAGGTTAGTTGTCATAAGTCCATTTTCATTCATGATTTTGTCTATTTGAGTGCTCTCTCTTTTCTTTTTGAGAAGCCTGGCTAGAGGTTTGTCAGTTTTGTTTATTTTTTCAAAAACCCAACTCTTGGTTTCATTGATCTGTTCAACTGTTTCTTTCATTTCTATATTGTTTACTTCTGCTCTGATTTTTATTATTTCTCTTCTGCTGGGTTTGGGGTGCTCTTGTTGCTCTGCCTCTAGTTCCTTTAGGTGAGCTGTTAGATTTTGCACTTGCGTTTTTTTCTAACTTCTTGAAATAGGCCTGGAGAGCAATGTACTTTCCTCTTAGGACTGCCTTTGCCGCATCCCATAGAGTTCGGATTGTTGTATTTTCATTTTCATTTGTTTCCGTATATTTTTAAATTTCTTCTCTAATTGCCTGATTGGCCCATTCATTCTTTAGTAGGGTGTTCTTTAACCTCCATATTTTTGGAGGTTTTCCAGACTTCTTCCTGTGATTGATTTCAAGTTTCATAGCATTGTGATCTGAAAGTGTGCATGATATGATCTCAAGTTTTTTTATTTATTGGGGGCTGCTTTATGTGCCAGTATGTGATCTATCTTGGAGAATGTGCCATGCGCACTTGAGAAGAAAGTGAATTCCATGGCCTCAGGATGTAGAGTTCTAAATATATCTGTCAAATCCATCTGGTCCAATGTGTCATTCAAGTCCATTGTGTTTTTAGTGATTTTCTGTCTAGTTGATCTATCTATCGCTGTAAGTGGAGTATTAAAGTCCCCTGCTGTTAGCACATTTTTATCTATAAGATTGCTTCTATTTGTGATTAATTGTTTTAAGTATTTAAGTGCTTCCATATTCGGTGCATAAACATTTATAATTGTTAGTTCTTCCTGTTGGATAGACCCTGTAATTATTATATAATGCCCTTCTTCATCCCTTGTTACTGTCTTTAAAGTCCAGTTTGTCTGATATAAGTATAGCTACTCCATCTTTCTTTTGATTTCCTGTAGCATGGTATATATTTCTCCATCCCCTTACTTTTAATCTGTAGGTATCTTCCAGACTAAAATGTGTTTCTTGTAGACGGCAAATAGATGGATTTTTATTTTTTTTAATCCATTCTGCTACCCTATGCCTTTTGATTGGAGCATTCAGCCCATTTTTTTCATTGTTATGATTGAAAAATATGGGTTTAGAGTCATTGTGTTGTTTGTGGGATTCATGCTTGTGGTGTGTCTCTAGCATCTTGCGTTCCTTACAACATTTCCCTCAGAGAGTCCCCCTCAGGATTTCTTGTGGCTGGCATAGTGGTGACGAATTCTTTCAATTTTTGTTTATTTGGAAAGACTTTTATCTCTCCTTCTATTCTGAATGACAGGCTTGCTGGATAGAGGATTCTTGGCTGCATATTTTTTCTGTTCATCACATTGAAGATTTCCTGCCATTCCTTTCTGGCCTGCCAAGTTTCAGTAGATAGGTCTGTCACCACTCTGATAGGTTTCCCTTTGTATGTGAGGGCCCTTTTCTCCCTAGCTGCTTTCAAAATTCTCTCTTTGTCCTTGTATTTTGCCATTTTTCCTATAATATGTCATGCAAAAGATCGATTCAAGTTACGTCTGAGGGGAGTTCTCTGAGCCTCTTGTATTTCCACATTTACTTTCTTGCCCAGGTTGGGGAAGTTCTCTGATATACTTTGTTCCAGGACTCCTTCAGCACCTTTCCCTCTCTCTTCCTCTTCTGGGATTCCTATGATACGGATATTGTTCCGTTTGACTGTATCCTTCATCTCTTGAACTCTCCTTTCATGTTCCTGGATCAGTTTTTCTTTCTTTTTCTCAGTTTCCTCCTTTTCTATAATTGTGTCTTCTAAATCACTTATTTTCCTTTCTGCCTTTTCAGTTCATGCATTGGACGCCTCCATTTTATTATGTATCTCATTTATAGCATTTTTAATTCATCATAACTATTTTTGAGCTCCATAGTGTTTGTAGCAATAGTTTCTTTGCTGTCTTCCATGCTTTTTTCAAGCCCAGCGATTAATTTTATGACTATTGTCTTAAATTCTCGTTCAGTTATGTTGCTTATATGTGTTTTGAGCAGTTCTTTAGCTGTCATTTCTTCTTGGAATTTCTTTGGAGGAGAGCTCTTCCATTTTGTCATTTTGGTTAGCTTTCTCTCTCTTGTTAGTTTTATTTTATTTTATTTATTTTTTTTATTTCTAGGAGAGAGAGAGAGAGACAGCATGAGCAGGGGAGGGTCAGACAGACAGGGAGTCACAGACTGAAACAGGCTCCAGGCTCTGAGCTGGCAGTCAGCACAGAGCCCGATGCGGGGCCCGAACCCACGAACCGTGAGATCATGACCTAAGCGAAAGTCGGACGCTCAACCGACTAAGCCACCCAGGCGCCCCATTTTGGTTAGTTTTCTATCTCTTGTTAATTTTAAAAGTTTGTTGTGCACTCTGCCCCTGCGAGTTCTACTGTCTTAGAGAGGGCTCTTTGACTGTTCAGGGCCTGTCCGTTCAGGAAGTGTTCTTTGAATGGTGTCTCTTGGGTCTCTTGTTCAGAGTTTGGTTATTTTGTTTCCCTACTCATAGCGGTATTTGGGACTCTCCACCATGTGTACTTTGGCTTGTTTCTTGAGGCAACCCTGGAAAAAGAAAACAGACAACCACACAGGGAACAAAGGTACACAAACACATAGACAAAACCAATAAACACGCAAACCCAGGCTCAGGTAAAAACAACAACAACAACAACAACACAGCTCTGTTCTGGCAGGGATGGGCGTGGTTTGGTGTAGGCGGGTCTCGCCTCCACTGTGTCTGGATGGCTGCTCCTTGAGGCCCCACCTTGGTGGTTGTGGGGAGAAGAATGGCATTGTCCCAGTCCCTTCTCAACCAAGTGTTCCAAATCACTGCTTTGGGTTCAATCTCCCTGTGCTGAGGACACAGCCAAGGTCGATGAGTTCCATGCCCCGTGCCCTGCCTCATTTCCAGGTCCCAGTCTGCTGGCTTTGTTTATACTGCTTGAAACAGTCCCACAGGTTGCTGCTTCCCTGCTTCTGGGGGTTAAGGGGGGGAAGTGTCGCAGCCTCAGATCCACCGGGGCCAAGCAGTGATACAACCTGGGATCCGAGGCCTGCGCGACCCGCGTGCAGGGAACTTAGCAGCTTCAGGCGCCTCGCTGCCGCTGCTTGCCAATAAAGTACACTTAAATAAAATCGCTGACATTTATGGGCTGTGTGACTTTGGGCAAGTCACTTATTTCTCTGGGCCTCATCTGTAGAATCAGGTAAGATTTCCGTCACGGCATTGTAATAATGATGAGAACTAATGGAGAGGAAGTGCTTTGTGCAGGAAGTGCTGGTGAAAGGGATTCAGAACTTCTGTGTTTGTTTATGATTATGTTTTAAGTTGTTAACATCTGGATGCCAGGTTGGGGAGAACTATCCCAGGCTGGGAAAGATGGTGATTTGGAAGACTGTGGGCAACTCAAGGGCAAGGATGGCTTCCTTCTCATCTTCATCCCCTGCATGCCTCCGCCGCGCAAACCTGGGCTGATTGGGTGGTGCTGTGGTCCCTGGCTGCCTTCTCTGAGCAAATGGATGAGTAGTTAAGACTACTCTGTCCGCTAGAGGGCGTCGGCTACTGTGTTGCTTCCCATCTTATCTGGAATTTCTTCTTGGGCTGCCAGAATGTGAGAAGAGATTTGCCAGGGAAAATGCTTAAGGTGACCTTTTCCTCCAAACGGTGACCATGAATACATTGCTTATTGGCTTCTGTTAGGCCTGGGGGATTACTAATCACGAAAGGTGCTGTAGGAAGTGGCATAACCTTGGAGATGGGTGTGTGTGTGTGCATGGGCATGCATGGTATACATGTGTACTTGTGTGCACACACTTGCATGAGTGTGTGTGGGTGTATGTGTATGTACATGAGGCTGTGTGGTGTGTGTATGGATGCATGAGCATGCAAGGTATATGTATATGTGTGAGTGCAGGACTCTGGGGTGTAAGTTCTGGGTCAGTTAGCTTCTGCCTGAGGGGTGCTCTGCCCTGATATTGACTGAGTGGCTTCAAGCTTTTGAGCAGTCAGGCTAAAGGACCCATACCTTACATTTGGAGAATGCTTGATATTCCTAGATACCTCCATCTACACTGGACCACTAATTCTTGCCTGATCTGTTTATCATTTCTTACCTCCCTGTGCCTTTATTAATAACCTCTCCCCAGACAGGAGAAGGAAGGAATCCCCAAGAGAATTCCATGTCCCAGGTAAATCATGCTCCAAATGCTATTCTCTGGAGGATGGTGTGCCCCAGCCCCTGCTGGTGCTGGCTGGAACACCTAATAGACTGGGTCTGTGCCCTCTGCCTCCCCCTTTCCACTCACAGTAGACACAGAGGGGCTTTTTTTCTCGGTAGTCTCTTGGTAACGTCATCATGGGAATTCACAGCTCCTCACTCTTATACCAAATCTCCAAGCCTACGCAACAGCTGTGGATTCCGAGGGGGATGGAGAAATGGTCTGTCTCAGGATGCCTAGCTTTTGTAGGTGCTTCTAGGCCAGGGAGCATGCTGGGAATGGCCCCAAGCTCTGACTTTGTAGCTTATGACTCCTGCCATGGCTAAAGAGGTGTGGACTGGATGGCACTTGGGGCTTGTAGTAATGATGATGATAATACCAGCCACTAAAACTCAAGAAGATATCCTATGTGTTTGGCACTGCTCTAGGTGCTTCACAAACATCAACTCATTTAATCTTATGAATACAGAGGATTCAATACCTCCCCAACTATTTAGTACCCCATTGGGTATTACTCCCATTTCACAGATAGGGAAAAGGAGGCACAGGGACATGATATGATTTACCCAAGGACACATAGCTGGTAAGTGGCATAGCTAGGAACTGAACTTGGAAAATCAAGTTCCAAAGTCCTAGTGATTCAAAGTCAGCCTATTCAGGTGGGGAGAAATCTCATTTCACCCTGACAGGGAGAATTCTCATTTTAAAGGTGAAGGAAGCTATCGGGGTGCCTGGGTGGCTCAGACAGTTAAGCATCTGTCTTCGGCTCAGGTCACGATTTCATGGGTTTGAGCCCCTCATCGGGCTCTGTGCTGAGCCTGCTTCAGATTCTGTGTCCCCTTCTCTCTCTCTGTCCCTCCTCCATCTGTCTGTCTCTCTCTCAAAAATAAACATTAAAAATAATTTTTTTTAAACACACTAAAGGTGAAGAAAGCTAGATTCCAAAAATGGATGCAATGCTCTCAGCTTCCTAGGATCTTCTCCACAGTCCTAGTCAAGGAATACCCCATTCAGAATAAATATGAAAAGCAAGGTACCTTGAATATGTGTCTGGATTGGGGTCAGAGTCATATGTTGGGAACTGAAGAACCTTTCCTGCCCCGGAGCCAGGGTCCCATGGGTGGTCTCTCTAAAGGTGCCTCCGAGAACGTGGGAAGCTGTGCGGCCTCCACACTTCCTCCAGCAGGAGAGGCCAAGCAGTTCTTCCCTCTGCTGCAGGGAGGTGTTGAGCTGAAGCGTCTTCACTCCCAGCATAGCTAGTGGAGGTGACTGGGAAGCTGCTGCAGGCACTTTGGCTGCTCTACTGGTGGTTCCTTTTCATTTAATTTTATTTTTTGAGTCAGTCCCTCCAACGACCAGGTTTACTGGCTTCCTGCTGGCTCTCCATTGAACCCAGCCTTTGAATGGGAGACCAAGTCTGAGCAGCCTCAAACATGCCCTGAAGGTGAGAACTGCCGCTCATAAAAGCACCTTTCATAGCATTAAATTCCTCTGCCTCAGAGTCTTTGAATCTGGAGTGATCCACAGGTTGCAGCCCGGCTGGAAATGTCTGATAAAAGAAATTGGCCTGCTCTGAGTCCAGTGGGGGCCGTAGGAGGAGGAGAGTTTGACAATGTGGAGCTGGGCCTGGTTCTGAGACCTCGACGATTCCCCAGCATGGGTGGACAGGAGGTCACCCAGGCATTCAAGACACCACCTAGTCCAGTGACACCACTTCAAGCTCCCCCAGACTTTGAGGGCCTGAAGAGAGGCAGTGAACCCAGATCAAATGACCAGGGTGTATCTAGGTAATGGACCCACGTTCCCCGACAGTGGGAATGGACGACTGGCCAGACAGGGACACCAGAACCTGATCCATCTGGACCCCAGGGTAGGCTTGCACTTCCCAGATCCCTTAAAGTCATATGTGGCCATGTGAGTTTCTTTGGCTGCTGAGGAGTGAGCTGGTGGAAGTCACATCCTTCTTTTCCACTGCCGGGGCACACATCAAGGCTTGGGGTGCAGTTGTGCCAGCCTGGGTTCCAGCGTGTGCTACATGGAGCGGAGGCCCTAGCTGACCTGTGAGGGTCGTGCAGCCCAGTGAGAAGTCAGTCTTTGTGGTTTTAAGCCACTGAAATTTTGGGGTGTCTCTTAATGCAACTAATACTGACATACATGGATGACCACATTGATGAAGTCAGACTGTGGATCACTTAGCTAGTGTGTTATGCATCCCAAGCAACAAAATTTGTTAATCTAATTAACATGCACCTAATTTCCAAAATTGAGTCTTTGCAAGCACTGTTGCAAGCCAGCAGGGAGGGAATTTGGGAAGTGACTCTGGGCCTGCTGATGCCCTACTGCTGATTCTGCCTGGATTAGAGACTCTCAGTAGGTAGGTAGAATACCCAAGGACTGTGATGGGTCAGGTGCTTATTTTTAGCTCTTTTTAAAAATGTTTGTTTATTTATTTTTAAGAGAGCGAAAGAGAGGACGAGGAGGGGAGGGAAGGAGAGAGAATCCTAGGCAGGTTCCATGCTGTCGGCACAGAGCCCAATGTAGGGCTGGAACTCATGAACCGTGAGATCATGACCTGAGCCAAAATCAAGAGTCAGATGCTTAACAGACTGAGCCACCCAGGAGCCCCTTATCTTTAGTTCTGTAATGAGTCAATGGAAACAGCTATCTTTTGCCCTCACCTATTGAAGTTGCAGAAGCATGTCACAGGCCACTGGAGTAAAAGAGGAGAGGTAGGTCGCCTTAATGTGAAGTTCTCACATTTGCTATTAGAACAACCTGGGAGCTTAAAAGCCCCATGTCCAGGCCAGGCCCCAGACCAACCCAGTCAGAGTCTCTGAGGGTGGGCCAGCATCCACAGCTGTCAAAGTCTCCATGTGATCAGTATACAGCTAGGCTGCAAACCATAGTCCTGGAGGCTCCTTTTCTTTCACTTGGGACCATATATTCACCAATAGTCTTTTTTTAAAAAATAGTTTATTGCCAAGTTGGTTCCCATATAACACCCAGTGCTCATCCCCACAAGTGCCCTTCTCCATGCCCATCACCCCCTTCCCCTCCCCGCACCCCCATCAGCCCTCAGTTTGTTCTCGGCACTTAAGAGTCTCTCATGGTTTGCCTCCCTCCCTCTCCCCCTCTATTTTCCCCCTTCTTCTCCCCCATGGTCCTCCATTAAGTTCCTCCTAATCCTCCTATACATGTAAACATATGATATCTGTCCTTCTCTGCCTGACTTATTTCACTCAGCATAACACCTTCAAGTTCCATCCATGTTGCTACACATGGCCAGGTTTCATTCTTTCTTATTGCCATGTAGTATTCCATTGTATAGATAAACCACATATTCTTGATCCATTTGTCCATTGATGGACACTTAGGCTCTTTCCATGTTTTGGCTATTGTTGAGAGTGCTGCTCTGACCATTGGGGTACATGTGCCCCTATGCATCAGCACTCCTGTATCCTTTGGGTAAATTCCTAGCAGTGCTATTGCTGGGTCATAGGGGAGCTCTATTGTTAATGTTTTGAGGAACCTCCACACTCTGTTTTCCAGAGGGGCTGCACCAATAGTCTTAAGATGGTCATTTTGCAGAATTCTATTGCCTACATATAACCTGTGTCTCAGGCTGCAACAGTCATTGGAAAGAAAAGGCCTGGGGACTTACTGCAGTGTCCTTAGTGTGAGGGATCATAGCTCAAATGGGGCTCCTGGAACCTTAAGACGGCCAGCTATGGTCCCTCCTAGTAGGGTTTGGGGGTAGACAGACCTGGACATAAGCTCCTACCCTACCCTTCCCAGTAACAGTTCTGTGGTCTGCAGCAACTTGCTTGACATCTCTGAGCCTTGGTTTTCCCATCTGCAAAGTGGGGATAATCTAATCTCAGCCTTATTGGCTTAGCGCAATAGTCTCTACATAGCTACTGGCTATTTATTATTTCTCCCAGGTGACTTGTCTTGAATGATGAGGAAGGTGACATAACATAACAATTCTCTCTGCTGCCTTTACCCCAGTCCATGCCTTCCCTGTGAAATGGGATCCCAACTCCCCAGCTGCTCAAGCCAGAAACTTGAGAGGCATTCCAAACTCTTCAGTCTCTCCCTTAATCCCCACATCCAGCCATCATTAACCATGATGCATCTACCCTGTAAGAATCTCATAGATCTGTCCAGTTCTCCCTATTCCTACTGCCACGGCCTTTCACCCCCCACCTTGGGTGTCTGCACTAATGCAGTAGAGCAGAGTAGAGCCTCAGCTCCCCACTTTGACACTGCTCTAACCCACTTACCAAAATGTAGTCAGATCTTTCTAAAATATAAATCTCCCTACCAGATATTAAAGCAAATTTTAAAGTTGTCATAATTAAAACAGTGGGGATGCCGGTGCAAAGTAGACAAACATATCAATGGAAAGAAAAATAAAAACTCCAGAAATAGACCTGAATATATATAGGAAGTTTATATATTTGAAAAACAGCATTTCAAATCAGTGGAGGAAAGATTATTCAATAAATAGCATAGGCACAACTGGGTAGTCATCTTTCCATAGAAATAAAATTGGATCCATACCTCATACTTCATACAAGGAATGGTTAAAAGATATAAATGTAAAAATGAATTGGTAAAATACTAGAGGAAAACATAGTATATCTCAAAGTGGAGAGGGCCTTTTAAAATATGACTTAAAATCTAGAAGCCAGAAAGGAAAAGATTCTCTATGGCAACAGTCACCATAGGCAAAATCAAAAGCAAATTAATTGGGAAAAAGTATTTGTAACTCATATCACAGAGGTTAATTTCCACAATATGTAAAGAGCTTCCTACTAATTAATTAGAAAAAGACCCAATGGTGAAATGGGCCAATATATGAAAGGGAAATGCAAATGACTTTTAAGCCCAACCTCACCCGAATAAGAGACATGTAAATAAAAAGGACATGATATTAATTTTCACTTATTAGATTGGAAAATATAAACAATGTTGATGATACAGGAATTGCTGAGAGTGTAGGGGAAAAAGCATCATCATTTATTGCTACTGGAATATAAATCTATGGGAGGCAACTTGGGAAAAAGGAGCAAAATGACAATGATACCTGTGATGGTTAGTTTCATTTGCCAAAACAGAACACAGAAATCCAACACAGAAATCCAACACAGAAATCCAACACGAATTTGGGTGTTGCAGTGAAGGTATTTTGTAGATGTGGTTAACATCTACAATCAATTGACATTAGGTAAAGGAGATTCATCTTGATGATGTAAGTGGGCCTCATCCAATCAGTTGAAGGTCTTAAGAGCAAAGACTAGTTTCTGGCAGAAGGAGAAATTCTGCCTCAAGACTGAAGATCTGGCTCCTTTCTGTCTGAGTCTCCAGGCTACTGGCCTGCCCTACAGAATCCAGACTTGCCAGCCCTCACAATCAATTCCTTAAAATAAATTTCTGTCTCTTGTATCATCTCCTACAGTTTCTGTTCCTCTAGAGAATCCTGATTGATGTAATATCCTTTAATTCAGCACCCACTTTCCCACTTGTGGGAACCCTTGCACACATGTGAAATGACCCATGTACAATTTATTTCACCGTAGCATTCTTTGTAACAGAAAGAGTGAAGGCAACCCAAGTGTTTATCAGGACCGGGCTGGTTAAAATGTCATGTTAATCTGCAGAGTAAAGCACTGTGTATGAGGCAACGCTATAGAACGGTCTCCAAAACTGATTTAAGAGGAAAAAAAAAAAAGAAAAATACCACACAATGATGACCAGCACGCAGGGTATGCTCTTTTGTGTCTAAAAAGGGGGGGGGGAGATTATTTCAGTGCTTGTAAACATATAAAATCTCTTTTAGTGGGCAGGGAACTAGTAGCCAGGGCATGACACAGGAGGGAGATGTCCCACCAATGCCCCCTCATATCTGATTGCATCACTCACCAACAAAGGTAGCTATGGTCCTTAAGGCAGAGTCACATTTTTTTTTTTACTAGAGTTTATAAGGTACTTTACAGCCATACCTCTGCCTTCATCCCATCCCTGCCCCGAACCCCCATGGCTCCCTACTCTCTGCATTTTCCATACCAGTCCCATATTTCCTTATTTCAGTTCCTTAAACTCATATGCTCTCTCCTGCCTCAAATTGGGAATGCCTCTGAGGCTCTTTCAACAAGTTCCTGTTTTTTGGTCCTTCTGTGTCGTTCCCTTTCTTCCTAGGGATCTGGGTGGCATAGCTATGTTTGACATCCTTCTAATCTGAGCTTGGCTTCCCCAGGGAACCCAACAATGAACAAAGAGCTCTGCCCACTGGCTTCCTCTGAGTGGTCACATCCCACCCAGGAGGATTACAGCAGTCTTTATTCTCTTTCTTACCCTCTTGAGGACTCCTGTCCCTGAGATCATATCATTCAGTCTAAGAGACAGACAGAGACAGTCCCCTCCCCCCAGATTCCAGGCAACTACCGTGGCCTGTTGGGGCATCTCAGTTTTTCTCATGTGGGCATAGGGAAGAGAGCTCACTGCAATTGAACTTTTACCTACCTGTTCCAGAAGGAAGTAGGCACTTGTGTCTTTCAAGATATCCTCTGTCTTCATACATCTATCTGGTCAGCACCCAGCCCTCAGGGAGTCCTGTTGTAGGAGGAAGACAGCAAACCTGGGGCCTGTCCCTTAAATCATTTCATTGGGGGGATGGGTTAGACATGAACACTTTAGAAGCACACCTGGCTAACCACAGTGAACTTTGGGTGAATGAGGGCTTGGATTCTGTGTTTTAGGAGAGGACAGTGGAATAGGTTAGTAGATGCAGCAATCTGGATGACCCCAGAGCACAGGGATGGGATAAGACATGTAGGGTGTACGCTCACTGCCCAGGGTTTGCATATATGCATTTGGTGATGGGTGGGGGAAATGATTTGTCATGTATACATTTTATTTCTCTCATTTGCAGTTTGCTGACTTTGTACATCTTCCATCTTGGATGAGTAACAGGGTCATAGGTCAGTGCTGAAAGGGACTCAGTCTGGTACAAGTACAGGAAATCCATGTATAGCTTTTTCCCAGTGAACAGAGCTGGGCTCTGCATAATGGAAAGCAAAGTGGTGAGGTCTGATTGGACAGTTTTGACTTTAGGGTTTTGTAGTTTCATCTGACTTCACTCTGGAGCTTGTTAGAATTTTATGGCCTGGAAAACTGGAACTATCTCCTAAGAATGTTGGCACAAACAGGGGCACCTGGTCCTGGGTGTGGCGCCCACAGGAGGATTTAAGTGGAACCTCTCTGCCATCACGGGATCCAACAGCTCTGATGAGACCGATTCACTCACCAAGGCTCTGAGTTTATTTCTCCTGGATAGGACTTAAAAAAAAAAACAAAAAACTTCAAAAAACCGTGGAGCACACTATTTAAAAACATGCATTCTGAGTCAAGTGTAAACACAAAGCTGTCTTTTTATAAAGTCTGAGCTTTATAAGGTTGCCAAAATGCTTCTCTGTCAGTTTTAAAAATTGAAGTAGAAACCACTTAAGAGTGAAAAATATTCCATGGAGGAAATTCTCAGACATTGGATTCCCAAGTTTACATCACAGAGAAGTCCATATCTGGGTGCAAGAGCCCCATGGGCAAAGCTGGTCAGACGGAGGCCCTGGGCCAGGTTATTGCCTGGGGCACTGTGAAAGATCATTCACTGCAGTGGAGCTCCTCGGTAATGTCTGCAATGTCATGCTTCAGTCTGCCAAAGATCTCCAGTCTCCCAGTCACCCGCATTTCCTATGTCATGTACCCGTATCCTAAATGTGTAGAAGATGCACACACAGAGGATCCACCCTCCATTCTCAATCCATTGGTGCCAGACACAGAGTGTGGGAAGTGAGAAGACACATTTCAGGGATGCTCTGGAAACAGTGCTCTATTGCTTGACCCATTTCCTGAGACTCCAACTTCAGGCTCGTACCTCCCATGATCCGTCCCATTACCTTCTGGATTTTCCTCTTCCTTTCCTCCCGGCACATCCCCTTTCTCAAATATTTTGTTTTCAGCTCTTAGAAATGACTAGGGAACAAAGTCCCTGTGTTCTTAGGCCAACTTCCAGGCTTTCCTCTGACCTGATGGGCACTTCTCTACCGTATTGTGGGCGCTGTTGACCTAGGTGAGGGCAGATGTCGGCATTATGATTTCCATCATCTCACCCTGAGGGCAATATCCCGGACTGATTTTGCAGACTGACCCTAGAGCATAGGGAGCCAGAACAGTGCTACTTTTTATAGCAATTTGACAGAATAATTTTGTTGAATCTAGTACCATAGAGGGCTTGCAATTAAAAGGATTTTTTTGTTGTATTTTACAAAAGAATTGGGCTATGTGGATTAGAAATAAATAACCACCACTACAACCGTAATTCACAGATGGTCTGAGAAACAGTGAGCTAGTGCATCCTAGAGCTACTGTTGACAATCCAGAGGCGAAGCGCTCATGGAAGGGGTGGGTGGAAAATAGAAACTAGAAGCATTTGTGGAAGACTGTGGAGTGATATCTGTGAGGTATGCTGGTGTGTGATGTGCTAGCATTGCCCACCGGGAAGGGGGAAATAGATGAAGCACAGGCTGCCATACTGTGCTTGTGTGGGCCAGGTGTACGCTGACCACTTCACATCTTTATAGAGAAGTTCTAGTTATGGGTGAGATTTTTGCTGTCCTCAAGCTCCCCTCTCAACATCCAAGTCTTGGGATGATAGGGAGTCAGGGCCATGGATGAATACAGTAACTGTTCCAGGTACCAAGCCAAGGTTCTTTCACAGGAGTTTGGTTCTCCTTGTATTGCCCCCTTGGCAGCCTCTTCCCAGCCAGTACGCTAGAGAGGTGTTACACATCCCCCTTTAATAATGGAATTAAGTCTCTTCTGCAGAGAGGGCTGCTAGGGGGCATCCTAAATGCACTACAATATGAGTAACTTCTTCAGGATTGAACATTCTGTTACTAAGTTCAATGGCAAAGAGCCACAGCTTTGTTGATAAAAGTCGCTAACCAACTCCTTTCGGGCACAATACCGAGCCCTGTTTCTCTTAGTCTCCTACCTTTCACCTTTACCCTCATTCCACACATTGAAGAAGTGAGGCTCAACTTTTCTCTTGCACATTATCCCCCCCTTCCCTTTAGAAGACTCTGGTCATACACTGAGCTGTATCTCATTTGAGTTCTGAGAATTTAACTTCAGGAGGAATTTCATTTAACATCTCAGTTTATGAGGTATTTCTACATGTCTCCAGGGACCATTTTTGATGTTGCATTTCGGTTGAGTAGCTTGAGCCCGGTAAAAAGAGTGGCTGTGTGGTCATTGTTAACAATATTGAGCTATGGCTGCCTCAGAGAAATCTTGGTTTGGTAGCAATAACTTCTGTATTCTATTTTTTCTTTTGTCTTCTCCTTCTCTGGATTACAGGTTTAATTATATAAACCTGGAGTATCATAGGCCAAACAACAAACCAAGCCAAAGACCAGAGAGGTTAAGTGACTTGTTGCCTATCACACAGCCAGAGATTTTGAACCCATATTAGTCTCTCCAGCCATAGGCTTAACTGACATTATTTAGAATTTATGTCAAATAGTGGACTGGAATTAGGGGAGGTATTAGAATGAGATTCAAGCCATGTGTAGTCAAAACTTGCTGTTTCTTTACGCCATGGGTAAGGGTTGAAATACGATTTCATAGGCACTGAGGATAGAGATTAAGTTATAAGCAATATCATCTACAAGGATAGGGTTTAGATTTAGAAACATGTCTTCAAGTCAGGTGATGCATTCATTGGCTACTTCTGGGCCTGTATCAAGCTGCACAGATTTTTATACCTCTTACCCTACTCTTTTGTAAAAAAACAACTCAAAGTTGAAGACACAGTCTGCATACAGTGGTCAAGTGGTAATAATTTACAGGGATGTCATGCTCATTCTTCCTTGCTGGCTTATTTCTAAGATTCAGTTTGTTTTTTAATCGATCATATCGACACAAAGGGGAAAAAAAAGACACACACACCAGTGTTACAAAACCTTGTATTAATCATTTCCCTTCGCTTTCAATATAACATTGATATGAAATATAGCCATGATTCTTAGTTACATGGAGGAAATGAGTAATAAATACATTGTAGCAAGTTTAAACCACAAGGGTGTTTCACTGGTAACAACATTTGAAAACTGTACACTTGCAAAGAACAGCATCTTCAAACATTAGTATATCTGTATATCAGTAAAGCTTTACATGTAACAAACATGCTATTTCCATATATGACAAATTTAAAAAATATGCATTGCTTGGCAACATGAACTAGGCAAAAATAGTTCTTTGTTCACTAACTTTATACAGGAAAACAGGACGGAGGCATGCATGTACAATAGGGATGCCTGCATGGGGCATGCAACGAAAGAAAGCTTTTTAAAAGTCAGCTTACATTAGGCATAAATACACGAGGGTTATATATTAATAAGGGAGGAAGTCTTCTGTTTGACATTATTAACATTCCTGTTTTCTTCCTATTCCTCCCAGAGGAATACACATTCACCTTTAAGGAAAGATAAAGGAATTACAAAAAAATAAAATGCACTTTGCAAACATCTCTGATGACTTTTAAAAAAAACCAAACATTAGTGTTATCACAGCCCCATGTGCAAATGATCCTTCCGCAGGTCCTCCTTGTAACAGGCACACCCCAGTGCCTTGGTCAGGCCGCTTCCCTGCGCCCAAGCCGGAGCTGCCCGCTGCAGATGCCTCCAGGGGGTCAACGAGACTGGGGCCTGCTTTTCCTCCCCTCGCTGCCCTCCTGGTTGCATGGCTGTGCATCTAGCCCAGCTCAGTCCCCCAGCCCGGCGTTTGGTGAGATCCTGGCTCTCGCTGGGGAACGCACATCTACAAACCTTGCACCGCAGTAGCTACAGGAGATCCAGAAGAACCCAAGACCCGGAGAAAGCTCCCATTCTGTAAAAGGCAGCCAGCGACACCTCAAAAGAAAACCTTGTTTCCCTCAGTGTCTCTTCAAATGAATGGGAGATGGGGGCCCAGCTGTAGTTCCCATCCTGAGTACCAAAAAGGGACCATCAATACACAGGATTTGAGAGCTTGGTGCAAAACAGCCGCCCTCTGCAGGCCGACCCAGCAGCATCTCGTTTGCTTGCTGGCCCTCCTTTAAAAAGTGAAACTCAAAAAGCACGTGGAAAAAGACACATATCAGCAGCAATGTTTCAATTCTTGTACACAGTTCGTGTGTGTCTTCCTACTGTTTCTGGTTAAGAAACCTCTATGAATAAAAAGCACCAATAAAACGTCATACATGGTAACAATATCGTAGACCGCGACTGTCCCTGGGACAGTGTAGAGATGCCAAACACATACAGCTTAAATCAGAAAAAAAAAAAAAAGAGGGGACATGTAGTGAAATAGATTTTACTCTGAGATTTTTCATGTTTACTATTAATATAAAACAGTTGCATTTGGGGGTCAATGGGTAAATACAAAAAAAAGGCACTGCCGCTTTATTCCTAAATATCGGACTTCACAGCCTTACGCATGCAACTGTTTGATTCTTTATAAATAAAGTTCTTTTGCTTCAGGATTTTAAAATTGAGCTGTATACCTGCAGTCAACACAGGACTCAAAACAAGGTGGGGACAAGGCTCCTAAAATTTATCAGAACACTCAACTTAAAAAAAAATTAAAACACTAATAGCAAAACACAACTAAGTAGATAAATCTATACACAGTCGATGAAAAATAAGCTTTTTTTTTTTTAAAAAAAGAATTATGTTGTTATTAATAACAGACTTTATCATGGTTACCAGCCATAGCAAGTTAATAAGTAACATATCCAAAATAATATCTCTAATAATCAGATAACCATTGTTTCTATATTCAGTGAAGGAATAAATAGAAATCCAGATTTGCAAATACTTTAAGGTCTTCTTCCTTTTAAAGGATTCATGCTAATGTGATTGTGTTTACAATCTGTTTTCTGAACAACCCAAGTCTTAATGGATATATGTGTTTTGCAGCAGATCTGAATGTTTTCTCATTTCTCCACAAGATGTATAATACCATTGTTTTTTCTTCTCTTTATTAACTTCCTCAGCATCCAAAAACACCTTCACAAACCCTCTGGTCTTACCTCTGGCCTTCAACATTTTTGATCTGTTCTTCCTGCCTTACATGTGATCGTCCATCCCAACACATTCCCCAAGAAACACTAAGCTTTTTAGAAAAGGGGTGTGGAGGATGAATGTTAATGGCACTTGGTTAAAAAAAAAAATCAACTAAAACATGCTGCCTCTCTCTGCACATGGATTTGCATCTTTAGAATGTAGTCACCCAAGGGGAAGTCTCCTTTCTTAATGCAAAGCATGGTATCATGGGTTCAAGCCCCCTTTGCTCGCTAAAGGCTCTCTACGGTTAAGATGCCCCCACCTTTTTAAACCTTAAACAGACTTACAAAGCAAGGCTGTGTGGGGTGCACATTTTTAATCTTGAAGGTAAAAGAAAGTTGTTTAGATTGCATTAAGGCCTCTTAAACCTGTATTTACTTCATTAACTTTTCTTTTTTTTTTTTTTTTTAAATAACCATACGGGAGTGCAGTGATTTTCACGGTGTGATCTCTTTAATTCCGATTCTGACTCTGCTAAAAGAAATGGCACCAGACTCACCACTTAATAAACAGGCCTTCTACCACCTCCCTGATCTCGCCTCTGGCTGAGCGTTCATACCATCATTTACACAACCCAATTTTCCAGTGCGGAGCACAACTCCTCTTTGATTTCCTTTAATACCCTCCATTGTATCCAATCCCAAACGTAGTCTTTCTTGCCCTTAAGAAACAGAGCTATTACTTTGTGGTAGCATAGTTTGTTAATCTCTCACTATGTCAGGACTGGTTTTCTCTCTCCTGTGTGTGGCTGGATAGATAAATCCGCCAACAACACAGCAAATCCCTGACGTGTAGGTGGATAGAACCACGTTTCCATCACAAAGTTGACCTTTCCTACATCTTCCTTCACTGCCCACCCGGCAGGGTGGGCGCCTGGCCGCGCGGTCGCCCCGCAGGCGCTCTCTGCCACTTGCTCACTGACCGGTTATACACTGTTGCCGGGCCTTGCTCTCTTCCTCTTCCTCAGCAGTGGGCGAGCCGGGGCGACGCAATGCAAGCCCCCAGCTTCGGGTTCCAGAGCGCAACCGCAGCGGAAGCGGTTTTTGAGCTCATTATCTGGAATTAAGGCCTTTAGCAAGGCAAAAACGTCGGTCCTTGCCATTTTTCCTCCAAGGAAACTTGAACCCGTGTGTGTGTGTGTGTGTGTGTGTGCGCGCGCGCACGTGCGCAACGACGCTAGGGTGAAACCCTGCAGTGGGGGTGGGTTGGAAGAGTGTGTGTGTGCGTGTGCGTGCGTGTGTGTAGCGATACTAGGGTGAAACCCTGTCCTTGCCATTTTCCTCCAGGGGAACTTGAACCCGTGTGTGTGTGTGTGTGTGTGTGTGTGTGTGTGTGTGTGTGTGTGTGTGTAGTGACACTAGGGTGAAACCCGGCGGTAGGGTGGGGTTGGAAGAGAGAGTTTGTGTGTGAGTGTGTGTATAGCGACGCTAGGGTGAAACCCTGTAATGGGGTGGGTTGGGAGAGAGTGAGTGAGTGTGTGTGTGTGTGTGTGTGTGTGTGTAACGACGCCAGGGTGAAACCCTGCAGTGGGGTGGGGTTGGAAGAGAGGTCTCTGGGTGAGAGGCAAACCCAGCCCAGAAAGAGGCCGCAGGATTCTTTTACAATCTCTTGGTGACCCGCCAACGCACCCTGATCACGCGGTACCTACCCAGGGCTCTGCCGCTTGCAGCCACACGCTCTCCCGCCAACCCTCCTGCGCGCACCGCCTCCCCCCTCCCCGCGGGGGGGAGGGGGAGCCCGACGCCTCGGCCCACGTGAGGCCCACGAGACGTGACGTGCCATCCGCCTTCCCGACAAGCACCGCTCGGCAGCCATTGTAAGAGACAACCCTGCTGCTATTATAAAAATAGAGGAAAAAAAAATGTATCCCTATCAACAAATCCTTTACAAAAACCATAGTATGAAGAGAAGTTCTATCCAAACTCTTTACACATTATGTACCCTTTAAAATTGTTATGTAAACAATACACAAATCAAAGTTTCTCTGCAATTTTGTCGGAGGGGACACTCCCCCTCCTCGGCCGGCGCCGTGCGGTCCTCTCCCGCGGGTCCTCGGGGGGGAAAAGCCGGGCGGCGGGGAGGGCGGGCCGCCATCTGGCTTTGGTCGCATGCCCGCACGACTGCGTCCTGGGGCCTGACTGCGGAGGCAGCTCCGAGGCGCTCCCAGGCCCGAGGCCTCTGCCTCCCTCCCGAGGCTCTCCCGTCTCTCTCCCACGGCGCCACTGCGTTCTCTTCTCCCCCTTTCCATCCAGGAGGCCACCTGCGTCCCCTCGTTTCCCTAGAGACCCCTCCCCTCCCCACACACCAAGCCATCCCGTGACAGAAACAAATGACAAAATTACCAATCCCCGGTCTACTGATATGTTTACAAGGACGACCTATGCTCTCACAAAATCAAAATGGGAGAGGGACCAGGGGAAAAAAAGGCTGCAAAGCATCTCGGAGGATTCTGTGCAACCCTGAAGATGGTGGACACTGGACCCGCAGCAGTCGATTTCACGGCCAGCGCGGTCACTCTCATCTTCAGCTTCTAGATTGTGGAGGTCCGGTCAACCCCGTCTGGGAGAGAAAGAGCACGTGAGGGGCACAGGAGCCAAACTTATTCCCTCGCTCATTCCTTCACACACCCAGCCACTCAGCATCTGGAGAACAGCCATTTTCCCAAGAGCTGTAATGAGCCTGGGAATCAAGAGGAAGAGACCTAGTCCTCTCACATCGTAGTCGGGACAGACCTGTCAAGCCACAGTGAGGTAGGAGTGATCACTGCTATGATGGAGATGTACCAGGCACAGCGGGAACATGGAGGAAGGAATATTTAAGTTGCGCCTGGAAGTCAAGGGCAGTTTCACAGAGGAAGAAAAGGACTTGTAAGACGGCACTGGTAGGAGGAGAGAGGAGGCAGAAAAGGGAGAGGGTGAGGAGGGCGTCCAGTTCATGTACAGGTGTGATGGTGGTCATGAAACGGTGGGGCTGAGGGCTGGATGGAAGCCTAGGATGAGGGCTTGGGGAATGGAGGAGTGGCAGGAGGTGTGCCGAAGAGCTGGTGGGGGACTGTCTGTTCAGCTCACACCCCTTTGCCACATCTTCTCTGTCACCGAGTCCCTGCTGAAAGACTGGGCATGAGGTGGCTGTGACTCTTGAGCCCTGGTCACAGCTGAGTAGACCAGGGGTATGCATCTGACCCAAAACGATCCAGCTTCTCAGTCTCAACAATCCGATTGGGGCAGACACCATCGTTAGAGGCTGTGTGCACTGGCAACTGAAAGATCCTGTGGAAGCGGGTGAGTGACTGCTGTGAGCTATGGAGGGTAGGCTATGTCTACGTTATGGAGAGTTGGTGAAACCAGGCTATAAAGTGGAGGATGTGCATGTCCGAGACAGAGGCTATGAGGAAACAGACCGCAGAGGGAGCTGATGGCTGCCCAGCTCCCTTTCGTTTGTCTGCTTACACGGGGGACCACAGGAAGAGTCCCCACCCCAGAATGAGGCCAGAAGGGTCTTGCGTACTATGAACGGGAGCTTGGACTTGGTCACTGGCGCATTATAAGCGAGTAGTTAGATCTAATTTTAGAACGGTTTCTCTGGCAGTTGTGTCAGATGACCTAAAAGAGGACAAGGCCCATGGCAGGAGAGCCCCAACAGCGGTCCACGCAGGGACTGTCTGCAAGGGCTTATCCAGTGAGCAGAGAGAAGCGTGGGTTCGCCCCTGCAGTAGTCAGAAGCAACCATGTTCAGTGACCACTACGTGAAGGCCAGGGAGGGATGCAGGATGCTTCCCTGGTTTTACTGATACCCAAACACCAGCAGGTGCGTCCTGATCTAAACTCCGATGTGACTAACGTGGTCTACCAGAAGGAGCATCTGGATGCAGCAGCCAGAACTCAGGTGTGAGAGATGAGTGGCAGAGTGTTCAGGGAGAGAAAGTCAGAAGGAATGGCAAGGGGATCATGGGAAAACGTGAATCCTGGAGCATCAGAGAGTGGACTGGGCATTCCTCTTTATGGTAGGATTCACTGCAGACTTCATCCTGCTTGAAGGAGCCTTGCTTTTGTAAAGCTGTGGCTGTTCCTGCCCATATAACCCCTCCGCAGGAGGAAGATAGCAGCCAGGCCTGAGTGTTCCTTTGTATCTGGGGCCACCAATCACGAGCAGGCCCAGTAGAGCCAGATGAAGGCCTTAAACATTCACAAACCAAGATGGCAGAGGCATCTTGGTGCTGTTGGAGGGGCCAGGGGAAGGGCAAAGAAGAAGAGATAGAAAGGGAAGGCCAAAGAGAAAAATGGCTTAGACTGACATGGTGGTGGGGCCAGGAGGGGCGGGGGCGGCAGTTAGTGGAGGACACGGAGAACAGAGATGTCAGCACAAAAGCTTGGGCTCCCAAGGCCTGGGGTCCATGGACCAGCCACATTAGGATGACCATCCTAGGATGTGGTCTCCCGGGAATTTGGACACCCTCCCTTCCTATCCTGAGACACAGGCAGAGGAATCTCTTCTACTTTGCTTTACTCTCCCTTATTATTCATCCTCCTGTAAATTGACTAATTCATTGGCATTCGGTCCCCAGCAAGGTCATCTTCCCCAGCACCTAGAGGTGGGCTAGCAGAGATCGTGATAGTGGGAGGGCTCAATGCCACTGTGCCCAGTTGGGCCACCCAGAACGTAATTTGCATTCTTTGCTCAGGAAACTGCTTACGAGGCTTCCCACCAGAGAGGATTATTGAGGGAAAACATAGCAATACAAAGGCTTAGGAGATGAACAAGATGAAAACATTAGCAAAAAAAAAAAAAAAAAAAAATCAGTTCAAAGAGGTTTTCTGTAAATACAGAAGAATGGGCTAAAAAATGAAGCCTTTTCAATGAAAACCTCCCTTTAATAAAGAGCATTTGGCATTCTTGCTCCTAATGATGGTAATGTTAGCACTTAGCAGTTTCATAAGGGCTTCCAACATGCCAATTATCTGAGATGCATCAAGCCCTGGGGGAGAAGGTCAGTTTTCCTTGCTGACTCTCAAAGGCAGCAGGAGTTCCTTACCCCCCCCAGCCACTGTTGTGTGGGAGGGCGCTTGGGCTGCCTGCAGTGGGCTGAGCTGGGCCTGAATTCTCAGGGTCTGGGAGGCTTCCCTTTTTGAAAAGTTGAGATGTAATTTGCATATCACAAATCTCACCCTTTTAAAGCGTACAATTCAGAGGTTTTTCATATATTCACAGAGTTGTGCAGCCATCACCACTATCTAATTCCAGAACATTTTCATCTGGTACCCATCGAGCAGTCACTCTCCACTCCTAGTTTCCTCCGACCCCTGACAACCACCAATCTATACTGTCTGTCTCTATAGATCTGCCTAAATGGAAACTATATACCGTGTGGCCTTTTGTGTCTGGCTTCTTTCATATAGCATAACGTTTTCAAGGTTCATCCATATCGTAGCATGTATTGGTAGCACATTCCTTTTTAGGGCTGTATGATATTCCACGCATGGCTGTATGATGCCATGGTGTCTGGCTATGCAACATTTCACTCATCCATTTCCATCTGCTGATGGGCCCCGGGTTTGTTTCCCATTACTCACAGGGGGCTGTCACTGTGCTGACCCAATCCCCTTGGTGAGCTGGCGAAGAGGACCTCATGGCACCTCCCCCTACAGTGGTACCAGGCGTGGACCAATGGTGCTATGAAGCCTCTAGGATGGGAGTGGCCAAGTGTTTGCCCATGGGGTTCCTGGAACCGCAGGGAGGTCACATCAGGAGCTGTGCCTTCCCGCTGTCCGTTTAGTCAGCAGTGCTGGGAGGCCTTCAGCTAGCTTCCTTTCTGGTCCTGAGTGGAGGCTTTCTCTGGGCTCCGGAGAGCCTTGCACAGCTGAGGTCAGGAGGGTGCAGTCCTTGCTTTCCGATCTGCTCCACAGAGAGCATTTATTGGCCTCACATTTGGTGTCAGGATAAGACTGTTTTTGCAGGGACTAAAAATCTAAAAATCCCTGGTCAGGAGGACAAGCTTGGGGAACAGCAGCTCGACAGCAGCCTTTCTCCCCACCGCTGCCAGATAGCGCAAATTCTGGCTCTAGGTGTGCCGACCGCCCGTCTCCAGGGTGGGTGAGCACATCCTGACTGGGGAAGGCTATTGGGAAGGGTCACAGGAGGCCTCTGACTCAGAGCCTCCCGGAGGTTAGCAGGAGGGGTGGCCATCTCTCCTCTGCCTGCCAAACATCCCCAGGGCTGGCTGGGAAAGCAGGCTGGAGTAAGGCACTTGCTTGGTACCGGGAGGGCACTGAAGGCCTCCTGGGGCTCTTGTGATGACGTAGGGCTTCAGACCAAACAAACGTGGGACGACCCAGCTGCTTCTGGAGCTCCCTTTGGGGCTGCAGCCCGCAGGCTCATTGAACTAGATCATCCCCGTCACACCGTGAAGGACACCTCAGACGGCGTGGGGCTCCAGGCGTCATGGAAGCCATTTGGAACAGGAAGATTGAAAAACAAGCAGGGATTTTGGTTTCAAAAATTCTATTTTTAGAGCAAGCCGGGATATGCTTGGACCAGACTGGGAGATCTAGTGCCGAGAAGGAAAGAATCCAATTCTGTGGGGGGATGTTGCCACTAAAAGCCATGTCTTGTGTTTCTGACTCCTCCAGCTCACAGCACTTGGCTGCGACAGCTGCTGTGGTGGGACCTCAGTGTGCACTGGGTGGGTGGCTCTGAGCAAAGAGAGACAGCCTCGGTCTCCAGGTCCCTGACTCACCTCCCAGAAAAGGAGGAGCAGGGCCCTGCAGGCTACTAGGTGTAGTATGGCTTGATGAGGATCCAACGGCACCCTGAGGCCATTTTCTCTCCCTGTCCCCTGCCTACCCCCCCCCTGCCTTTCCCATTACTCCTGAGCTAGACTGTAGTCCTCCCAGGCATGCCGTAAAATGCAAGGAGGACCCACTCACCTCCCAGGGCGTGCTCGGTCATACTGAGGCACAAGGACTCCAGCCTGTTGTTGATGTCAGGTTCAGTCACAGGAAGCTGGAATTCTGCAAGGGACAAAGGGTTATGTTGGTGACGGAGACTCTGAGAACAAGGAGTAGGTATGCACGGTGCTGTGGGGCTCCGCCCACTTCACCCTGGGAGGACTCAGGGGACCATCAGGGTCAGTGTGGCGGTAAGTTACACACTGGTTTCAACCACCTGCTGAGTCTTAGACGCAGAGTCGATTGTGAACATGGGCGGCTGGAAGAAAACTGGTAACTAAAAATAGCTGGTCACAGTCAGTCTATCCGGCCTCTGCTCAGAACCCGCCAGCAGCTTCACTTCAGAGTAACAGCCAACACCCTGCCATGGCCCGCAAGACCCACATGATCTGGCCCTTATTAACCTCTGCCTGTGTACGGCTCTCCTTCCTTCACTCCATTCCAGACCCTCTTCTGCCCCAGGGACTTTGCACTGCTGTTCTCTCTGCCCAGAATGGTGCTCCTTGGATGTCTGCATGGCTCATGCCCTCCCTGCCTTCACATCTCTGGCTCTGCTACTGTCTCTTTAGATAAGACATTATATATGAACAGAACTTCTCTGGCCCTGTCCCTTTCCTCAGCGTTGTTTACTTTTGTCCACAGCTATCACCAACATCTGACATATTATATGTGTTTGCTGCTTGGTCCCAGTTGAGTTTTCGCTTCACTGGAGCAGGGCTTGGCTCTGCTGCTGCCTGTGCCTAGAACTGGCACCTAGAGCTTGGTACGTGTGTGCTTGGTACAAGGAAACGGAAACCACGGTGTGGCAGGTGCCTCTTCCGAATCCATGACTGTGCCAGGTGCCCAGTTCTCAAGCGGGACCTAGAGAGGCCAAGGGACTTGTGAGGTTGGCCAGCTAACATAAGAACCCACGAAAGTCTGGCTCCAGAGCTGGTACTGTCCTGCACACTCTAGCAGCTAGGGGGGCCTGGCAGTACTCGCAACCTCCAGCCACGTAGAGGGGCTGAGATGTCTGCTGCGGGGTTATCACTGGCCAGGACGATGCTGTGTGCATTCTAACCACAAGGCCTCCTTTACCGTCTAGACCCTCCCTATCTCTCCAGGCTCCAGTCCCTCATCCTCAGAGTGGGAGGCAGCCTGGGGGAGCCTCCTTCTGTTCTGCTGGGGCTCTCCCTGTCAGTACCTCCCCCGCCCCTCATCCTGGGAAGCTCTTGAGAGTCTTTCACTGGCTTGGAAGCACCTTGCCAACAGCGACAGTGCTCTCTTCTTTCCCATAACACACGCAGCCATGGTCTTCTGGCACACTTCACACATGGCTATTGAGTGATGAACAAGAAATAGAAGGAAAGTCTGACAGCTCAGAACTGTGAAATCCTATGGCAGGAGTGGGGGTGGGGGCAGAAAAAATCAGCAATGGGATATGTTCTGAGGGCCTGGGAATTTTAACGTGGCCACTGTCTTCATAGGTGATCATGGGAAACTTCTCATCACTGTGCCTTAGCTCTGGGATCTGTAAGTGGGGAAAGGATCCTGGTGGCTCAAGCTTCAGGCCGCTTCCTCGCTCCTTCGAATCTCCACCAGGGGGCACTTGGGGCTGGAGGGCTGGATTACAAATGAGGTTAGGTTGGTGGTTTAGTGGGATAGGAAGTTGAAACCAATGGCTAAACCAAAGTATTTGTTTTCCTTGATTAGCTATACATTTAGGTTTTCTCTGCAATCTGTGTTCCCCATTACCGGCTAATTCGGAGGCAGATGTCATTTCCGTTGTTTAAAATTCTCAGAGTAGACGGGCAAAATGGATCAATATGAAAAGCACCGGGGAGCAGATAGGGTTCTTTCTCACACAAGTGCCAGCCAGCATCAATGGGTTTGAAAGGCAACTGTGCCAGTTTGTGAGCAGACAGAGGACGATTGGGCTTCCTGGGAAACTGGGAGCCAGGGAGAATTGAAGGGTCTTTCCCACCCCACCCGCTGTTGCTTTCAGAGTAGGGTCGGGACAATTAGACAATCCAGAGGGAAGAGTATTTTAGTATTTTCATCCATTCATGTGAAAATCATATGCATGCAAAATTAGCAGCCTTCAGGGTGTGAAATCTATAAAATAGAAACACAGTTTTATATATAGCCAGTTAGCAAATATGAAAAAAAAAAAACCCTTAGCAATTATATCCATCCATATGCTCATTGTAAAATTTAGTTTACTCTCTAGCACTCCCCTTTAAACAAACACTGTGGAGAGATTTGGATAAATAAAGATGCTCGACATTTGGAGAGAAGTGTTTCAGCTGCAAGATTTCTTGCCAACACGCAGCAAAATGCCATATTCCAAGCCTAGGACTGAGTGTTCAGAAAAGGGGGCTGAGAAATGCGGGGCTCTCCACTCTAGAATCTCCAAACCTTAGTGGCTGCTCTTTTAGGTTGAAAGTTGGCATGGTTCTTTTTATCGTTCAGCTCTTCCCCCGGTGCGCTAGTGTGTCATGACCCCCCGCCCCCGCCCCCCCGCCCACCGCTCTCAGAGTGGCTCTGAAAAATTCTAAGTCTGGGGAAAAGCCCATATGTTCACACTCCAGAGTTTCCTAATAGTGTGACTTTTTAATTGTGTATTTGATAAAAACAGATCCATGGCATCCCCCCACACATACAAGATAGAGGGAGACCAGCTGGGTGGGTAACAGCTTCCATCTCAGGCTAGAAGCCCTCAGCCAAATGTGGCTTTGGTAGGCCGAGCTCTTACAGCCTGAGAAGGATTTGGGCAGCTCCTGTCACCCGGGGGCACAAGAATGAGCAGGCCAGCTCTTGCTGGGGCTGCTGCTGACCCCACGGGCTCACTGCCTTTAGCCTGGGCCCCCAGCTGTAACGGACCAGGCAGACCTAGCTTTATGCCTTCAATAAGGCAGAAAGGAAAGACTAACTAAGCCTCCTCTGCTGTTGCCTGCAACAGGCCTGTTTCCTTAGCTCAGGCGACATCTCTAAGAACTAGGAATTTTTCCTCTGACCATCAGATCATTCCAGTATTCAGTGAGGGATGCCCAGGGTTTAGGCTGACCTGAGACTTTGTAATTGTGCCTTTCCAGAAGTTCCACAGGTATAGAGCCTAGTGCTCAGGCCCAGGGTCAAGAAGATTCCGGAAGGGAGCAGCCACCCATTCCTAATGGAGTGCTGCTGTTGGGTCCACCAAGAGGGGGGCCCCCCAGGTGGCTTTTCTTTGGCAGAAACCAGCCACCTCAGCTGAGTGTCCCCTACGTGGCCCCTATGGTGCAATTCTGCAGCTCACTCCCAGTCCCCGGGGCTGAGGTAAGGAGGCCAATGTCTTTAGCACTTTAGAATAATAAATGGAGTATTCTAGGAAAAACCTCTAGAATCCCACTTGGCCGATGATAGCTAAGACTACCTGTTGAATAACTAGGAAGGCTTCAAGTTAAGAGAGAAATCGGGGAGGCTGACAAGGATGGGACAGAGGGTGGAGAAGTAGGGTCCAGACTGGATAAGGGAAGGAAGGAAGAAAGGGAAACAGGGAAGATGGGATCCAAGCAGAAAGGGGAGGGCGGTAACAGAAGGAAAAGAAATGAGTGTGGGCAAGGAAACAGAGCCACACTGATCATCGCAGTGGCGGTCATGGTGGGTGACGGAAGAACAGGAGTAGGTCCGTCATACCTGAGTCTGGTATGGAGAATGAAGCTTTTCTCTGGTGGCCTAATTCCTAAACCTGCAGAAGTCTGTGTTGTGGAAATCCTCTGGGACCCACGCTTTCACGCAAAAGGACGAGCAGAATATGGTAGAAGACAATTTTGTACTATCTTGCCTCGGATTGGTCTCTCTGAGTTTAACTTTCAGAGGCAGGAGAGCACAAGCCCAGCTGGGTTCTTGGCTGTGATAGAACGGATTCATTTACCAACCGCCCTACCTATTATCTGTCAGTCCTGAGCAAGACTCTCCTTGGCTTACTAGAAGTCAGGGAGCAAATGTTCATCAGGTACTTTAAGTGGGTCCCTGTTCTGGTGTCTTCCTCTGCATGGCAGCCCCTCCCATCCCCTGATGGAACTAGTGCATGGATGGTACTCTCCCTCTCTCCACCCTTTCAAAAGGCAGTTCTCGGGGCACTTGGGTGGCTCAGTCGGTTCAGCATCCAACTTCGGCTCCGGTCACGATCTCACGGTCCATGGATTCGAGCCCCGTGTCAGGCTCTATGCTGACAGCTCAGAGCCTGGAGCCTGCTTTGGATTCTGTGTCTCCCTCTCTCTCTGCCCCTCCCCTGCTTGTGCTCTGTTTCTCTCTGTCTCTCAAAAATAAATAAACATTAAAAATTTTTTTTAAATAAAGGCAATTCTCTGGGAGGAATGTGAAACTCACACCAAGGAGGAAATGAACGATAACAGCTTTGTGCACTGTGCCTCCAGGTGTGCACCTGGATTCTCATCGTGGAAGAGATACAGTCCAGAGCTGGGGATGTTGGCTGTGGTGAACAGATACATCACACCACGAAATGCTGCCACGTAAGGCACCTTATTCATCTCCCATCTGGGCCGTCCAGCGCCAATGGTAGTTTGCACATGGTTTTGTGCAAGAGAAGGAAGAGATCCCCAGAACGTAGTTCTGTGAGGCTTCCCAGCCTACCCTTTGCCCTGCTTTTCCTTTAAAGTTGGCTTCTGGTTCCTCTGCCCTTCTCTGTCAGGCCCTCCGGGTGGCTAGGAGGGTTTATGGCCTAGTGTCGCACCAGGGCTCTTGTGAGATCCTCTCTGACTGGCTCCCAAGGGTTGGCTGAGCTGGGGTGAGCAGGAACAGATCTGCTTCCAAGAGAAGGTAATCATTCTCTGAGCAATTTCCAAACTCATTTTTCAGTTTGGAAAACACCCTGCTTTTTGGGGAAACATGACATCATTCACCAGGCACCACACTTGTTTTGAGCTCAAGCCACCCCTCTGGTGAGTTTATCAGACCCTCTGCCCCTTGCTCTGAGAGGACCAGCTTAGTGCTACTTACTTATGCCAGAGGCCATTGAGAGGCAGCAGTCACTTAGTGGCTCTCCTGGTTTGTTCTGGGAAACATATAAAATCTGTCTATGTGGGAATACATTAAAAAACCACCCCTGACATGGCGTCCTAGGGGTCCACAAATCCTGTAGATCCAGAAAAGAAGACATTGTCTTGCAGATTCAAGCCAGATGACTGGTCAATTGATAAAAAAACTTGGGTGCTTGTTGTAGGCCCCAGACTTTGGAGACATTTAAAGTCTTCTACCATTTTAAAGGACGTATTTAAGTTTACAGAATCAAAACTTTATTAGAATGTCTTATAGTTTCCGAGATTTACTCATATGGTTTAAAATGGATGCTCTGAAGTCTTCTCATGGCCAGGTGG
Source organism: Proteles cristata cristata (assembly GCA_017311185.1). Classification (NCBI taxonomy): domain Eukaryota; kingdom Metazoa; phylum Chordata; class Mammalia; order Carnivora; family Hyaenidae; genus Proteles; species Proteles cristata. The sequence goes on along the minus strand of JAESUZ010001900.1, from coordinate 448,231 downwards.
AAGCCACTATGCTGTACTGTAAACACAGTTTTCTGAGTATTTACTTTGGGGTTGGTTATACATCTCTACTCCATTTGTGCTCACTACTACTACCACTTGTGTAAAGATGAAAGCTACTTGCTGCTTTTCAGATTTTGACTCCTTGATATGACACTTGTAGTGTAATCCTGCCGCCCTGGCCACCAGCCCCTAGATCCCTGGCTAGTTAACAAGGATGTGCTGCTTTGAGTGGAAGGGTCCATCTCTGAGAGACCCTGTCTATCTAGGACAACTTTGTCCAGGCCTGGCTGTGGTGATTAGGTGGGCCTGCCCTGTGAAGGAGGCTGTCTCCTCTGGAAGAAGCAGAGAGTTCTGGTCACGACTTGTGGTCTTGAAAACCAGTATCTGATCTGTAAGGGGCAGGGATGACCTAGGAGACTGAGGAGCAGCATCCCTGTGCCCATGGCAGTGACTTTCTGCAGCTTCTGTTCCCTTTAGCCAGGGATCCTGAGTCATGGCTATGCCCTGACTCACCCTTCATGACCATGTCCCCGGAAGAGCCACCCAGCATGCGCGGAGTGTACTAGTCAGGACTTAGGAGTGGCCCCTGCCCAGGACTCACCAGTGTATTTGCAATCAGGAAATCTGGAGAAGCCCTGTCCCCATGCCTTGGCTGTTATTAGAAATGCTGGGGTTCATCAGGGCCTTGCTGGAAGTGGTTTTGTGATGCTTGTGCTAGAGGCTAATTTAATCCCCCCTTTCCAAAAAATAATCCCCAAGCAGGTTCTGGAATTCTAGGTGCAGCATCCAAAGGACATTATTTAGAGACTTTCGGGTTAATTACCGGAAAAACTGAAAATCATTATAAGTGGCTGCCTTTGGGAGATGAGACCGTGGGCTGGGAGGGGGAGGGGAAAGGGGCAGTCACTTTTCCTTAAAAGCTCTCCTATATTATTTGATTTTTAAACTTTGGGAACAACAGGCTTCATGGGAAGAGGGTACAAATGATCTTAGGGTCACAGGTGCCCTGAGCACGAGCAAGCAGCTCAGAACTGCTGTGCAACAGCCGAGGGGAAACACAAATGTAGATGGAGGATCTGTATCTATAGACTCAAACAGGCTTCCTAGGGATGGAAGATGGCCGACTCTTCCTGGTGGGCCTGGTCTTCCCAGTTAAAACAGGGAGAATGTGGGAAAGGACTGAGGACTTGGAAGAGACCAAAGGAAGCAGTAAGAGGTTAGAATGGAGCGAGGAGGCTACACGTGTATCTGGACTGAAGGAGGAGAGTGGTCAGCGATGCTAGGGCTCCCGTGAGGCTGTAAGGTGGCCGGGTTAGGCCAGGACTGCGGTCAGAGTGAAAGATCTCCTTGTACCCAGGATGTCTTCAAATATTGTCTAGATTCTCTTTCATTGGGAATGGATTACATAGAAATCTGCACCGAAACAGAGACTGGGACTAAATGACCTAGAGAGACCACCTTTCGAGTCCCTAAATTTTAGCAAGTATCTCTTCCCAGAAAGGTACAGGTATCAAAACAGAGAAAAGGAGCTTTAAAACAAAAGTGTGCAAATAGCAAAGGTTCTAGAAGTCAAGAAGCAACTTCAAACAAGCATCTGGATCATTATCCTTTCCTGACACACCTCACCTTGTGGTGGCTTCTCACTTGCCCTTTCTCCTCAGTGTCTCCCCACCTCCTCCAGGCACACACCTGCTCAAAATCTTCCATACACGCCACACTGAGAGTAGCTGGGGTCTGAGCTCCTTGGCCTTGGATTCAGAGCCCTCATCATCAGCCGTTATCCTTCCAGCCCCCCTTGGTCTCTGCTACTTGAATCTGACCCTTTGACTCAGCCACGGCTTCTGGAACTCACTGAGATACCTGATACAATCGCAGTCTTGCTCCCTTCACTCCATCTGCCTGCAGCTCCACCGTCCTCTTTTCACTTCTTCACCCTGTGTCACCTGAAGCTCGGCTCCAGTTCTAAGAAGCTGTCTTGCCCACCCAGGCCACAGCGACATTTCGTCTCCTTAAAATTCCAGACTTATTGTACAGAGCGTGTCTACTAGGGTGGGTATTTTTCTACCGGCATGAAACCCGTTCCGGATTTTCCCGCCTAGAAGTCACCTAGCTAGATGTAGTAATTGCTTGCAAGGCTTTATAGGACTCGTGGAGTCTTAAGAGGTCACTGTCTGCATAGACAAAGTGTGCAAGCAATTGTCTGTGCATGATCCTGGCTGCTCTGTTTTAGGAGGCACGTGGTGAGAGGTGCAACTGACTTGAAGTGCACCAAGTTGTTCTTTAACCAAGTAAAGGGAAGATGGCTGGTCCAATAATGTTTGCAAGACACTCCCAAACCAGGGGTAAGTCTCTTAGTGCCAAATGCTGTCAAGTTCTCTGTCTCAAACCTGCACATCCCCCAACATATACACAAAGTACACACACACACACACACACACACACACACACACACATACACACTACACATGGAACCCTTCCCAACTCCCCCAAATAGCCATCCAGTGATATCTCTGGTTTAATCAATCTAGAAATATGACTAGTATCAAAAATATCCCCGTCAGATTGCAACTGACTCTGGGGCTCCATGTGCTGGCTCCCAGCCAACCAGCCGCTATTCATGCTGGCAAGGCACAGTTTAAAAAAGGAAAGGCTTCTATAAGCTCAAAAGAATGCATGGTGACAGTCGAGGCTAAGCACTTTCCGGCTGGGTTCACAGGGCCATCTATTTTGGCGTCCTGGCCTCCCCTGTGTCAGGGGGAGGTGAGAGGGAGAGATCAAGTGCAGGACCCTACCTGGCTGCTGGAACATCAGCATATTCTGTGGAGAAGTGTGCACAGGCAACGAGCGGGTCCTTTGGACTGAGCTGTGGGTGCGGCTTGGCATGCTGTTGCTGCCCCCAGGATTGGCAAACCAGAGGTTCTAATGAGAAACACGAAGGGGGAACCATTAGTCCAGACAGGGGAGGGGGTGCGGAGCAGGGCCACCGGCCAGAATTCAAGAGGCAAATACCCCTGGAAAACCCTTTGCTAACTTCTGGAAAAGGGCTTGCAGGCCCGTGCTACCCTTCTGCATATTTATAGAGAGGGGGTTTAGATTCCATTCATTTTATCCCCCTCTCCAAGCCCCGGGCCCCTCTAAGCCCCAGCTTAATCTGGACTGCTCTCTCCCTGTCTCCAAAACTCTTTTTATCCCTTTTGTTGCCTCTGCTTTTCCTATCACTTTTTTCAGGGATCGGAAGAGTTCTATAAATGTTTGCAACGAAGAGCACAAACTATTTCAAGGCTCTCATTTGATTTTCCTTTTGAGATTCTTACAACTTACTACAAAGCGAGGGGGAGAAAAAAGAATCAGCTGGCAACGAGCTGGCACACTGAGCTTGCGTTTATTATTATGCGGGTGTCCTAGTGGTGACTTCCTCCTGAACTGATTTGGGGCTTCCCACAACAGTCAGATAGTGGGGCTTTCTCCTACCTTGTCCTGTCGTCTAGGGAGTAAATGTTGCCCATCTTGCCTGGAGCTGTTTTCCTGTTTTTAAACCGATCTGTCATCCCTAAGTTTCTCATGACAACCCAGGCCCACATGTGTCCCTCCAGTCCCAGCCCCAACCTGCAGAGCCCCACAGAGCTGGGCACCCGGGTGGAATGCATTGGGCAGGGTAGGGAAACAGGACTGACTGGGGGGCGAGGAGCCTCGGGACAGAAGTCAGCTCTATATCCCATATTAAAGACCTCTGGGCAGCCTGGCCTTGAACAGGCAGAGAATGTTCCAGTTCTCCCTCTGGTAGCCTCTCTCAGGCTCCTCTTTGGATTCTCCACCACACCTGGGACCGTGACAGAGGAGCTATCTGTCGAGTAAAAAGGCTGAGGAGCTCCTTAGATGCTCCAGCTCCTCTGGAACCCAGATCTGGGAGGTGTTGAGGTCTGCTGGGGCCGGAAAAGGAGCCAGGCAAATAAAGGATAGGTCTTGCATTGCTTCCTAAAGGCCCCATGTGCAGGGCCCACACAATTAAAGGTTAAAGTGGTTATAGGGCATCTTAAGTCAAGTCCACACGAAGCAGGTGCAGCCATGTAATGGCTGTGTCTCCCAGAGAAACAGTGCAAACAGCTGGTTCCCTCTGAGCACAGGGACACCTGTATCTCACTGTGGCCTCCCTTGGCCTCTCCGCTCACCTCGGGGTCATGTGGGGGTAGGTCCTGAAGCCTCAGGGCCTGTGTTTGGCCGCCCACCCTCTTCCTGGGGCAGAACAAACCTGTCTCCCCTGTTTCATGATGGTGGGGTTGGCTGTGGTGTTGCGCTGGGTGGAGCTGACAAATCCACTGGTACCCAAGAGGCCAAGGCGGGCGGAAGGGACGTTCCGGGAGGGGATCTGGTACTGGCGTGGGTTCCGTCTGCCCATACCACCGCCCACAGAGCCGGCTGTCGGGAGGGAGTTGGACTGCCCAAAGCCGCGACTGTGACAGGGAACAGAGAAGAATGGAGAGACTGTCAGTCGCCCTTTAGCCCTTCCCAAAGCCCAGGCTGCCAGTGGGATGCCTCCTTGGAACCTGCTTACATTTTGACAGTTATGAGGTCTATCTAGGGGGCAGGGGGTGGTTCTGTGCCAGGAAAGGGCTATGATTAAAGTGACAGCTAAGAGACATCTGAGAGTGACTATCATGTGCACCGTCCTGGGACTACCACGTTAATTCTTCAGTTCTCACGACAAGCCTATGACGTGGGTGCTCCATCCTCTTTCACAGCTGGAGAAATAAAACAGGGAGCTTAACACTTTTGCAAAGGTCACACAAGCAGCAGGCGACAGGGCTGCACTAGGAGTCTAAGGTTAACCAACGTGCTCTCCAGCTTTCCTCCATGCTGGACTCCCGGGCCCATCGAGAAGCCACCCGGCACAGAAGCCGCCGAGCCAGGATCAGTGCTCCTTCCATCACTCCCCCCCGCCCCCCCAAGTCTCTCTGATGTCTGTCTGTATGGCACACGTAGAGACAGGAGCCTGTGAGCCTGTGAGCCTCACTAGGACGTAAGCTCCAAGAGAGAAAACATGGTGTCTGTCCTCATCAGTCCTGCACGTCCCATGCCTGAGTCACCTCCCGGCACAGCAAAGGCAGGTTGAATGAATAAATGAATATCTGTCCTCACGATGCTTCTCCCTGTGGAAAAGCTGATCCCACGTCTGGGGCTTGCCTCCCAGGTTGAGAGAGGGAAGAAGAACAGAGATGATGATGTTTGGAAGCGCTCCGGACCTAGGATGCTGACAGCTCCCCGCTCCACAGACCCTTCCTGCAGGAAGACCGGGAGGTTGCGTGCTTTCCCACATGGACCTAGGTAGGCTGCCAGGGACCCGTGGCATTGCACTTGGACACTGTGCTGCCATTGCTCCAGTGACCTCAGCGCCCAAGAACTCATCCTCTCCAACATGCCTCCGGTTCTGGGAGAGTACACAGCAGCCAGTAGGGTTTCAGGAAACAGCACATTCCTTCCAAGAAGAGTCAGCTTTAGTCATTCACTGGTGTTTAACTCACAGTGCTTTACCTCCAACGGCCACAAGATGGAACAGACTTGCTTTCCCAGCCAGACAGGGGAGGTCTGTACCAAACCTGTGAGGAGACTCCGGGAGACAGGGCTGACGTAGTTTAACCGGCTGAAGATGATTGGGGGCAGGGGCGCTGCAAAATAGTCATTTCCTGAGAAAGAGGGTTGTGGGGAGGGGGTGGAGAGGGGCATCTAAGCCATCAGCACAGTTGGTCTCAGAAAATGCTTTCTCCTTCTCCCCAGAATGCCTAAACTTCCTAGGGGGAAAGGGGGTGGGGAAGAGAATTCCATGGGTGAGCTGGCCACAACTGATTTCTGGCCTTGAGTCTTTCCACTTCCAGGTTTTTGTGGCCAAGGAAAAGGTTCCTGATTTCTGTTAGGGGCTCATCTATATGTGGTAAGAAGGACACTCATGGGTTCTAGGTATCTAGCTCATCCTTTCCCACCTCTTTCTTTTCAACTAGCATTAACATTTTTTGGTTTGAAAGAAGAAATTTGGGCCGTGTGGGGATACAAGTAATTTCACACGATCTAGGAGACCTCCTTTGAGAAGGACAGTCTGAGATCCATGACAGGTGGAAACAAGGAGCAAGTGGTTGTTTTTGTTTTAAACTATGAAAACTAGTCCTTTGGTTTTTAGGGTTGGAATATTGGCCACCTGCTGGATGATTCAGTGTTCTAAGACTTTTCCTGATTTAGTACAGATAGCTTTTTTGCTCATTTTCCTTTTGGGTTGGAGTTTTAAAAAGTTATTTCATATGCAAAGTACAGTAGTCAATGAGTGATGCTAAAATGATTTGTGCTTCCGGGAAGGCAAGACTATGTTCTTGAGCAATGTGGGCAGAGGCTTCTGCTATGGGACACTCAGTCACTGAAGAAAGGAGGGCTCTAAGGGACTCCTTAAGTTAGGATGCAGGAGTTGGGCTGTGTGCAGCAGGTAGAGCCCAGAACATTTTGGGGTCAGGACAGGTGAGGGGGCAGAATTTGGCCAGGCTATCGTTCTAATGTCTGGGACATTAGATGTCACCCTACTGTGACATCCTTAGTTGGTTATTTCAAAGCCAGAGTTGTTGAGGGCTGCCACTTCTGGCAACCAGAGTAAATACTTAGGTTACTTAAGACCACTAGGCTTAATGACATAATCATCCTCTCTGGGGAGAGAACAAAGTGACACAAGTAAGTTTTCATTCCTCATTCTTTTGCTCTGCCCATCTCTGCTTTCCTAAACCTAACCAGCTGATTTCATTACCTTGAATGCATGAAAAGGCTGAAAAAATAACATTAATAAGAACAAATTAATTTGGGATTTGTGATAATTCAAGCAGGGGCTGGGCTGCAGTTACCTTTGTACTATGGGAGGAACAGGTCTTCAGAGCAAATAAATAGCATAAAAAGATCCCAGACGTAATATATATGAGAACAAATTATTTTCTAGAGCCTTGGCAACTTCCAATTGAATGTCCCCAATTGACTTAACTTATTCTTATCTAATCAATACAAACAGGTCCATCAAGATTCCAATACAGCAAACCTTGGATAGGCCAAGACAAACGTTAGTTAATAACACCCTAGAGAGGCCAGGGTTACTGGGAACTCTCATATGGACCAAGGACAATGCCGAACAGAGGCAGGGGATGACAGTCTTGAGAGAGCCAAGCAGCTTAAAAGCTCTATCTTTATCTTTATCCTCTGAAGTCCTTCTTCCCCTTGGAACTTGTTTCCTAAGGGCCTGGTGTTGCAAGAGGGGTCTGGAACCTCGTCCTCTCGCTTGAGAGGCACGGTTGCCCTTACAAGGAGAGAGCGCGAGCCTGGGAAGGGGGCAGTCCCTGGGGTTGAGAGGCCTATGAGCAGGCCTTGCCTTTCACCTGGGTCCCTGGGAATCCTCAGGGTGCACAGCTGGTCCAGTCCATCCTGCCAGGAAGGGCAGCCCCAGAGAGCTTGGAGACAGGGAGCTGCCGTAAAGACGGCTGCTCTTCCTGATTGTTTTTTCTGCACATCAGCTGGAGACTGTGAGAGCTGCCTGGCATGAAAAGTGGTTAAGAGCACTGACTCTGCAGCTAGTGCTGGCTTGCCTGGTCCAAGTTCTGGACACCACTGCCTACAGACTCCTCTGTAAATTCAATTTAATAGTAGCAACTCTACCTCATATGGTTGTTGCAAGGATTAAACGTATTAATACTCCTAAAATGCTTGGATACCACTTGGCACATAGTACTAAATGTTTGTTTAATAAATAACGGTGTTATATGTGCTAGAATGTGATGACACTTCAATTTTTACATTAATGCTTAATGAAAACTTCGTAAACCCCAACTATCCTTATCTCCCTTAAATAATGTAAAACAGTGATGTTTTAAGGCACACTTATGCAAATAAATGCCAAAATTTTTAACAACACAGAGCTTCTCTATATATACACGAAGAAATGAATTCAGAACTTTTTAGGTGCAAGTGAAAAAACTATTTATCTGCTCATGTTTAAAAATGTAAAATAGAAAGTTGATTTTTCAGGATGTTTGTACCATCAGTCTTTTGTCACCCCCAACTCCCTGTCATTGTAGAAGGCTTTACCCCCATCCCCCCCATTCTCCCCCTGAATTGTCACTGTAATTCGCCTTTAATATGCAATTGGATTCTTCAATTTAAAACCAGATTAAGGTAATGGGTTCTAAAGTACAACGAGGCTTATTTTTAACTGCATCCAAGAAGCTGAAGTACTATGAAAAATCAAGAATGGTACTGCTCCACTCTTAGATTGCAGCTCAGACCAAAATAGACCAGCACTGGGCTCTTCACCCCACCAACTATAATTAGCTAGTCTGCAGCTAGAAGGGAGAAAAAATGACACTACCTTGTAAGGTGCTGATAGAACAACCCATTTCTGTCCTTTCAGGGCCCCCTGTTGTGGCTAAACCACCACGTGTTTTGCAAGCATTTATTAAATCCTACCAATCTCCCCTCGTTGCCCATCTGGACTAATACCATCATTCTGATCATGTAAATTGAGTTACAAAAGATCATGTTCAGTTCTTTTTCTGGGGATGCTTTCTCTCCATAGGCTTTCCCCAACCCCACCTGTTTAAGGACTGGCATCTCCAGCTCCCCACAGGGCACCCTTGTGAACCAGGGTGCCATAGTCCTGCCCAGGAGCCCAGGCAGGCAGTGATGCACAGGCACCCACCGTGCGTTAAGAAGAATGAAATCACAACATACTTTCTTTGCTGTCGATATCCTGATATGTCTAGGAGGGTTTTCCGAGGGAAAGACCGAAAGAGCTTCTGCACCTGCTGTTTCCATGACAACAATCTTTTTTTCTGAGTCTCTGTAAATGCCTGCAAAAACAAACAGGACTTTTTAATGGGTGGCGCATCCTGGCATTAGAGGGAGAAACATGCGATTAATAGGGGAAACATCGGAGTCTCTGCAGTCGCTTTTTCCTCACCTGCTCCCTACCTGATCCTGATGGCAGTCAGTTTCACTTGGGAGCCACCTGCACCGACAATTCACGTTATTTGACATTGGAGGTGCCTGGTAAAGTGCATGCATTAAGCTTTTGGCAACCCTGGTTTTTGGCTGCATTTCTGACAGATCCACACTCACCTTCCCCTTCCTCTGGACTCCACAGATTCACCAGGAATGAACTGCAAAATGGATTGTTAAATACTCTGGCTTTTGCAGGCTCCCTACGTTTTCATAATCAATGGAAATGTTAAACCACTCCAAAAATAATCAATCTGCTTGATGGTGTGTGGTCACCCTGGAGTGGCCTACAGGGTTTCAGAAAATGGAGTATAGTCTCTGCTATGCTATGCTGTGCTGTGCGATGGTATACTGTGCTGTGCTGTGCTATATACATCAGGAGTGGTACACTGGGGTTTTTGTAGGGCATAGGGCTTTGCTGAGAAATCTTCAGTTAAGGGGTCCTGTCCCCTAAGGAAAAAACCCCAGTGCACCACTCTTGACCTAAATTTTGCTCAATGTTTAGGAAAACCAGTAGATCTGATGCTTTCTCAAATCCTTTTTAGTAAAACTGGCATTGAGGGGGCGTTTTGCCCACTTCATAACACACTGTCTTCTATATTATGCATTCTTTTGTGTATGCTGAAGCCCAGGGGAAGACTTTATAGAGGTTATGAGTCCCCAAGGCAGAGACACTCAAATCTGTGTTATATTAGAATCCCTCAAGAAGACCAAGACCCCTTCCCACATACCTAGGGCCTGTTTTGAGAGGTCTGGAGAGGAGGTTAGGCGATGTTTGCAACAAGTGCCCTGGTAATTCTGCTGCAGATAGAACATGGATATTTGGCATTCTAGATGGTTTGAGGACTCCATGTGCAATATAGGAATCCCCTGTCAGGAGCCTAGAGCTGTAGGCCACACTCTGTGGGAGACCCATCAGCTTTGACTGATTAGCAGTAACAATGATGGAGATAACATACCCATGTAGTTTTGTTAATAAGACAGAAAATCGTTTAAGTAGCAATAAGCTATTACTTAGAGTAGCAGACTATATGACTACTTCCCATAAAGGAAACAGATTCCTTAAACAGAAAAAAATGACAGCTTAATTTTCTCCAGATGACATTTAATCTTTAAGGACCTAAACACAGGAGAGCTATGTGAACAAAAAAGCAAAAAGATATTAGTTATATTGTGAAAAAATTATTGACTTGCAAACCCTTTTCTCCTGGATGACCTTAGCCAGACACATATAAGGATATTCACCAAGGAGGGCTACCCAACCCAATGAGTCCATGCCTCATTGAAGGGGTGCAGACACTGCTTAAGGTACATGGTAGGATGGTCATGGTTACAAGGTAAGGACATGGTTCTGCTCTGTGGTCCCTTCTTATTTGCTGGCAATGCTTGGTGAGTGTCCAACTATACATGAATGTCTCTGAAAACTTGAAAGGTAAGTATCGCTGCTGGACAGATAAAGAAAGGGATGGATAGATTCTGCTTTTGACTGGCTTATTCTGCTAAAGTTTGAGAACACAGGATGCAGGTGCACTGATCAAGATGACTTGGCGAGGAGAGGCTAGCCCAGTTGGTTGGAGGAAGGCTCTGCATGGATACGGGTAGGGTTTGAGTCCCTGAAGACCCTTATAGAAGCTCCTTTCACCTGAGACTCGGTTTCTTCTAAAAACCCAGGATAATAATATCTCCCTAAAAAGATGTAAGGATTAAATGGGGCAATACACAAAATGCAATTAGAATACTTAGAACATGCCAGGCTCTTAGTAATGGTTCAATAACTGCTGCTCATAGATACTCTAACCAGGGCTTTTTTGGTTGTGCAGACCAGTCCTTTGGTGGTGGTATACGAATGTTTGTCACATATCGTATTCAACAGTCACCTTTAGCCCCAACTTGAATGACTTCAAGTTCTCAAAACTGTAATAGTGAGCTGGTCTAGGGCCAGCCTGAAGGACAGCTGGCCTGAGTTTCCAAGTGACAAAGGAGGAAATGGGTTACTGTATAGACGCACATTCAAAGTGCTTCCAAGGACACTGGTACATAGATGACATCTCCCATGGTAGCAGACAACATCCAAGAAGATGGAAATGTTTATAACCGCCCACTACCCAGAGAGGTCAGCTCATTCACTCAACACTGGCCATCATTTAGTTCTGGGTCGCAGATAGAATCAAGCCCCTTAGCCATGCTGAGCGAGTGTGGTGGCCACTTCTTCTCAGTCCTAGAGGCTGCAGCTGGGAGGCATGGAGGGGAGCTAGGTCATGGGTGGCAATGAGTGATTTCCCAAAGCTGGTCTCTGTGTATGTGTCTACAAAGTAGCCCTCCATTGTGGGAGCTCTATCCCCTGGGATGGCTGACACCTGACCTCAGCCATTCCACTGGCAGCTCTGGGTTGGGCTGGTAGCAGCTTCCTCAGGGACTGGAGGGGAAGGAAGCCTCCATAGTATACAGACTGACATAGCCAGTCAGTCACTTCCGAGTCCTGTGTCGCTATCAGGGTCAAGCCATTGAGTCTGTCTGGAAGAAGATGGCGAGGGTGTGCCCCATAGCTTTTGTGGCTAGACTTAAAGTCTCAGAAAAGGAGCAAGAACTCATCTCTACAGAACCTCCTGGAGACGATGAGGAGACAAGAAGCCAGGGTTTATAATGCAGGAGACAAAGTGACTGGTATCAGAAATGAAATTCAGAGCTTTCCTGTCCTCCCTTCTGTTACTGTAGGGAGTTGGTCCCTCTGTCCCTGGGGAGGAAGGAAGGTGTCTAGGTTTGGTCAGCACTCTCCCATCCGGTCAGGTAAGGAATGGCGCATTCGGGCTGTGAAAGGGAGTCCTGTTTCACGGAGCCCAGGTAAAACTTCAGCCAGGATGGAGACCGCGTGGCTCGACAGGGCCTCACAGGGAGGGTGTGTTCTGCCCAACAGAATAACCCAAGCCTGTGGAAAATTATTCAGACACATTTCCTCTTTCTTGAACTAAAATAATAATAAAAGGTCTTGCCCAGCATTTTCCCTTCCAAAGCAGAGTGCTGTCCCCTCCACCCCGACATGAATTCAGGCAAAGAGACATAGCATAAGCTCCTTCCAGCCCAGGACTCCCAGCAGCCACAGGTCCCTCTCCTGTAATCGAGGCAGCAGATGAGTCTCCACGGTGCCATGTCTGCATTTAATCACTTGGGCAGATAGGGAGAAAAAAAGCCTAGGCATTTTCTAAATATTCTAAGGAAGTGGAAGAGAGAGCCAGGCTGCCCAAGGAGGCCATGCACAGTGGCAGGAAAGTGAGAAGCATCAGGCCACAGCTTTGGGGCTGGCGGAGGCCAATTAGGAAGCTTGTGCACTGTCCAACAGAGGCAGCTGGAGGGCTCATTATTTTGTCTTGTGGGCTCAGCAGACTTGAGGCAAGGTGGAAAGTAACTTGTAACTTGTCCTCCCGTAGCTTGAAGGTTTGGTGTGAGTGTGGGCAAGGGAGAGGATGCAGGGTTCTAGCTGCTTTACAGAAAAGCTTAAATCCTCCCCTGATCAGTTCCCCCTCCAAACCCACCCACTCCAAACCTACTCCTCCCCAGTAAGACACAGAGCTCTTCAAATGCTTTTCTTTCTGCCTGGAGTACTCCCACCTCCTTCGGTATGGAGTCCTTACCCCTAAGACTTTCAGATCTAGCTTGGAGACAGTTCCTCTGGGGAAAAGCCATTTCTGATTCTGGATTTGGGGGCCTCGCTCCTCATCTGGGCCCCCTGGGATGCCAGGACAGCCTTATCCTCATGTATGTGATGAGCTGGTTTCCTTTTGTCTCCCCTGCTACCTGCACACCATACGCTACATAGTCAGGGACGGGGTCTAGGCACTTAATAAAGATCTGTGGAATGAATGAGTTCTAAAATTCTTCAACATGTTCTTGCCTTCTCTTCTTCCTGTTGCTTTTTGCTGGCCAAAACAAGTAGGGTGTCAGGATGGAAAATAGCAAGGAGTGAGTTGGGGGCTGGGGAGAGGGATGTGAGAATTTGCACTGCGGAGAGAGGAAACGGCAAAAAGGAGAGTTTAGGGGACTGTGGGTCAGTGGATGGGAAGGAAGCCCAGAAGGAGACCATAACCTGCACGTGAGGGGTGGGACGTCAGACTGCAGAAGAGTAGGGTCCCAGGAACTCGCCTTTGACAGATGGGCCTGTGTGGCATCTGGCGGGATGGGGGCAGTGTGAGCAGGGTGGTGGATAAGGGTGGGGACAGACCTCTGTGCCAGGTGTTTCCCTTCACTGGGGCCCCACTGCACTTCTGGGGCTCTGGCTGCTAACCTGGCAAAGGTGAGGAGACCTGGGGGCCTTTGCCATCTTACTCTAACATTAAAATCCCACAGAAAGACCTCAGTGCTGTTAAGTTTATCCAAAGTCCACAAAGTCCTGTGACTCTTGTCTCTATGACTCTTCGGAGGGGGTGCTCCCCAGAAGCCACCGCAGTCTTAGGTCTGAGACACAATCCCCTGTCCCCACATGTGTCTCAGGGCAGCTGCACCTGGTCTCCCCATCAGGAAGACTGCACTCGCACTGAGTCTAATGGGAACACCTCCAGCACCGTGGTCTCAGTTCTCCTTCAAAAGAGCATGTGGCTTAACACAATTCCTATAAAAATCACAAATCAGACCACACACAACAGACCCACAAGCCCATGATTTTTTTTTTTTGCACACTTTCCACGTTGCCTCAACTTTCCCTGAGCCAAAAGACAAAACGTTTCAACACAAAATTTTAAAAGGACTTGAAGACACCAAAGCTAGGTGGCAGGGGTGCGTGTTAACCACCTCAGGCTCGGTCACTCAGGGATTGTTCCAGAGTCAGGAGTATCTCGGGCATTCGCCCTCACTTCAGAGCTCAGCCTAATCTCGACACTAAAGCCATATACACGCCATGCTTAGGTTTGAAGCCACCGTAGCTGGGTTCTGCCCAGGCTATTATTAATGCCTGTCTACCCTTCGAAAACAAGTTGTCGGGAGACCCAAGTGATCACATCACAGAAACTCTCAGAACCATTTCTAAGCAAGGAGAAAAACAGTTTTGTGAAAGCCATTCCTACTCACCTCATGAATTAGACACTTGTCTATGAGCTGTAAATAGGAACTTATATTTTCCTCATCAGGTCTGGAGACCAAGAGCTGTGTGCACACTGTGAATTAAAAAAAAAAAAGATGAATTAGAAACATGCACACCCACTCTAACCTCTGAGATCTGTCTCTGATTTCCTTTCAGGACCAGTATTTTGAGAGGTATGTGTGCTTGTGGCTTTACGTAAGGTTCACAAAAAAGGCCAGGAGGCTCCTCATTCCACTGAAGTCAAAGGCTTGGTCACCACAGGAGCCCTCGCCTTGAGAAGCCCCTTCGCTTAATTCCAGGCATACCATTCTATATTAAGCCTTCTGCAATCCTGCCTGAGACACTCTGGGAGAAGAATGCAGTCATGTCCTGAGCTCTATCTTTGAAAGAGGCTCCTTTTGAGAAGAGAGTTCGAAGGCATCAAAGACCATCAACGTTCTCAGAGAGCAGTCTCCATAATTTGATGAATGAACTGTGTACCTCATTTGGAGGAATGAGGCTGGCACATCTTTTAGGACATGAGGTGTGTGGGCACACAGACGGGCAGGAAGCCTGCTACTCCATCAGTGGAGGGTTATTTTCTCAAAGTGATAACACACCTTTCTACACACACACACACATACACACACGTTCACCTACACACTCAAGTAACTGAAGCAGTAAAGACCGAGCAGAGTCGGTCTGCAAGTAGAATGCACACACCCACTGGGGTTCTCATGGCCCCGCCAGCATCCGCAACTCATCCTAGAGGCTCTGATGCTCTGGTTTTGATGGGGGTGTATAGAAGGCTGCGGCGGAGATGGTTGGACAAAAACTGTCAATTAGAAGTGAAAATGCCTTGCACTCAAGTAGACCAAGCTTCAAACCTGGGCATCATGACTCCTTTCTCTTCCTAATCCTGAACAGCCAGTCTGTCACAGAATCCCACTTAGATTATGTCTTTGCATAATAGCATTGTTTGTAGTAACAAAAACTTGAAAACCACCTCAGTGTCCTTTATTTGGGGTCCTGTTAAATTATGCTTTATGCATATAGTGGAACAGCATGCAACTGTTTAAAAAAGAACAGGGTGGTGATATTGTATCGATAGAAATGTTCAAAGTATATAATGTACGAAAGACAAGCTGCAGAAAAATGTGTAAACAACACCTGTTTGTGTGTAAAACAGGTTCTCATGTTGCTGGTATGGGATTGTTACAAAGTTCCTGAGGGGATATTCTAAACCTGTTTATAGCAGTCACCTCTGCAAAGGTAGATAGGCGGGCTTGGGGGCAGGTTATTTTTTACTTTCCATTGTTTTGTTTAGTTTTGATTTTTTATGTTGAGCATGCATTTATAATTTATTTGAAAGTAGCTAAACTGTACAAAGAAGCCATTCCTGAGGAGTTCGGGTCTCTGAGCCCACCATGGGTTATACTCAGGTGTCCACCCCCATAGGTATCTTTACCCAAGGGGTCATCTGTTCTAATCCCACACTGTGAAGAGCCCCCCCCTCGAGGGTGGGAGGCTGGGAAGTAGAGAGAGCTAGGAGGTGAGTGGGAGGAGACTAGGGACCCACCCTGGCCATCTCAGCTCAAAGGGATGATACAGATCGTCTCCTCTGAACCAGATACCTGTGGACCTAAGTCCTTCTTTTTAGGACATGGACACACGGGGGAGTTTCTCACTGCACCTCTAAGACTCAGGTGTCCATTTCTTTTGGTAAAAACTTGGTTTCTTTAAAATGATCTGAAATATTGGAAAATAAAGAAGAAAAAAATGTTTCTCCTTCCCAAAGGAAAGTACTGGCATTCACTGCGTTCTTAAAATAATCATACTTTGTGAAACACCCCACGTGAGCACAAATTACTCTAACACTGGACTTTGCAAAGATAATCACGTAGTCACCGTGCCAGCACAGGGGAGGTAGAAAGAGTGCTCTTACCCAAAGGACCACATGAGAATTCTGTCTGCCCTCCAGACAGGCACACAGCATGGCCACAGTGCCTTCAAGGAGCAGTCTGTATTAAGGAAGGGCTGACTTCCTTCCGCCCATGGACCCAGAGGCCCAAGGAGTACTCACTCTGCTAGGAGGGTCCAGCATTGAGGGAGTGGAAGAGAAAGGGGACAGGGTTAAGGAAGAGGCCTTTGGGGGTCAGAGAGATTGGAGTTCAGTTCCAAATGACAACCTTTGAGCCTCACTCTCCTCATCTGCAAATGGGCTAATGGGGAACTACCTTGACAGGTTTATCCAGCACCCTGGGCAAGCCCCTCAGGAACCAGGAGCTCTGATCAGTGGTGTTGTGAGAACAGTGGGGGAGGTAAGAGAATCAGGCTCTACCTTTCCCCATGACACGTGTGAACTGCCCGGGGAGATCCCCCTCCGGCAGGGGGGCGACGGCCAGCTCCCCATCACAGCTACTCAGCTGGTGTGGCTGGAGCCCACCGCTGGCCCCAGCGGAGGCTGTGGCTGTGGCACCGGTGGCCGTGGCACTGTCTTTGCAGTCAGGGCTCTGGCCCTCGGGGCCCATCAGTGAGGGCGGATGGGGGGCCTGGGACTCCCGGCGGCGAGCCTCAGGGGTGGTGCTGGGGGAGCTGTAGGCCTTGATGGGAGTCAGGATCATCTGGTGCAGTTCCTGGAGTGGGATGCGCAGGTTGCCCCCCTCGATGATGTCCTGGATGGCCAAAGGGAGAAGACTTCTGTTAGGGTCAGCACCGGGGGTGGCCCACCTCGACGTCTCCCTCCCACCCGTGCCCGGAGCTGCTCCCAGACGGGACTCACAGCTGCTGCCCCTTTATCCCAACAGTCTTTGGAAATGCAGCCATTTTAATTTTATCATTCTATTATTAGCCCTGGTAGAAAACTTGGCAAAATACAGATATGCATAGTGAGGAAAATATATATCACCTGAAAATCCCACCATCTAGAGGTGATCACTAAAACGGTTTTGTACATTTCCTTCCCTGGCTTCCTCACTGAATTTCTATAAAAAGCATCTATATACTTTACATGCACACACTTTAGAAGCTATATAATAAAGCTGGGGTCTTGTGGTAATTTCCTGTCACCTACACAGGTGTAGGATGAAGGGACCTGCTCGTTCACACCCTCACTCAGCCCACAACACAGGCATCACAGCGTAGTGGTTAAGAATATAGACACTGGGCAGGGGAGGGGGGCGTGCACCTGGGTGGCTCAGTCAGTGAAGTGTCTGACTCTTGATCTTACTCAGATCATGATCTCACGGTATGTGGCATCAAGCCCCACCTTGGGCTCTGCCCTAACAGTGAAGAGACTGCTAGGGATTCTCTCTCTCTCTTTCTCTCTCTCTCTCTTCCCCTGCTCCCTCCCCATGCCTTGCTGGCTCTCTCCATCTCTCTCAAAACAAATAAAACTTTAAAGAATACCGACTCTAGGACAGGTGTTGGGGTTCAAATTCTGACACTACTGTATGGCCTTGGGTAAATAACCTCTTTGTGCCTCAGTTTCTCCATGTATAACATAAAGATAACATGATCTGCCTCACTGGGTAGTTTTGAGGATGTTAATATTTGTAAAGCTGCAGGTCAGGGTCAGATTACTGTGTCGTGTGCTTCTTTGTTAAGTTAATGGGTATGTGTTGAGCGCTCTGATACACTGATGAACTGGGCACTGTGCTAGGCAAGACGACATGGTGGGAAGAGCCTTTCTGGTTACCTTGGGGAGTCTACACCGCAGCCTGAGATGAAAATATTGTGCGAGGGTGCAGGCTAGGGCGGCTGTGAGGGGAGGCACTTGGGGGCTGACGTTGGACTGGGAACCCAAATGAATGTGGGCACGAGGGTCCTGGGAAAGCGTGCTCCCTACAGAAGGCGCGGTGAGGGCAGATGCTGTGAGTGGGGGGCATGCCCAGGGTGTATGAGAAATAGCAAGGAGGTGGAACTGGATGGTGAGAGGAGAAGGTGGGAAATGAGGTTTCTACCAGGGCCTGAGCATGGAGGCAAGGACGCAGGGAATTTTTCTAAATGAGAAGGGACATTCAGGGGAAGTTTTAAGCAAGGGAGCGACATGTTGTCAAAGAATCATTCTGGAGAGAAATATGGATAATATATGTATACTATACAGTTGACTCCTGAACAACATGCGTTTGAACTGTGCGTATCCACTTACATGTGGATTTTTTTGATACAGTACAGTGTTATGAATTTATTGATGATTTTCTTAGCATTTTCTACTCTGTAGCTTACTTTAAGAATACAGAACATAACACATATAGCATACAGTGTATGTTCAGTAAGGCTTCCAGTCAACAGTAGGCTATTAGTATTTAGTTTTGGGGGAGTCAGAAGTTACACATGGATTTTCAGCTGCACAGGGGAGGAGTCAGTGCCCCCTACTGTTCAAAGATCAACTAAAATTATATATAATATAAATGGCTTTCTATGTTGTATAATAAAATTGGGCCCTTCTGCACATACAGTTTGACATACTGGCCATTATTTATTAGGAAAAGGAGTGAATGCTGATTCTAATTGACATTTATCTATGTGCCAGATCCTCACAGAGGTGCAGAACAGACTCTGATGCTTGTGGCTGGGGGTCAGGGCCTGGGAATGTTTTTTAGCATGGAGAGTGGTCCAGCCCTCTGCCCCAGGACTGTCCCAGTGCTTTTGCAGCAGACCTCTTCCTGGGACCTGGGAAGGACACTGACAATCAAGGCCCTGATTACTAATGAAGTATTTAATCTCCCAAGAGCCCAGAATAGCAAGGACTTAATTTCAAAAGTCTGAAGCATGAGTACCAGTCCATTCCTGGGATCCTCTAAGAAAAATTGCTTGGCGGTGTCAAGGAACACAAGCCCACAGAACACAATCACGTCTATACCCTGACTTTCTGATCAGTCGATTAGAGGGTCTGTAGTGCAATGGATAGCACATTGGACTTCCTACCAATCGATTAGAAAACGGAAACTGGAGGATGGCAGCCTTGGACAGGCACATTTCATTTCGGAGCAGCAAAACACCAATAGCCCAGCCTCACCACTGGCAGGAACCTGCTTTGCTCAGGAGGTTGGAAGCAGAAATTTAGCCTAGTTGGCACCCAGGGCTTTGGAGGAAAAGTGAAATGCTAAGTAGCCATCAGAATTGTTTCAGTCCTGGCCAGAGATGGGTTTAGAGGAGAATGTCCAACCCATTATAGAGGAAAGAGTCCATTTTTCTTTCAAAGAGGAGGGCTGAAGAGTCTACCGCCTTCCTTCTAAACCTGGTGGATATGGTGGAGCAAAGACAGCTTGCTGCCTGTGCCAGCAAACCTGATGCATGAGTCATGGAGTCACATGATTGGTCCCTTGTTTTGGACCTGCTGATCTATCAGGGCAGGGCGCATGGAAGCAAGCTAGCTGACCTAAGCCAGGAGAGCACCTATTGTCTTTACTGACCCAACTATGTGCCAACTGGGGTGACAGGGATTCCTGCCTCGAGGTCCTCTACTTCCTGCCCACCGCCTAACAGGCACCTGGGATGTGGGGCCTTCTGATCTTCTCCAGCCCCTGACTGGGGGCAGGGGGGAAAGGGAAAGGAGAGAGAAGGGATGAAGCTTCCTCACCGAGTGGGAGCTGAGGCGGCAGAGCTGGCCGGCCTATTTGGGAGATCACATGCACCCTGCCATGCCATCCCATGTGACAGCTACCACTGAGGTGAGAAATGTACCCTTGTGACATTGTGTCCACTGCCACCAAACAACCCTTGCCTGCTCGTCACATGCGAAAAGGCTTCCGTAGTTACTCAGTGATGGAGGAAGGAGATTTTGATTATGCTAAGAGCTGAACTCTTTGAAACAGGAAACATACACTTGTCCCAAGTTCAAATCTTAACTTACTCCACTGGAGACAACCATACCAAAAAGGAAACCATAAACCTAACGAATAATGATGGACATTTTCTGTCAAACATAACTTATCAGGAATCATGCAGAGCTTTGTTTGGCTCCCCCCACCCCCTTGACTTGAAGCCACTGCCTCAAAGAAAATACTCGGCTAACAACAGGTTAACCATGCCCCTTTTGCCAGCCTCCATGGGGTTACCTATCTGACTCTTCAAAAATCAATTCTAGAACTCAACACTGAGTGCCCAAGTTGAGAAGGAAGTTAGAAAATGGCCCAAGTGGGACTCAATCCAGTGTCTCAACTAGCTGTGGGAATTAATTCTCCATGTTGACAAAAATAGGGAACCAACCCAAGTCTCTTGATCTTTCAGACCATAAAAACACTCCCCTACATTATAAACACAAAGCGGCAAAACGAAGCTGTCCGTTCACTAATGCACCTCGCTGAGGAGCTCACGACAGAGGGGCTCCACGGAGGCCGGCTCCCCAGTGCCAGGAATCAGCTTGGTGGCACAGCTCAGGGCCCATGCGCAGGATAGGGAGCTACTTGCCGACCCCTCACCTGGCTTTCTTAGGTCTTAGAGTAAGACTGGTTTGGAACCTTTCTCAGGGCACATGATGGCCGCAAGGGGCAAATCATCTGGAAGACAGAGCTGGGGAAGCCAGGGTCTCAGCACTTACGTGCTGACCGTGGCCCCCGGGTGGGAAGGACAGGACCTCTCACATGGTAGACAGCACTCGTGCACCTACTGAACCTACCCCCCTGCCACCTTTCCTTCGCCACACTCCAGCTGAGCCCTACCGGGAGCTAGGCACTGCGAGGCATCAGGGACCTAGAAACAAATACAACAGAATCCTTGTCCTGAGATGCTTACAGCTCCTGGGGCTCATCCAGTGTGAGCGTGTAGTCAGGACAGGGTACTGTGGGGACACTGTGTGTGTGTCCTTTCTTTGTGCCCGGTTCTCAGGGAATAGTTTAGCTTCACAGTTCGGGAGTTAGTTGAAAAAGGACAGTGAATAAAAAGCACGTGGAAACACTCCGTTATTAAAGATCAATGGTGAAAAGTTTGCCCCAGCTACCATTCTAATCTGAACTTTTTCTTTTCCACCAAACATCTTGAGAAGTCTGTACTTCCTTACCCCATGGCCTCATCACCCATTCACACTCCTGGCTTCGTGGGTTTCTGCTTCTATCCCTCCCTTCTCCTTGTATCCCTTCTCATTACAGCCGCCAGTGACCCGCTGGCAGCCAGTTCCCGGGGGGCGCTGTTCAGTCCTCACTGTAGGGGACACATCCACAGCACCTGATGGGGTTCGCTCCTTCAAACGCTTCTCCCACCCCCTGGGTGGGCTCAGCCTATCACTGTTCAACCCTTCCATATCTTCCGGATGGTGCTTCTCAGGGCGTGGCCTCAGCTCTAACCACTTAGCATACACTTCTCGGGGAGCCAACTGCCATTTATGTACAGATGACCCAAGGACGCGTCTTCCAAGCCCTTGTGGACTCTCACCTTGTTCTTCCGGCCACTAATTTGCCTTTTCTGCCTGAGTGTCCCATAGGCACCTTAGACTCGATTGGTCCAACTGACCTCTACTTCTCCAAACCTGGCCACTCCTATACTTGCTGTTTCCAAATGGCATGGCACCGAGGCCAATGCATGGACTTCTGCTAAATGACCTCTCTTATCCCTTTCCACCCCCGCAGCCCCTGCCTTAGCTCAAGGGTACACCAAGTCTGGCCGGAGGCTCCTGACGAGTCTTCCACCCAGTACCGGGCCCTCTAAGGTTTCCCTCTTTGTCACCACTGCAGAGTGCTGTGTTTCATCCCAGGAGGATTCTCCTACCTGCCTTGGTGATGGCACTGATCACAGCGGATTTGAGAGCACCGGCTGTGTCTCTGCCACACGTATGTGTCGCAGTGTGCATCTCAAGCTCCCCAAGGCAGGAGCCACATATTACTGTGTTGCTCACGGTTAGCCTCCAGTGGATGGGGTAAATCTAGTCCAAGGCAGCTGCTTAGTAAGTGTTCAGGCTGAGTGGAAGAGATCTGGACATGGAGCTTATCTGCAGCAACTTCTGATTATGAACTAGCCATGGGCGGGGCCCCAGGTTCTGTGTGAGGTAAGAATGCTGTATGCAAGCAGGGGCCTGATGACAGCATTTCCAACAGCATAATCCGCTCAGGACATCTGGGATCACCAGAGACAGGACTGACCAAGTCTGCCACTGGTGGCCTAAGTGGTAAACTCCCTCCCTCAAAGTGTAGGAGAGCCTTGGTGCCAGAGGAGAGAGAACACAGCCAAGGGGCTGCTGAGGACCCCCAACCCCAGATCATCAGCTCCCAAAGGGATAAGGGATAAGTTCAGGTGTCCCAACGCAAGTGTTCCGAAGCAAGCTTAACGCACTGGTCTCATAGACACATAAGCTTCCCTCCTCAAGGATGTCAAAGTAAACTCAGTACTGCTCTGCTCTTGACCATTTGCTGCTCTCAGAGTTTGCATTACATGTGCCATCATGTTATCAATTACTGTTCCAGCACCTGAGTGGCTCAGTCAGTTGAGCATCAGCCTCTTGATTTCGGCTCAAGTCATGATCTCACATTTCACGAGTTCATGAGTGCAGAGCCTGCTTGGGATTCTCTCTCTCCCTCTCTCTGCCCCTCCCCTGCTTGTTCTCTCTCTCTCAAAAATAAATAAAAATAAACTTAAAAAAGTTCCCATTCCAGTGAACCAGGCAGAAAGTATTTTTGTGGAATCAATATCATCGTAGGTGTGGAATGACATAAACTTATCAAAAGCCAGATAGAAAGTCTGTGGCATATCAAGGCCACCTGTTGCCACCCTGTGCCCTTGTTACCCTGTGATACGGCCCAAGGCCACAGGGACTAGAGCAAACAGCAGTTCCATCTCTGTCTTTCGGGCCGGTGCATTTCCTCAATGCCAGAGTTCCTGTGAGTTCCCGAAGGATGCTCCGGAGGTAAGGGGGGTGGGGAGAGAAGACAGTCACCCATTCACCGTAATACTTAGCAAGCTAGTCCTTATGCAGAAAGCTTTCTGTGCGATTTAACAGAGGAGGAGGAAACCGGCCTTTTGAATCGTCCCCAAAAGAGAATGGTTTCTTATAATAAAGATGATAATCATCACTCTGTTAGACAAACTGCTTGGTGAAGGAGTTATCATAAAATTAAGAACAATAACCTCAGGTTCATTTGGATAGGTCACTTGTCATTTGTGACTCACTTTAATTAAGGGCAGACCTTTCAGCACGATGGGCATGTGAGTAGCCTCTGTCTGTTCCATGGTTTTAAAACCCACTTTCCTTATAAAGTTATATATGCATATTCTACACCTATACTTTATATTTTATGTGATATGCATTAAATATAACTTTATGTTTTGTATGCAAAATTATATACACACATCTTTTAAAACATTTGTTAAAGTTTTATTTGTTTGAGTAACCTCTACACCCAACTTATGACCCCGAGATCAAGACTCCTATGCTCTTCTGACTGAGCCAGCCAGGTGCCCCTATATACACCCATTTAAAAAATTTTTTAAATTGTTTTATTTATTTCTGAAAGAGAGAGAGCGAGCGAGCGAGCAGGTTAGGGTCAGAGAGAGAGGGAGACACAGAATCTGAAACAGGCTCCAGGCTCTGAGTTGTCAGCACAGAGCCCGACGTGGGGCTTGAACCCACGAACCGTGAGATCATGACCTGAGCTGAAGCCGGATGCTTAACCAACTGAGCCACCCGGGTGCCCCCCAGTTTTATAAATTAAAAAAACCCCTCTCACTGCATTCAAATGTTTATGTTCTCAAAACCTGCGTTAGCCCTTCCTCTCTCAATACTTTGTTTCCTTCCAAAGGCAGCCTGGACACTCTAGAGACCTCACCACTCAGGCGCTGCAGGTGGCACATCCCTACAGAACTTTCCGCCCACCAGTCCCGACCCCCTCCCATCAGCAATGCACAAGAATCCCCACTTGGGGCAGAGGGCAGCCCAGGAACAGGCCTGCTCTCCTCTACACCTCAGATGAAATCATAAAGCCACCACGTCCTAAAAATATCATTACCAGGGTGATGTCCGGATACAAAGACAGGAAGAGAACTTGTTTAAGCAACAAACAAAAAGGGACAGTAGCAGCTGATAGGTGCTTATCAGCGAAATGATTTTCATTCTCTCCACTGAACCGGGAGTTTCCCCGGGATGGCCAGTCACAGGCTGCCTCAACCCAGGGAATAAGTACATTTCAGCTGTCAGGTTACACAGAAGCATGGGGGACCAGGACAGTTCACCTGAAAATCCTTTCATGTTTTTCTGCCTCTGGTAGGGAAACAAGGGATACACTCTGTAAGGTCTGCTGGGGACACCTTCAACTGAGAATTTCCCTGCGATGTAGGTGGAGATGTGCCTTCACCTGGGGATAACTTACCCTTTCCAAAGACTTCAGGAGGTTTTGTCTTTCTTTTAGTTTCTGAATACTGATGACAATTTTGTGTCTTGCACCTTTGGTAACATTCTGTAATTAAACAAAAGTCGCATTTAAAGATACATTTTTAAGAACCAGTTTAGAGACTCTTGGAGGCTATTTACTGTCATCTTGGTTCCTACATTTGCAGACTAGTAAGTATCCATTTGTCTCTCTCTTCAGTACTCATGGTCATAAAACCTCTCCTTACTAAATGTTTTCACTACATCTGTCTACCCATTTGCCTGTGTCCTTTGGTGGCGACCTTTAGGAGAGGAGAGAGGGGGCTAGAATAGGCAATTACCCACCCAGCATGAAATGTCTTCACAGTTGCAAAGGATCATTTTAAAGTCATACACCCTCTTCTCCGTATTTTATCATTTCAGCCCCTCAGTTTGCCTGAAGGTTCGAATCCCATCCAGATCTTCACTGTTTTCTCAAACCTTTCCTAGGTTTTCCCATCTCAAGAACATGTGATGGCTGGTACATTTCTCACTGTGTGTCCTATAACACAGGGCAATTTTTGGCAGTTTGCAGGTCATCTTTGGTCTCCATAAGGAAAACCAGAGTAGGAAAGAACGTAAAACAATAGTTTAGTCATCACTTCAGCTAAATGATTAGGATTCACAGTTAGGGCTGTGGATTTTGTCTGAACTGTGTGCAATGCAGAGCCTACAGATGTATTTAAACACTTGTTGACGACACATACTGCATATTTCTGAGCAGAAGATCCTTTCTTAAGTCAGGTCTCTAATACAAACTTCTGGTGACTTCCTGCAACTAGTCATAGGATTCCTCTTAAAGAAGGAAAAGATGGGCATACCAGAGACCTCTCCTTCAGAGATATTAACATTCAAATGACAACTGAACTCACTCTCTAAGATAAAGTGCTAGGGGGCAGATTTCTGTTTACCTTGACTTTGGGTTCCAGTGAATTAAATTACTCTGAAAAGTTTGTGCTGGCCTCTGGCTTAGCCCTCTCTGTCAATTATTTCTTGTTTGTTTTTTGGTTTTTGTTTTTGTTTTCTCCAGTCAATAACTGAGGACTTAGTTTTTTTCCCCTCAACTCTGACCCCAAACACAAAAAATGCTCTTAGAAGTAGCTTTCATCAACCCCTGGGATCTCAAGGAGCAATCAAGATCTAAAAAGCAGCAGGAGAAGTGTTAGGAAGTTGAAATTAGTGCCTTTCATCCTCTGAGAATGTGCAGTGCCTTTGGGCTTTGTCTTGTTTCTCAATACTGGTATTCAGCCAGGCCTGCAGAGGTTAACTGAGGGTACTGAATATGCAATGGGAAACCAGCATGAGCTGGGAGGTATGTGTCCAGAGCAGTCCTGCCCCAAATGGTACAATCTCCTCTTCCTGCAAGGGAAATACTGTTAGCTTGTTCAGACCATTAATTCTCTTAAATCATTGCTCAAAGGAAAACTGAGGTCAATTAGAAACATGCAAATGGCATTTTAAGCAAGGGAAACAAAGACATTGGTCAGATTTATTTACTCGAGCACAGCATGGTACGAAGCATGCTTAGTTTTGGGGGGGAGTGTCTATTGACGGCCTAGCCTTTGGTATCCGCACTTGGGGAAAGATGCCTTAGAAGGAAGGGAGAACTTTGTTCTTTTATGGGCAAACATAGAGAAATGAAATCTGAGCCTTGGAGTAACTTCATTCTCTATGACTATCCCACATTATTCAAGGTAGTTAGAAGAAAGAGAAAGGATTTTGTACAACTTACTCCAATCTCAGCTGAGTCCAGTCTGAAAATGCTTTGTGTTGGGGAACGTCTGAGGCATGACTTGGTGCTTTGACTCATTAACTACTAAAATTTAGCTGATTTGAAAACGAGACTGGACAACAGACAGCCAATTTGTCATTGTCCAAACAAACCCTAGCTGGACAGTTGGAGGGACAGGGCAAGGAAAGCAAAAGCAGGGACACTGACTCTTTGAGGACTTGGTCAAATATTACTTCTAGGCCACTCCACTGATTCCTCCCTGGCACCTTGAACGTAGAGTGTGCACCTAGGTCATACCTTTTTCATAATACTCTTTCTCACTGAGTCTCATTTAGTTACCTGCTGGTCCCCATCTCCTACAGGACCCTGAAGGCAAGAACCCAGCCTTACTCACCATGCAATGCTGGCCAGCACCTGACAATTCCTAGAATAAGGCAAGCTACTGGGTGGGTATAGGTATGGGTCCAAACAAGGTCTGTCTTGGGCTTCAGCTTCAGGTTTCACCTGGTGCAGCTTCTCAGGGGACGGTCGCCTGAAGCACTTACCTGAGCCTCCAGCTGGCACTCAGTGAGGGCCATCATTTCCTCATAGGTCATCTGGGAGAAAAGCGCGGCATATTTGTGCAGGCGGAGGCTTTTCAACCAGGCTGGAACATCTGTGGTGCAAGATGCGCAAGAGAGGGGGAGAGGGGAGAGAAATTGAAAGGGAACGAGAAGAGATGACGAAAGATATGGGAATAGAGAAAGGAAAGGAAAATGATGGCCAGAGGGGAAGAAAAAAAAAGAAAAAAAAAACCCTTTATGTTACTATTCGTTCAATTCAATTTTGGCAGCAAATTCTGGACTTCAAAATCTTGATCTTGCCCTGATATTCCTGCTGTTGGGTTCCCTTAATCTACTTTAGACTAGGGGTTGTTAACTGGGGTCTGTGGGCTTCAGGGCATATAGGAAATTCCTTAAAATTATATCCCAATTTGTAAATACGTTTATTTTTCTGGGCAGAAGGCATCCATAGTTTCCATGATTCTCAGAGGGATTCATGACCAAAAACATGCCAAGGAACCACTGCTTTGGTCAGACTACTTCATTACTGCCTTAGAATGCTAAAACTACATATGATGAGTCTTCATCTCAAAGAAAACTTCTTTCTAGGTTCAGTGTAGCTCTTCACATGTTGTTTCCTCTGCTTTCCACAGCGATAGGTCAACCAGGCAACTGCAGGGCTCCATGGGTGGGGCTGTTGTCATTCTTAGCCTAATCTTTCTTCTGCCTTCCTGCTCCAGTGCGAATTAGGGCATCATAGACTCCAAACTATCACTTGTGTGGGGGAGGGGGGGAGGGGGGAGGGGAGAGGCGCGCCAGCGCGACTGCCGACCTCTTCTCCAAGTTATGGAATGTATCTGGATGTGTTCCTGACCTTTTTCTTGAATATTGACGACAAAGGTACCAGGACTGGAAGGGCCCAGAGACTGGCTAGACAATAGGACAATAGACATTCCAAAGCATATCTGAAATAAGCCCAAATCTGGGACTCTAGAGTTGGGAAAATTAAATAGAAACTGTATCAGAATTCATGAGAATTATCACCTTGCTAAGTACAACCAAAACAAAGCACTTGCCCATGCTCTCTTAAGAGTTTTTGAGCTGATAAGATCTTTGAGACATCTCTAGAATCAGCTAGTAGATTCTAGAATCCACTCCTTGCTCATTTTACAGATGGCAAAATTAAGTCATTAAGTCTAGGTTACGGAGGGGCGCCTGGGTGGCTTAGTCGGTTAAGCGTCCGACTTTCGCTAAGGTCATGATCTCGCGGTTCGTGGGTTCGGGCCCCGCGTCGGGCTCTGTGCTGACTGCGAGCTCAGAGCCTGGAGCCTGTTTCACAGTCTGTCACTCCCTCTCTCTCTGACCCTCCCCTGCTCACGCTGTCTCTCTCTCTCCTAAAAATAAAAAATAAAATAAAATAAATAAAAAAGTCTAGGTTACGGAGCAAGTATGTGGTGAACTGGGAGCTAGAACCAGACCTCCCGATTCCTAGCTTTTACCTACATCGTATCGACTTCTCGCGAGATGAGGGCCAAATAGCCCGTCAGTGCTAGGGCTGGGTAAACAATGACGGCAAAATGCTTAGAAATGTTGACGTACTGGGTAAATATTATTCATGTTTCCTATAAAGTATTATCCATTACTAACCATGTTGATTACAAGACACTGTCTATTGCCAAGTGCTTTATTCTGAGGCACTGACAAACACTCCAGAGTAAGTGGGAACCTTCCAATTAAAAATTTTTAAAGTAGTTAACTGGGATTGATTAAAGAAACCTGGCCTATGCTGAAATCAGGCCCTGCCCCACCCCCGCCCCGGGGGAACCAAACATAGGCTTATGGAAAGGGGGTATGGGATGTTCCTGAAACTCAAAGATACAAGGGGAGGGTAGCCCTGGGGAGGTCACTTCTTGATGTGCAGTAACATGAAGGCCAAAGAAGGGGAACTTCTAGGGAAACAGAATTGGATATCCCATGCCATGTTAAGAACAAACTCTGTCATCTCACGCAAGAAATCACTTGATTTTGTGCTTGGAGGCCCTTCATTCTACTGTGACAAGCGGAGGGTCCCTCTGGGATCATCAGTAACCACAGAGAGACGAGGCTTCCTCAGGCACACAGTACCAACCCCTTATATTCTCCTCGACCCAAACTGGTTCGGCAGAGTCCAGACCCTGCCAGCTCTGGTGCTGTCCCTCCTGTGACATCCTGGACCTATTTTACCAGACTTTGTTCTCCACCATGTCTCGTTGTTGCTGAAACAATGCTAATACTTCTGCAGAGCAAGCAGCAAATAACTACAGCTCTGGCTTTTGGGCCAATGACTTGTTAACAACTTTGGCACCAGGATTCATGTTTGCTACTTTGAAAAGCCCCAAGCTGTTGCCCAGAAAACTCAATGATCATGATTCAGAGAAGTCTGAGTAACCCCAAGGCACACTTGGGCAAATTCTGTCCCAGAGATTATGGAGCATCTCATGGGCCAGATTTTCACTGGGTGCCCTACAGTTTAGTCATGCAAAATCCACCAAAGATAAAACAGAGTTCTCAGCTACTAAATTGTTGTAAACTGGGTCATTTATAAGCCAAAAGGACAATATAGGGTTTTAAGAGTTGGGGAGAAAGAGGTGAAAGTCTGGGCTTTGCAAGACAAATACTCTAATCAATACTAGATTCCTTTCCACAAAAGATCTGACAACTAGAATTTCTATTTGAGGGCTGGAAGACCCTCTCACCTGTATAGTTAAAACGCTGGTCATTGGGAATTGTCTTCTTACAAAAGGTTCCTACATAACATGGTGAGTCAGGCCTTCCTGAGAAGTTACCTCTAGATAATGTTCCTAGGAAATGTAAGCTCCGATTGGCCATATGTTCCTTGAGGCAGGCACATGTTGACTCTGCTTGTACAGCAAGTGTGTGTCAGTGCCTAGCTCAGTGTTGTGTGCTTGAAGAGCTCTCCTTCTTGAAACATGAACTGATGACCAAAGAAGAAGAAATCCCAGTTCTTAAGAACATAGCCTACTAATCTTTCATCCTCTGGTTGGAGAAAAGGTACCTTCTTTTGCCAGGAATTAAAACAAAAAACTCCACGAGGAGGGAAATAAACCAGTAAAGTGAGAGCACCTGGACCATTTCACGCCTCCCAAGCCAGGAATTCCAATGACTTGGATGCTAGATTCTGTGAAGATGTTACCCAGAGGCAGAGTCGAACTAAAAGTTCAGGTCCTTTCTTGTGGTCCAGGTGCCATAGGGTTGGATGCAAAGCTAAGAACCACCTCACATAACCTCAGATATTATTTTTTTCTTTCTGCAAAGCTGTGGCTATGGTTGAGAGACAAAGACAAGCAGGGGTATTTTCTGTGGGAGCTGATACATGATTGATGGCATGCATGCCTCCTGGGTTCCCACCTCTGGCTGGCACACAGCCATTTAGCTTCATCTGGGCTGCTTCTGATCGACGTGCCAATGGAGATCCCAGACTAGAAAGTCACTCTCTTAGGCAGTGTGGGAAAGATTAAGATGCTTTTGCTCTATGCTGGCTTGACTTCCTTGGCAAGTGTGGGCATCCTGATATTTGCTCAACATTTTGAATGTTTGCTGTGGGGGCCATGCATGTCCCTGCCACCAAGGAACTTTTAATCCAAAGAAAATAGCTGACTCACACAAAACATTTATAATAGTTTCAGGACAAGTGCTAAATCAACTCAGGGTTCTAGGCAGGCACAGAACAACGTGCATTCTGGTTTGCCCTGGGGAGTAAGGGGTAGCTTCTGGAAGTCCTGGAATCACCGGGCAGACCTACTGAGGAAGCCATCTCAGGAAGCAGGAACAGCATATTAGCAAAGCACCAAGCCAGGAGAACCTTTGGGGCTGAGCAAGCACTTGGGTGAATGATAGAGAATGGCTAGTATATAACAAGGTGGGACAAATAGGCAGGGGTCCAACGATTGAGATCTATAATGCTGAAAACAAGGAGAGTAGACCTCATCTTTGGGTGATGAGGAACTGCTGAAATCTGAGCAGCATAGGCACAATTGGATGAGTATGTTCGAAAGATGATGGCTGTCAGTGTAAAGCCTGGACTGGGGGATGTGGGAGTGGAGGCTGGGAGATGAGCCGAAGCCCTTGGGGATGGCTTAGAAGGGCAGTGGTGAGGAGAAGGAAAGCTTGATGATCTGGGAATTGGGAATATGAGGGAGACTGGTGGTTATTCTGATTCAAGCTTGGGAAGACAGAAAGTATAGGGGAGAAGCAGGTTTGGGGTGACGGGAGAGATGGTGAGCTCCACTTCATGTCAGCTGAGTGTTACTGCCTCCACTCTCTCCA
This sequence comes from Proteles cristata cristata, assembly GCA_017311185.1. Taxonomy (NCBI): domain Eukaryota; kingdom Metazoa; phylum Chordata; class Mammalia; order Carnivora; family Hyaenidae; genus Proteles; species Proteles cristata. Next base: position 417,236 of record JAESUZ010001900.1, on the reverse strand, counting down.
GGTGGAGAAGTCAACTGGAAAGATCTCTGAAGCGAGGTCTGAGCCGGAGAATTTGTCAGCAGCACATGGTGGTGGTTTGAAGCCATGGAAGTGGGTGAGGTCACTTAGGGAAAGAGCATGGAATGAGAACAGGAAGATGGAACAGGAGATCATGAGGCTTTTAGCAGAAGGTGTGAGAGGAGAAGCCCATGAACAAAATTGGGAAGAGAAAGCTGAGGGGTAGGAGGTTTGTAGGAGAAAGTACCATGTGCAGATTGTGGCTCCCATGCACAATGTCCATCCTTCATAAACCTCCTTCTAGATCTTGCTGCAATCCATAGTGGTTTATCTTCACAAGGCCATTTTTGAGAATAGCGCTGCACTCATCTTTTCCATGCTCTGTGTTTACCTGACAGTCTTTACCAATGGGATCAATTTCCAGTTATGCTGATTTCTATTTCCCCTTTTAGAGTTCGGACAAACCAGCCACAAAGAAGTGTTGTGGTGCACACAATAGCTCACACAGAAGCTGGGCTCCAAGTAGAACTTGAGCTGCTTTTTTCAAATATTTGCTGCTGGGATGGCTGCAAATACCACTCAACAGGCCATGCAGAACCTGCCTCACAAACACAGAGGCTCCACAAGATTGAAAGATGGAACCAGTACTGCAGAAGGGCCCCATATGGGAAGCCTCATAAAGGGCAGGAAGTAAAACGTCCCTGGAAGAGAGAAACATGAACAGCCTTGGTTTCCACAAGGAACCTCACCTGTGGAGGTCCTGGCACCTGCAGACAGAAGAGAAACTCCCACTTGCCACAGAGAGCCAGGCTCTCTCTCCCAAACAACTCTCTCTCTTCCCAGGACAAAACTGCCTCCTTGGCCTTTGAGGGAGAGAAGAAAGCCAACTGAGGTGGGTAAGAAAGAGACTAACTCTTCCGTGCTGAAGTGAGAGGGGGAAAGATCCCTTTCAAATCCAAAGCAGAAGCCTAGGAACAGCATTGATATTACTGAAGCCTGTCTCTTTCTGGCCAGAGCAGAATGAGCAGCCCAGTGTTGTTCCAGCCTCTGAGCAAAGGCGCCTTGGTCTATGGTTCTTGTGAACTGTGAGCACGCTGCTCCTTGATCCTGGGAAGTGTGCATGGTGTCCCCTCCGGGAGGGGTTCCAGGCAGCTGGAGGGTACGTGTGGCTCTGTGAAGAAACAGGTTGAGTGAAATACCCACTTAGATGGTTTGGATACAAATACAGGGACTCAATTTCTCAAAGTTTCCATTAGCGATGACATTCATAAGTGGTGTTCCACAGGCAGCTCGCATTGCATCGTTAAACAGCGGCTGGGTTCCACGTGGAAAGTTGCCCTCTGCATGCCCGCACAGTTCTGAAAGCACTGCAGCAGAAGACACGTGCTTGGCCAAGAAAGGCGGTTAAAAGACTCATGACCCTTAGAAGTTGGGGGAATCCTGGAAATTTGCTCTTCAAGGACAAGGAGGCTTCGGTCTGCCTTAGAAGAGGGGACGTGATCTGAGCCCATTAGGACCTGTCCATCCATGCAGGCTATATGCTGGCATTTGGGAATAAAGAAAGTGAAGTAAATTTACTAACTCCTGGCCTAGAAGGTAGATGAATTCAAGACAGCATCTAGAAAGTCAACATTCAGAAAATAGTGGCTTGTTCCCCTGGCAGCCATGTTGAAAAGCGTCCCAGCCACCTCCCACTCTGTCACAACTTTATGACCCTCAGAAATGCTGTATTCACAGCCTTGCTCACAGAGGTTGCTGTCAGGGTTTCTTTGTCTTAAAGAGGATCATACTTCTCAATAATTTTTCTAATCTCATTCGAAGACCGGCAGAAGTTCAGAGATTTACATTTCAAAAATAACTCAAAACCCCACAACTGGGTCCTTCAGAACAGGCAATATATTTCCTTTGCTGCAGAGAAAAAAAGTTTACTTAAGTTTCATCTAAGAAAGACTCTCTAGAAAAGGCAACCAAGCCTATTTTCACAGTCCCCAGTCCCCTCCACTCTTAACTGCTGTGTTTCTATCATGGTTCCTGAAGCCACAGGATTGTATACAAACAATGTAACAGTTTCAATTACCTCCATGTTTTGTACTAATATAACAGCCACACATCATAAGTCAACCCAGTTAATGTTACCCATTATGGCAAGGCTGGAGCTCCTATCAAGAGAAACACCCCAACCTCTACTCCTCTCACACTGACAGTTGCAATGAGAAAGTCATAGAGCCTCTCACTCTTAGAAGCCCAAAGCTATGAGCCTTGCTAGCCAGAAATCTGGACTGGAGTTCCCATGTGAGCTTCCCTACAGGTAGGCGGAATGCTTAACCTGTGCATGTGAGGAAGGGAGGCAGGGCTTAGGGAGGCTGGGCCAGGGAAGAAGATGGTGCACTGTGGTGTTGGCACACCTCCACTGCAAAGTTCTACAGGTTCCCATACTCTTCACAATGACCCTCAATCTGTTTCTTCTATATGCTCTTTGCTTTGGATGACACCATGGGCTACCCAGCTGTCCCAGGCAGAAACCTGGACATTGTCCTAAATACCTCCTGTTCCTGCACCATCGACATTTAAGTAGTGCACATTCAGTTCCACGCTGTCTCAACTCTACCTCATGGAGACCACGCAGACATACTCCTTTGAATCCTCTCGCTGCTGCCTGCCTTGGACCCACCTCATTTTCCTCCTCAGTCACTAAAATATCCCCTGCCTCTTGTCCCCTTCTCCATGTCACCCTGACATTTCTGCTAGGGTCTGATTTCTAATAAGCAAATGTAAGCAGGTTGCTCTGCTACTAAATGCCTTCAACAGCTTCTATAAACGTCAAATCTTTCACAAAGCCTAGCATCTGCTTTTCCCCTCTCCAGACTTCCTTCCCATGTGCCTTTGACACTCGAGCCATAGGGGCGTTCAGTCAATCTGTCCCATCACCATGCTTTCATGCATTCTTTCCCCTCTGCACAGAACACCCTTCCCTCACCTTATAGATTTGGCTAACGTTAATCACGCTTCAAGACTCAGCTCCAGGCCTGCCCTCCTCAGGAACTTTCCTTGACTTCTCTCCACTTTGTATTAGGTTCCTCCTTGGTGCCTGTCCTGACCCAGCTCAAGTCTCTGAAGATAAGGTATTCATAGCCGTACACCTGCCATCAGGTACCTGTTTATTGTTCCTGTGACAGGGACCCCCCTGAGGCAGGTACAACCTCTTTTTTTCTCTGTCTCCCCAGTAACTAGCCCCAAGCCTCTCTCAGCAGGTGCTTAAAAGTCAACTGACTTGATGAGGACTAAAGTAAAACCTATTTATTAAGTCTTCCTTCCTTTCTGCTCCCATAGCACACAGCCACATCACTCATCAGCAGTGCTGGCCTTTTGAGAAGTCTTTGGGTGTTGTGTCTATGCATCATTTCTGATGACATGATGCTAATATGAGGGGCAGATGTGCTTCCTCCATCAATGGACTTCTGCTCTTCTATATTCTCTCCTCCTTTCAGGAAATTGTGGGAAAGTCTTTTTTTCTTCTCACCTGAAGGCTTTGCGTGAGAGAAAAGGTAAGAGAGCACATTCCACTCATGTTGATGCCGAGGGGAAGGAGGATATTATAATTGAGTATCGACTCGGGAATCATGAATCTGGGATTCTTCCCCTGGGAAACGTTACAGTGACGTTTTTGCAAACAAGGACAACTGAATTTAGAAACCACAATCAGGATATCTGATCCAAACATGTAAAACCAGTAGCCTCCACGGGGCACGTGAAGAGGGGAAACTCTCATATTCCTGTTGTTTCCCACTTCTGTTCATTAATTGCTCCTGGAGTAACTAATCCCACTCTTGGTTTAGCCTGAGATTAGTCTGAGATCCCTACCCTGAGGGACATCCAATCTTGTGCTTTGGAGCTGACTTACATCTTCAGGATGGGTATTTACTATAAAAGGAAAAACAAAGCAAAGCAGGCAGATGATGTTAATCCTCTGAGAGCACAAGTTGGTCTACTTGGGAGAGAACTTAGTGACGATCCCTGACAGGGTGTGCTGACTACAAGACACAAGAGGGAGAGATCAATGTCTGTGAAAATCTTAAAAAGAAGAATGCTGGGCCGTGAGCTTTATTTCACACTTTTGACCCAAGAGGCACATTCCTAAGGGACAGTTTGTAGCCAAACCTGGCAGGTTGTCCAGATGAGAAGGAAGGAAGAGATGAACAGTGTTTCAGCCAGGTATGCAGAGCTGTTGGCAAGAAAGATGAATTCATACTAAATCCAGCTCAATTATGGTGACTTTTTATTCTTTTCCCAAGGTGTAGGGGAGGGCTGACATGCATCTTCTGGAGATTTGGAACGCCTCCAAATTAGACTACAGATACCTTGTTGTTTTTGTAAACTAGGTTTTCTTAAAAAATGTAGGAAAAGAGCAATTCAGTGATGGCATCCCGAGGTGGACCGGAAAGAAGCCCCCAAGGGCCAATAATTCTGCCAGAGGGCCTGGTCCCAAGAAAGAGATGTGGATTCAAGAGGAAGAGCTGGCTCTTTTTAGAAGCACTTCCTTAGAATTCGTATTTCATTTCCCAGAAAGCATGAATTAATTTGGAACTTAAAACGGGTGTCCGCTCTTGGAGGTGGGAATCCAGGGACAACCTCTTTGGCTGGGTGTGGTGAGGGCTGCTTCCTGGGTGCATCTTGGGAGGCCATCCTGCATAGTCTCTGCTGACAGAGTTGAGCAGTGGCCTTCTTGAGAAGACCTCTCCAGGCATTGCCAGGAGGTGGCTTTTGGCCCCCAACTCTGGATGCTTACTGTTTTGGGGTATGGACGTGTCTACTGCTTGACCTATCAGCTGAACTGCCGATATACTTATCCCACAAACAGAATCCTTCAATGTTTCTCATGTCTTCTTTCAAATATATTTTGCACTTTGCTTTGCTATGAACTTTTTATTTTGAATCCCAAATCAATTCGTTGGGAGCAAGCAGTTCAATAGGTCAGCAGAAGGTGAATATACATAGTAAAGAGTTCACTGGTTTGTCCGGTCATCAAATAGCTTGTTTTCTGGCCATATCCCTTAGGCCTATAAAGAAACTCTTGGATAGAAGAGCTTATCTGGTTCGCTTTCTGACTGAAGAATCTCTGAGGAGACAATTCTTATCAATTCTGAAGAAAAGAATAGAAGAAACTTATATATGGGATATTCCTTGAACTTTGATTTTGGCTTTTATTCTAATGCAGCTGTAAGAAATGTATTCAGGTTTTTCTAGGAGGGCACTTGTGGGGATGAGCACTGAGTGTTATGTGGAAATTAATTTGACAATAAACTATTTGTAAAAAAAATAATAAATAAAATTAAATTTCTACTCCAAAAAAAAAAAAAAAAGAAAGAAAAGAAATGTATTCAGGTTTTTCTCTCATTCATTTCTCTTTAAAAGCATGCTTGCAGGGCACCTGGGTGGCTCAGTCAGTTAAGCATCCGACCTCAGCTCAGGTCATGATCTCATGGTTCGTGAATTCAAGCCCTGCATCAGGCTCTGCGTGGATAGCTCAGAGCCTGGAGCCTGCTTCAGATTCTGTGTCTCCCTCTCTCTTTGCCCCTCACCTACTCGCGTACTCTCTCTCAAAAATAAATAAAAACATTAAAAGAATGCTCTCATCATTCTTTTCTCACCTCAACATGACAGCACACAGCATACCTTTACCTACTTTGGGAGAATGTTGAAGGTGGAAAGAAAGGGAGGAAGGAAGGAAGGAAAGTAAGTAAAAGGAAGAAAGAAAAAGAAAAGAAAGCAAACCTCTTATAACCAGACAGGACCAGCATTCCTCTCTGGGAGAGGTCTGTATCCTGAGAAGAGCCTTCCCACAGGACCCTCCTCGCCCTTGAGCACAAAGGCCAAGGCCTCCTTCCCACAGTTACCAATTAGAATAGCACATCTGCTTTCTCAGAAAAATGCCACCCAGACACTCCACTTCGCCTGGGAAGAAGCTAGTCCAGAACAGTGGCTGACCTGCCTCCCTTGGTCCCTCAGGTGCTCAGATGCCCCAGTGACAGATGTCCTGCAGGCTTACCTAAAGCCTGGCTGAGCCTCACCTGCCACCCGTCACCTGGGGCTCAGCCGCTTGAGCCCATAACCACGTAGCGTGGACTCAGAAGTGAGTTTTGCTACATCTCCAAAATTATGACACATTCCCTTGAAAACTGTGAAAGAGAAAGAGGACACGCATCCCCTCCGTGCCAAAATGAGCCATTGTTTGTGCTGCCTGTTAAACACCTTTAAAGACCCACTTGTATCTGTAGAAGAAAGCATCAAAACACATCCCACTCACTCTGGGCACTCATCACGGGGTGGGGGTGGCTTGGGGAGCCCACAGGCCTGCGGCTGAGGGAGAGGAACGTTCAAGGAAGGCACTTCATTCCCCTAGTGGACAGGCTCCATGTTTCAGCCTGGTGCTCTCTCACAGCCCGCCCCTGGGTGGTCGTGGGCATCTTTCTGTGCCATACTGTCATGGCGGCGAGGGGACTCTGGTAGACAGCCTTCTGTGTTAACACTGTCCCCCCTTCTTGGGGGGAAGGTCAGAGACACAAACCTTAGCACCATAGATGCCAGCAAAGAGGGCGCTCCAAGAGCCACCCACCCCCCACCCCCAGCACTATATTCCCGGAAGAATGGCTGGTTATTGTTCCTCCATCGAAAATTGTTATTAGCGTCCCTGATGAGCATCCTTCCCTAAGGACTTCCCAGACCTTGAACAACTTAGCATCTAAAAATACAAAATGCACGTATCCTCTTTGAGCCTATCACAGGTAATTTGGAAATTCTCTATCTCCTGATGAGTATCTAAGGAGAGGACAGATTTACAGGGCAATGTACAAACATTAATTTATGCTGCACAAAAAGGCCTTTATCACCTGTATGCAAATCTGTTATCAGGCTTAAAACACTGTCAGATTCTCAGTGGTATTTTTTTTCATGTCCCTTAAACAGATGCAGAGAAAAGGGTTTAAAAGTTTCTTTGGATATCAAAGGAAAAGGGAGAGAGAAAGGAAACACTACTATGATTTTGCATTAAGAGAGAATAAAAAAAAAAAAAAAGGTACTGTGGTTTGTTTTGCTAAATTATAGACGGTTCCCTGGCCATGCAAGGAGGTAAAAGGTTGGAATAGCTGAGCGCCTTTACAAACAGGGCAGGCTGAGGAATGTACGTGCAAACAGTAGACCTGTCACCGTTAGCTGTGACTCATTTAATTGCCTACAAGTCCCTGCATTAAAAAAAAAAAAAAGTGTTGACCTCTCTTGCTTTGGCTCCTGCTTCCCAGGCTTCCCAGGAAGGGGAATCCCAGGAATGGTCAACCCTGAGGCTCTGCAAGGGATGGGTCCAATGCAGAAGCCTGGGGAGGGGGCGGGGCTGTTCTCTTGCTCACTACCTACCTCTCTTTTCACCCTTCTAACTCCAAACAAAGGGACGGACTCCGTTCCCAGTGGTTTCTCGTTCAGTCACTCACCTTTCATACCACTACCTTCTTCTTGGAATGTGTTACGAGCAGTGTTCTGATCTTCTAAGTGTTCACTCCCACCACTTCCTGAAGAGGCTACACTGCTTTGTGGAGACAGGGGGGCATGATCGGATGGGAGGCACTGGGGTCCTCTAGCTCGTAAGTCCTCATGAGACATCCATCCATGTCCTAGAGGCTGGTTTGGCACATTCATGGGTGGGGTAAGGGACACAGATCGTTTCAAAGGGCTGTGGTGTGCCTGGCCTGAGAGAACTGGAAAAAAAAAATAAAATGAAATAGGTTATTCCCCCCCCTTTAGCCTGGGCCACAGAGAACCCCCAATACCTTTTAACCCTGAGAGATGATGCTAACCTGTCTGACGACTCTATCGGTGGCCACCGCAGGCTGAATACAGGCCTGGCTGTCTGGATCGCATGGTGGGTTGGGTTTCCCCAGGGAGGCTATGCCTATAGTGCCAAGCATCTGGCCTTGGCTTTGTGGGTCAGGATCTGGTTCCCATTCTAACTCTAGAAATCAGGATTTGTGGCAGTAGGCCTATAAATCAGGTGAGGCTTGGCGGCCTGGCAAAGTGGCTATTTGCCAAGGGGGAAAAGAACATGTGCTGCACATCTTTTTTTTTTTTTTTAAACACAAAACCCAGCATTACCCATGTCATTAGGGTAGACTCTCGAAGGGCAGGCAGGCGGCTGCTCACCATTTAGGATCTTTGCTGGGCTGAGCTGAGCTAGAAGGCAGGCTAGTCCTTCCGTCCATGGAATCAGGGGTAACTATCACCTCTGAAAGGGCGCAGCCTCAGCAAGGGCCGCTGTACTAAACCAGACCTCAGGGTATGTGTGGGACACTGGCCGCTGTGTGTGAAAGGGCCGATTCTTTCCCTTGGCTTCACAGGTTAATGCCAAACTTCATCTTGAAAACACTTCCAGGTAACAAGGCTTTCATTCAGAAGCCAGCGGGGTGCGCTCAGTAAGCCGGGGTGGTTTTTACCAGCATGTTTAACTCTTCCGTATGGTGGGCAACATCTACGTAGCCCCCGTCTTAAATTTCTTTTCCAGAAAACTAGGAAAAAGCAACAAAACTCACATAACTAGCCAAATTGAATGGAGGTCATTCGAGGGAGGGATTTAACCAAAATCAACGCCGAGGGAGCCGACGGTACCCTTGGTTGGTTTTTCTGGGCGTGTCAAGTGACAGCTTCACAAAATAAGTCTATTCATAACACTCTCTCCAAGCACTGGTCCCTGACAGGTCCAGTTTATTTTGACTGCCGCAGTGCTAACATGGAAGCGAGCCACATGCATTTTTAAACATTTTTCAGGGAAGCCATTAAGTTCCATCTCAGGCCGTATCCCCTACAGTGAGGTACTTGCTCTCCCAAGTCCAGACAAGCGATTCTTTGCTGGTGTTAATCTCTGTGTTTTTCAGTCCGCAGACCTGACATCCCAACGTCAGAAGTTCTGTTCTTCATTAAACTGCATTTCTGGTGCGGGAGCACCCACCACACAAAGACCTGAGCAGATTACCTTGCCCCCGTTTGAAAGATAAAGACCAGCACCAAAAGGCTGGGTGTTCCCAAAAAGTGTGTTTGGGCAGTGGTGGGGTGGTCAGCTGGCATCAACCAGGCCCTGAGAGCAGTGAGGCTCACACCTCTCTTGTCAGTGTTTCTATGTGGTTTCAGATGGCCAGAAGGGCAGTGTGTGAAAGGGGAGCAATCAGAAGGGCTAGAAACTTCTTTATTAACCAAACAGGGAGGGAAAGAGGGAGCTGCCCAGTTTACCATTTGTAACCCAGTAAGTTTCTACATTAGGTAGATTCTATCAAAGGCAAGGAATCATCATCGAACTTTAAAAAATGCGAAGGGAACGTTGTTTAAAAAAAATTTTTTTTTTACCCTAACAGGCTGAAATAGCTTTCCTTTCTTCTAAATAGACTAGGGAAGAAACTATTTTAAAAGGCACCCTGGAAAATGCATTGCTACCTGGTTGGATCAGAAGTAGCAAGAGTAAAAGAAAAAAAAAAAGCAGAAAGAAAAAAATAAAAAGGAAGCAGCAGCAAAAATGAAGACAGAAGCCAATAGAAAGAAAAGCCAGACATCCAGAAAATCCATTTCATGCCTGTCTAAGTATTTATATAAAATGGGGCAGACTTGTTTCAGCCTGCACCAAGTGCTGGGATGGTCCAGCGTAGACATCTTTGCTCCCTGCTACCTTGGCAACCATTTCAGAGTATCTGGTGGATGCTCCCAATGGTGCCAGCCAAGTGGGCCTTGAGTGGAACTGGGGGCTCCTCTTCATAGCCTGGATTGGAGGAAGCCAGAAACCATAAAAACAGGCCTTGCCAAAGGGAGACACACAGCTTTGAAGTGGCAGAACCCTTAGCACCTAGCCTGGTTTGAGGCGACACGTAAATCTATAAATCATGGGTAGTAACCCTGCTAAGGGAGTCCCCATCTTGGGATGCTGAGAACAATACCCCATGTACTGAATAAGCAGTTGAAGTCCATTGTTGGATGGAGCCAATTTGTTTCTTTCCATCTCAACTTTTCTTAAAAGCCAAGTTACCTCCCCATTGATGGGCATCCTTGGAAAGGCTGTCAATATCCAAGGAATCCCCTGGTTATTGAGAACGGAACAAAGTAGGTACCTAACTTAATGGGACTTAAAGGGATTTATTCACAGAAACCTCCACCCATGTCTTCATATATTCCTGAGCTTGACTGACATCACAGGGGATGTGGTATAAACTCGGCCTCTACCTCTCATAAAAAATCAATTATACCTGAGGTGCCAGAGCCTTTTCACAGTAACTTTCTGCTGAAGGCCCCACCCTGTCTGTATCATAGAGACGCCCACAGCTGGGCACCAAAACAGAAAGATCTCCTTAGGAGCCAACCTACTGTTGCAACCAAGCAAAATGCCTCACACTAAGCTGCTGATTTGCAGAGGGGGCCATGCGTGTAGACCCAGGCTGGATGCCACACCGAAATAAGAGTGAAGTCATGTTGGGCAAATGCCTCATTTCTGCAAAGAGAACCAAGGCCCCAGGCAATACAGGGTTGGCTTCCTCTGGGAAGGAGACAGAAGCGGGTGATGGGTGACCTGCCAACAGCACCATATTGGGGTGAAGACAAATCTTCAGGTAGAGGTGGGGGCCTTGACCACAAAGCCAATTTTCATGTTACTCCATGTGCTAGAGCACTTTGTTCGGCACGGAGTAGCAGAGGAAATAATAAATGCCGTGGGCAGAGTGCAAGAAGACAGGCGGCACTGCTGTGGAATTAATGAGGTGGCCACTGGCAAAGAGAGTATCGATGACTGTCCCATCACTCCATTTTTTTTTTTAACCAAAAGAACTCATCTGAAGTGGTGATAAAAAGAGGGGAAATGGATGTTGAAATAAGCACATAAATAAAATTCTTTTTCCTGTGAGTAGGGAGGGAGAGCAGTGAAAACAGTCTTCTGTGTTAGTTGTCCCAGAAAGACTCTAGCTAGAGGCAGACCTTTCGAATGTTCTCGCTTGTGGGCTGCTATGCAGCAGACAATGGCCACTGCTCCATTCAGACTTAAGCTGCCCCCGGGTATATTCGAATGTGGCAGAATTAAGTACACCTTGAAAAAAAACAATCTCAATATAGATTAGAAATTGGCAGTTTCCAGCAGAATTGAAGTCCTAAATTTATATTGTATTTGTGACTTTATCGTAGTGAGGGGGGAGGGGGCAGGTAGACTCCTTATATTGAAAATGCTACTAAAAATTACCCAGGGGAACAAAGCTGTGCCTCTTTTTGCTCTTGAAAAACTGAAGCTAAAACTAATACTGTGTACAGTATAGATTCAATATTGCTTATTTTTTGAAGGAAATATAGATTCAATATGGCTTACATTTTATTACAGGAAATGTCCGGGATGTACACATATATATGTGTGTATGTGTATGTATGTCAATAGAATACTGTAATCCATGGAATCATTTTTGAGTTCAAGTGAACCAAAAATTAGTATCTATTGAATAGGTCTAGTTGAAATACGGAAAAAGCATCTAAAACTAATCTTGCTACAGCAGTAGAGCTGTGTGTTGTGAGTACAGAGGGTCTTCCAATCTGGCACTAAACTCTGTCTTACCATTCTTGGCTAGCCAACTTCTCTGACCTCATGTAACCTCATGATTTCTTTTTCATCTCGAAACTATCTTTAATGAGACTGCTTTCAATGTCTTTCTAGAGGAAAATACAATACCTGGCTCTGGGTTCTGTTCTTTGAAGTATTTTCTTGAAAGCTTGGAAATCAGATTTCTTACCCCTTTACTTTGACCAACCTTGATCTCATCTCAATTTTAGTTACTGAAATAAAATTCAGTAAAAGACTTTTGGGATAGACTCTTTTAAGAAAATTAGGTATAACTATTTTTTCTGCTTTCTAATGTGATAGGGTTTGTAGAAGGAGGAAGTTTGGGGATACTGGCCCAATTCTCTCTCTTTGGTTCACTGTCAGGTTAAGCATTATACCTCACAGTTGAGAAGATGTGATCCCCATAAGCGAGCTGTCCAGATAACGGAAGCTCCATTGTTACACTGAAACTTTATCCTGACAAATTTTAATGAAGACTTTCAAAGATGCTTGCATACTTTCCTGTTCTCCCCAAACTTACACACTGAATGCAATTTATGCTTTAAAAATTACTGTTATGGGGCACCTGAGCAGTTCAGTCAGTTAAGCGGCAGCCTCTTGATTTCAGCTTGGGTCAAGATCTTGCAGTTTGTGAGATCGAGCCCCACATCAGGCTCCACACTGACATCAGGTGCAAAGAGCCTGCTTTGGATTCTCTCCCTCCCTTTCTTTTTGCTCCTCCCCAGCTCATGCTCACTCTCTCTCAAAATAAAGAAATAAAACTTAGAAAAAAATTGTTTTAAATTATTGTTATGAACATAGATTCATAACATTTCAAAGCTGGAAGCCCCCTGGAAGGTAATTCAATAATCTCTAAATTATGAGCTGTGGACCCCTGGGTAGTGGAAATACTTTGAATTCCCTATATGCATCACACTTTGTTAATAGATGAAATACTGTGTTGCAAATAATTTATATATATATGCAGAGTATTAAAGTTAATACAATATAAATTAATTTACATGTTGCTAAATTCATAGCTCTTTTGGCCGTTTTTTTTCCCTTTGAACAGATTCAAAGTGCAAATCTTGTTTTATGGGGACCCCGTTTTTTTAATGTTACTGACTGAGGACAAAACACAATAAATGATAGAGATGATTATTGTCCTCTGCTTTGTTGAGTGAGGTCTTCATGGGCAATAGAGGTAGCCTCAGGAACCCCATGCTCAAATTCATGCTCTGCACACCTTTCATACTTACACCCTTTCCTCAAATTCTGTCAACCATCACTCTGCATCACTACCCCTGTATTTCCACCTATTTACAGGCTTAACATTTTGTCCTAGAGTTTAGAATTTAGAAAATTGAAGGTGACTTCTTTTTGGAAGGCAGCTATGCTCACCACTATACCACCAATGCAGACTGGTGTCTTCTTTTTGAATAAGAGTAGGAAATACTCCCATTTTCCTAATGTGTCACTCTTTCATCAAATCAAATAGTTTGTCTTGAGTTCCTCATTCTCATCATTTCCTTATAAGTACAGCCACATAGACGGGATTTGAAATATTAATCTCTTTTCCTCCTAAGCCAGTCTCTCCGTTTCTAATCCAACAAGCTGCCCTTTCTCACAGAGCCACTTGTGCTTCATTAAAATTTTCAAATTCTAGCTGCTCATGTGATAAAACTCAGTCCAACTGCAAGCGTGACTAAACTTTGCAAACATAACTCACTCTAATTTAGGGATTTTCAAAAGTGAGAACGAGGAAACTAAGCATTTGTGTATTATTTTAAAACATGAACTTCAAATTTCTTTCCAACATTAAAAGGTCGTAGCAATTCCCTACTCTGGAGGTACATGCTGTTTGTATCAATATACTACTATAAAGCTGAGGGAATATGTTACTTATAAGTTGCTAATGGTGTACTTTCACCGTATCTTCTAGACGTACATCCACAAGAAATTCAGAGTATCAGTAGAACCTTTGCTGAATACACCAACTTGAGGGCTCGCATCATATAGTTCTTAAATTGTACTGTAGGAGATGGTTCGATACTTGTCATGTTTAAAGGAGAAAGAGCTCCATGCACTGCCAACTACAAAATCAAATCGTCTCCAAGTTACTGGGGGAGTGTTTCTGTTCATCCTTTTAGTTATTTAAGGCCTGCTTATCAGGCATCGTTCAGGTGTCATCCACGAATTTCTTCTGAGAGTACTTTCAGAGCATCTAAGGAACTGCTACAAAAAAAGGCTTTCCATTTTCAAAGACTGGAGTTCTGTTAACTCCACTTGTATGAATGATTCCAGGCATTTGCTTAAGAAAAAAAAAAAAGGCCAGCATTTTAGAGACTCAGTGGTGAAACGATATTAGACCCTGAAATGAATTCCTCTTCTTTAGCTGGTTTTGTGGTGCCACAACCAGTAACCTGAGGCCCTGTAGTGGGAATCTTTGGGGAAGAAAAGATTAATAGTACTGCAAGAATACATTGAAAAACAAAACAAAACCAAGGTACTTGATCAGTGACATCATGCAAAAAAAAAAAAAGACAACACCAGTCATATTTATGGCCAAGTATGGATTTGTGTAAAAGGGGGGGCAAAGGGGGATTAATGACTAAGGTTAAAATGAACATGCTCTGCCATCATTGCTTCAGAGAATAGATTAAAAGCAAATCTAGAAGGTTATATGCCTCAACTCTGCATGCTTGCTCTCTGCTTCTTGTTCAAAGGTTTGGAAAAGCAGTGCTCACAGCATCTGGACACCAGAAGATGATTTCCCCCAAACAGCTTCAGACTCCACCTCATTCTGGGGGAAGAAGAGAGAACATGGCAAAGCGAAAATGTGGTTCGTGAATGGGGTGTTCCCGACAAGCCCAGAGAGGAAGCCACACACTCTCTGGGAAGAGAAAATGTACACTTGCCTAAGCAACAAAACAAAACAAAGGGAGACTCTGGCAGGAGATGAAGCCGCAAAGAACATCACAGCAAGATTGACAAACACACCCTGCTAAATCTCCTTTTCCCTATTAAGTTTCATTTCCATACAATATTGAAACGAAAGCATTCTGATGCAGGGAAAAGCACCTGGAGAGGTTTCTTCAATAATGTGAGTCCTTGTCATTGATGTCAGCTCTTATTACTCTACAGACGGCTCAGCCTTTGGGCAGAGCAAAGATGTATGTTTCTGCCTTCACATTATCACTTAAACATTTGGGCTTTTAAGAAGTAAATTAGGATGTTTTTGGCACACTTTTATTGCTGCATTAATCTTTGGTACATTTCATTTGTTCTCTTTTGTCGGTTTCTATAATGGCAAAACTGGGTGTCATCCAGTAGAAAATCTATTTTAGATAACTGCTATTTGACATTATATTGTCATTATTTATGAAATAAGTTAGACAAGAAGCCAATATATACATTTTATAGAAACTGGTTGAATCTTACCCACAGGTTTAACTTCAAGTCAAGCAGTCCTAAAAGGAAACTGCCCAGATCCTGATTCCATTCTATCAAAACCAATGACATCAACTATGGAAGTAATTCGACACCACTGAAAGCAGATGCTTAAACCCATTCCAGAGACTGGGATCAAGCCAGCCACTTCTAAAGTTCCTGAATACTGGGGTAACTTCTACTTTCCTGCATTATGTTTCTTTTCCTATCTATATTTATACCTATATGCACTCAACTCTGAGGCTTGTCCATGGAATTTCTACCCATATAGAGAGTGAAGAGATGAAACCCAGAAATGAATTTAGACAGAGATGCAGAACTTGAATCATTTTGTTTATGACACAAAGCAGAGTAAATAATTAAGTCAAGCAAGTGGCCAGGAGTGGATTTGCAAGGGCATCTCCTTCCTCATTTTCCAATGTATCCCTAAAAGTGCCCCAGTCATTGTGTTGAAGGAAGAATGTAGAGAAACTCAGAGAGATAGAGGCTGATGCCAAAACTTCCCTCCTACCCCTTTCTTAAAAGATAACTGTCAAATTGCCACCACTGATGTGCTCACCTCAGCTCATGCCTATCCAGGAAGTGCTTCTTAGGTTTACAAAATGTGATGTCCATCCTGTGTTTAAGAACTTCAGGGCTGCTAATTGAGCATGGGTACCGGAAAAGCAATCCTCATATGGAAATGCAAATAGCCAAGGTTTCCTGATTGAATAACCATTAGCCCCCCTCAGAGCACCAGTACCAAAGCCACAGCAGAGTCACTGAACAAATCGTCAGGGTATCCTTTTACATCCTGACACTGCTAGTGACACTGGTCCAGAGACGAGGCAGGTCAACCCCTTGAAAGGGACTCACAAAGGATATTTTCAAACCTTGTCTATGAACTGCCTTGAGGTGAACCACAGGCAAAGTCTGCCGCTGGAACTTAAAGGCTCCCAGATAAGAGGGCAAGGTAGGCTCTTAAATGCCACAGTACTCATTAGGCAAGTTAGATGCATAAATCCTGCCATCGGGGCCTCCACTCAGTGCCAGCCAAATGCATGACTGGTGCCAAGATCTCTCTGAGCGCGAAACTCTGAACTTTGCCTTGATTGAGCAAAATCTTTCTTTTTTCCCTTTTCTTTGTAGTGTGAGGAGAAGGGTGATAAATAATTAGAGATGTATTATGTGGTCCTGACTAATGCTTAACTTAGTTACTTGACAGAAGAATGAGAAGCCGAGTTTCTCAGCGCTGCTGCTCACAGGACAATTTACTGATTAGGGAATTGGTTCTTGTTTTCATTAAAGCATTCAATCTAAATGTCAAATGTAATAATACACATAAATAACCATTCAAAAAACCCACAATTTGAGCTTACATTGCTAATTAGATGATTTTTTTGTGTTAATTAAGAGAAATTGGATGGTGTAGGCTCTCCTGGCTTCTTAATTATATTTGATTGAATCACCATGTGATTCAAGACAAGCTATTGAGGCTTCACACATCCCAATTCCCGTCTTAGTTTACCTTCGATATCTTCTTGGGTTCCACACTGTCACAACCAGCCCCCGTGGGTGTCGGAACATGGTGATATTGGTACTGTGTTTGTAAAACTGATTTACTGCAGTCTGTAATTACACATCACGATTTGGATTTTTGACTCGGCACTGCATTTTTCACTTAAACTATACTGTTCTTCTCTACCCCAGAGAAACGGTATTTACGTAATTGCTCTCAACTCATCTACTTGGGTATTATAAATCAGTCCTGCAATAAAAGACTTCCAGAGACACTGCAGGCATGAGGTTCCTGGCATAACTCAGGCCCCAGGACTCTTCTAGTTTAAGGACAGGAATCGAACAGCATTCATTTCTTATAGGAGATGAGATGGGAAGGGCTGTCTGGAGACTTTGGATCCGAAGTCAGAGAGAAAGGGGCCGGGGAGTGACTGGGAGGGCTGGGTCGAACCCACATGGCCAGCTCACTATCACACAAACTGAATAGTGTGTGTGTATTCTTCTCTTACACGTCATATACTGGTGACTCTCTGCATTCACCGATTCCATATTTGTGCATTCACCTATTTGCTAAACTTTATTTGTAAGCCCCAAATCAATACTCACAGTATTGTCATGATCATTCATGGACATGCTCAGAGTGGCAAAACAGGAGTCTCTGGGGCACATATTCCCAACTGAAGTTGAACAGGCACTGCTCTCTGCCTTCCTGTGTCTTCTCTCGTCCTATAAATGGGTGTCCTTCTCGAGGTCTGTTTAGTGCCATGTTTTTCTCACTTTGATGTTTTTCTTTGGTGATTTTGGTATGTAAAATGCCTCCTCCCACCCCTGGGGCACCTGTGTGGTCAGTAGGTTAAGGGTCCAACTACAAGTCAGGTCATGATCTCATGGTTCATGAGTTTGAGCCCTGTGTCGGGTTCTCTGCTTTCAGCGCAGGGCGTGCTTCAGATCCTCTGTGCTCCCCTGGCTCTCTGCCCCTCCCCCGCTCACGCTCGCTCACACTGTCGCTGTCTCAAAAATAAACATTTAAAAACAAATAACTAACATGGCCTCTGAGTGTAGTAGTGCTGAGGGGCTGTTTGATTCCTAAGTGCAAGAAGGCTGTGATGTGCCCTAGAGAGAGAAGAGATGGAGTAGATAAGCTTCATTCAGGTATGAGTGATAGTGCTGTTGGCCTTGAGTTCCAGGTTAAGGCATCAACAATATATAAGATGTCTTTAAATATATAATATTTATAGATATTTATATAATATATATTATAAAAATATATTTATATAATATGTATACATGTATACATATATATGGATGTATAAAGACATACAGAAGATGTCTTTAAACACACATGAAACAAAGTTACGCATTGACCGGTTGATGAAAATGTTCTGAGGCTTCCAGGATCATAACCCTGTATCTCCCCCAGGAGCCATGGTTCAGGATTTGCTAATCAGTGTTCACAGTGACTTTAGAGAACATAACTATTGCAAATAATAACACACCGTGTTATATATTGATACATACTCTTTATTCCACCTCCTATCCTGGGACATTTTTTGCCACATTTGCCACATTTTTGCCTTAAGCTAGTGGTACTTAACCTTGGCTGCACAGTCAACCCTGCTGGAGCCTTTAAAAAACTCCTGATGCCCAGGCCCCATTCCAGAGCAAACTAATAGAAAGTTCCCTGTAGTGGGGTTGGACAATTCATACCTTTTTAATGCACCTGAGTACTTTTAATGGCTAGCCAGGCTGAAAACTACCGCCTTGGGCTATCTTGCTGCCTGAGTGTTCACACCAAACTCTGTCCCACAACCTGGACATGGCAAACTTCCCCAGGGTTGGATGTCATTTCTGCCTGGTCTTCATAAGATGCCCACAAGGAATGGGAATCTTGTTCCCTTTTCAAGTGGCTTTGAAAAGACAACATACAAATCACCGCTTCTCCTACCAAACCAGTCTTGTTTGCTTTGGATTCACATGTAGACCTCGGTGCAGGCTCTTCTGCTCAGGATTTTATCACTCTTGCCCTGTCTTCCAAGTAAAATAAATGATATTTTGCTTCTAGAATTCCAACCTGAATGATATGTGAGCACAAATATCCAAAGATTCCAGAGACACATGTTTTTACTCCTGAACAATAGAACCTGCTTCTTGCTGTAGCCATTCCACTCTTGCTGAGTAGGAAGAGAGGGTCAGGGGCCAGCTGGAGGTCCTTTCTGAATGTGAATCAGCTGCAGGAAGCTCTGAGCATATTTTCTTAGTCTGGACATTCCACTGGTGAGAGCATAACTGATTCACAAACTACAAAAACTGTGCTCTAGCTCCACGGACCAGCGGCACTGGAATCACCTGGGAGTTTGTCAGAAAGGTTGGACTCTTCAGCCTTACCACAGATCTAGAGAAGCAGGATCTGTATTAGAAGACGCTAGATTTGTGTGCATATTCAAGGCTAAGACACACTGCCTTCTACCCAGCTCTGAACTGCTGGCCTGACAACTGTTCTCTTGACGTTGAGGTAGGTGTCAATCATACAAAAACAGCCTCCTAAAGTGACAAGAATTTGGGATGTGGGTAGTAAGTCATATGACCTTTCTGTGCCTTGGTTTCTCCCAATGGTAGATATCAAAGGCTACGTCTTGGAATTTCTGGAAAAAGTCAAATCATCTAATACACATAAAAGGGTTTTGCAAAGTGTGAAGTGCTACAAAACTATTCGCTATTAGTAGTCAGAATAAGAATACTTCAGTGTAAACCCACACTGCTAGTGGAAAAATCAACTCGAAGTACTAGCCAATCTAATGACATTCTTGGATCCTTTTCAGTATATTATGTCTGGTGTGAAAAATATCTCTGATTAATTGATAATCTGTGTTTCACAGATTTATAAGAGAGAAATTTCCCCCATAGTCTGTTGTACCAAAAAGAGTACCTTCCTTGCTCTTTCAGAGTCCTTACATGGACAAACTTTTCTCTGCCCTAATCAGAGTCCTCTTCCTTTGATTGAGACTCAACTTGGCCTTTTCTGTCCTCTCACACATTTCATTTTTATTTTCTGGAGGGTCAGGGCATATGAATTACCTTCTTTACCATTAGATTTCAGTATCCAGAACTCCTCATGAGACTTCTTTTTCAGTCCTGACATTGGTAAGCAACACTGATTGCTTTAAGTCCTTCTTGAAAATTCTAAGTATCTCCAGAAAACCAAAACCAAAACCAAACAAATAATAATAATAATAATAATAATAATAAATAAATAAAAAACTACCCCCAAAATAGAAAATTCTAAGTACTTCCATTATATTTAGAAATTCAAGCTAAGAACCTATTATGTGGCTGGGTAACACTGGATTCTGCACGTACAAAACAAGGGGAATGGACTAGATGAATTAATTAATTCATCAGATACGTGTTGAGTGCCTACCATGTTCCATACTCTATAAGCTGAGGGTACAACATTGAAAAACCCAATATAGCCTGGTGGATGATCTTTCAGCCCCTCCCTGAGCCAAGCTTCCATAATGCTATTAGCATATTTATGGAGTGCCATTTTCATTTGAACAAGGTATTTCCACCACATTATTTCTTTCTTTTTTTTTTTTTAAATATTTTATTTATTTTTAGGAGAGAGAGAGAGAGACAGTGTGAGCAGGGGAGGGTCAGAGAGAGGGAGATACAGACTCTGAAACAGGCTCCAGGCTCTGAGCTGGCAGTCAGCACAGAGCCCGACGCGGGGCTCGAACCCACGAACCGCGAGATCATGACCTAAGCGAAAGTTGGACGCTTAACCGACTAAGCCACCCAGGCACCCCCACATTATTTATTTCTGCATATTTTTTTTAAAAGTCTGCCTTGTAATACCAAGAGAAGAGCCAGCCAAGGGTGTCAGGGCAAAGGCTCTGCCAGCTGCTCACCACAGGCGAGGCTCTGGAGAAGGGAAGGCACTAAATTGTATCATCCTCCCCCACTTCCTGGCTCTTCCCAATGTTCTCATTGCTCCCACACATTTCAGGCTCTCATGAAAGGGTGACTGGATGAATGAATGCCCTGTCTCCTTACTTTACTTCTTTCTTACCTGCCCCCAGGCTGGGGATACTGTACTGTCATTTCCCCAAATGCAACCCAAAAGACCCATCCTTAAGATCCACCTTTTCTGGTCCTTCTGGTCCTCTCTGAAGAAGAGGTCATAGGGCCGTGAGCACAGCAACAGCAACAGCTACCATTTGCCAATGCCAACTAAGTGTCATGCACAGATACACACTGTTCCATTTAATCCTCATTTAATGCCTTTGGAGGTAGGTTCTATCATTACTCCTCCTTCCATTCCTCCCCAACACAAATTCCACAGCTAGGAAGCTGAGGTGTGAGGCATAAGGGACTTGTCAAAGATGAGACAGTAAGGGGCAAGAGACAGCGTTCAAAACCAAGTTTCTCTGACTTGCAAACCTACCTTCTTAAGATCAACACTACACTGATTCTTGTGACAGAAAGAACTCCTGGGCTTGGACTCTTAGCCCCAACGCTGAACACTCAATATCCAAAACCCTGAGCAAATCCATTGGCTCCTCAGTGTCTTAGGATCTCGTCTGGAAAATAGTTACAGCAATAGTAATACCTCTTCTACCCAATTCCCAGGGTTGCTGTGGAATCACATGCTGCCTGCCTCATCCCAACCCATCCACATGTCTATCTACCTATCCATCTATCTATACATCCATGCATCCATCATCCATCCATCCATCCATCCATCCATCCATCCATCCATCCAATTTGTTGAGCCTCTGCCCTGTGCTGAGTATATGCTGGGCACTAGGATGGATGATCAAGACCCACTAAGATGATGTGTGGAAAACTGCTTTTGAAATGATGAAATGTGAGTGGTTACCTTCCTGGGAAAAGAGTTTAACCTCCTCATTCAACAAACTAAGTATCTCTATGCATTGGGCACTGGACTAGTCACTGGGGCTACAGATGCCACGGGAAGTATAATAGGAGACAAGGCTGCACAGATCAGTCAGCATCTTCTGTGTATTAAGCTGCCACCTGCTATGGTTAGAAGCACACAGCAGCTGGGAACTGGAAGGCGGTGCTGATATTCTAAGTAACACCTTGCATTAAGGTGAAGAAATGCTGAAGGAAGTAAACATTTTGGGTGATTTCAGTTTCAATTAATTCACCACTGAATCTCAAGGACTAAACAGTCTTTTTCAGGAGGTGGCAATATACCAAGACCAAGCTGCCTCTCTGAATCCTGACCCTTCAATTTAGACTGACAGTAGCGGGAAATATATCAAAGTCGAAAAAGCTCTTCTCTTGCTTCCACGGTAAATGTGCATGTTGCTTCCTTGGCTGTAAGCTGGCTATTCCATACAATCATTTAAAATCCATAGCTCTGAGATGCATGAAGATTCCCTATAACTGAATTAGAAATCACCTGCTCAACCACATGGAAAGCATTTCTTTTCCATTTGGGCTTTCCCCAAATGACTCATAAAGCTTATGGTTTTGGTCCTATGTGGGTGGTCTGAGGGCAGAGTCAGGCAATCATCTGCATAAAAGAGCCAAACCAGGATCTTTTCATTTTAAATTAAATGCTGTAGGAGCAGCAGACTTAAGAGAAACAACCTAGCTTTTTTTCCCTTCAAGGATGTAAGATAACCACAATGTTTCCCTAAACAAAAAGCTATGCTTCAAAAATGATTCTCCCTGAAATGAACACTGACTCATCAGGTGCTTGGAGGGATGGATACAGAGCTTTTCATTCCTGAGGCAAGACCTCAGGAGAACTGGTGGAGAGAAATGCCAATGTTTTATTGAAAAGTAGATGTTGCTGTTGTTTAGGTGCCCAGTGGAGTTGGTCCTGATGGAATTTTAATGATGGTGCTACATTTCTTGGGGCCTTCCTCCAAAAATATTATTTTCAGAAGACTGGAAGGTATAATATTGCAACTTATTTTTCTCATTTATTTACTTCCTAATTATCTCAGAATTCCAGAACTTTAAAGCAGGAAAGGAATTTAAACACATGATTTAGGAATCATCTAATCCACCCTCCCCTCCCCTCATCATTTTATGAGTTAAAGAATCAGAGGCTTAGAGAAATATAGCAACTGCCTAAGGCCACTCAACTAAGTTGATATTGAAGCTAAGACTAGAGCCTCGATGTTTTTGGTCTTTGTCATTCATATTACATCAATGGTTATTAGTCTTCATGTCAATGTCATTGATAAAGAGGAATAGAATAATAAATCTGTGATCTAAAACAGATGATCCCCCATTTAACACCAGAGTAATACAGTGCAGAACCCAACTATTGACAACTGTAGATTTGTACAACCACATAAACAGTGTAACCCAAACTCAGCAGGGACCAGGACATCCCCAAAATGATCATACGCCATCAGGGTTTTTCCAGAGCCAGAGCTGTTGCATCTTCATGCTGGGTTGACATTTTCCAGATCTGGGTGCTCTGTGCAACTGTCCTTCTCATATTAGCTGGCCACACTGTTTAGCCATCCACCACTCTAGATCTGCCACAGGACCCTCTCATTTTTCCTAACTGGTTAGCGAGATTGCCACCACTGATGTGAAATCAAGTGTTGTTTGTGGACTGGTAAAAGCAACACTCTCTATAGTCAAAGTCTTCACCTGTGGAAGACTTCTATCCCTATTATAATTAATCTTGTTCATCAGTTTGGATTGTGCTTATTTAATTCTGTGGTTTTAATTATGACAATACATTACAGAGAGGTTTGCAGCTGGGATATCTATATGTAGACCTAGAAGCCATCATTTATATACCTAATCATCTAATGAATCAACCGATTTGTC
This sequence comes from Proteles cristata cristata, assembly GCA_017311185.1. NCBI lineage: Eukaryota > Metazoa > Chordata > Mammalia > Carnivora > Hyaenidae > Proteles > Proteles cristata. The sequence goes on along the minus strand of JAESUZ010001900.1, from coordinate 393,871 downwards.
ATTTGAAAAGACGGGGCATTTTCGCTGGGATGTCCCTATTGTCTAACCTGGGTCTTGGAGATGGTTATTTATTATTTACTGATGCTTCATAATTAGCAGAACTGCAGAATCTGTCATTTTAGAGCCTGAAAAAAATACCTTGGGGGAATCATTTAATCAATATTTCTGTTCTCTGCTGCCTTGTTCCCAGGTAAGACAATGAAAACTGAGGGAAAATGATTGACAGGCTGAAGGTCACACAGTGAATGAGAGGCAGTGAGCTCAAGTTCCAAGAATCCTTCTACCTGGCCATGAGGTCTTCTGAGAGTCTCTGAGTATCCAAATGCAGCCCTCACTTTAACAGAAGCAGGCAACATCCTATTAGTTATCCAGAGTTATGGGTGGGAAGGTCACTATTAGGAAAAAAGTTCAAGGTTGAAGAGGAAGTTTTAGGGGAGGTAAAGATATTTTAGACATCTCCCCATTAAAGATTTTAATTTAAAAGGAGCAGATGTATCCTCATTTGAAATCAATGGGTATGAGTAGCATAAAGTTTTACTTCACTGCCTAATCCTCAGAGATGGAAATGGTATGGGTAAGATAGTTATTTTTTACTGGGATGTAGGCATTGTACAAAGAGATCTACATTACATGTCATTCATTCATTCATACAAACATTCATTCACTAAGTATTTATTCAACATCTATGCAGTGCCAGGCAGTGTTTTGGACAACAGGAATACTGCAATGAACAAGATCCTGACGTCTTGGGATTTATATTCAAGTGGAGGAGAAAGATCATAAACAAGTATGCAAATTAAAATAGACTTCCAATTTATGCAGATGTTCTTCTGTTCCTTCTGGAAACCGACTAAAATGACAGCAAATGCATAAACCATAAGGAAAAGAATTCAGGAGAGAGGATAGCAAAAGACGGTGGGTATCACCAGACCACTGAAGTCATTTTGGAAGCTGGAAACAGAAGGGCATGGGATAACTGACTCAGCAGACCAGACAAAGATGACGGGTATGTCCATAGGAGGGGGAGGTATGACCATTCATGTTGCAGGTGTCCCAAGAAGTTGAGGATTCAGAGACCAGGTACTTCTGAAGGCAGAGGTGCAGGAAGGGGGCCGAAATAGGAGGTTTGGTAGGAAGTACTTCTAAGGCACAAGGAGGCCCTTAAATTCTCTTCCCAACCCCATAAAACCGAGCATCTTAGCACCATTCTCCTAACAGCCCCCAGAACCCTGGCAGTCTGTCCTGAATCTTCTAGGAAGACACAAGGATTCTTCTGGGAAATGGACCGACCCATGAGAAAAGAAGTACAGCTGGTATACTGCGTAAGCCCTCAACAAAAGCAGCCGGGCCACATCCCTACCTGATCTCTCTGTGGTAAAAGTCACACATATAAAGTTCTAGTGCCTTGCCATTAAGTGAAAGGACTCTTGCTTTGAGAGACAGGGTTCAAAACAAACAGAAAAAGTAACTCTAAGGAAGCACAATGTTGGGAGCAAAAAAAAAAAACAAAAAACCCAAATCTCAACTGTAATGTCTTCAGAGCTATTAGCAAAGATTTTGCATCCACGAAATAAGAACAGAATGCAACAGAAAAAGGAACATTCAAAAAATTGCAAGAAAGATCGCTTGCAGTTTGCAAATGTGAGAGAGATTAATAATGATATTACAAGTTTGAAACATAAAGTTGCAGAAATCACCCAGAAAGTAGAACAAAAAGATTGGAAATAGGAGTGGAAAAGTTAAGGAAATTATGAGATCACTAGAGAAGAGCTAGTATGTGACTGAAAGGAGTTCTTAAAAAAGAAAAGATAGGAAATGAGTGAGAAGAAAATATTTTTAAAATCTGAGGAAATTACCTAGAACTGAAAGAGAACATGTTTTTAGAGTAGGAATGAAATAGGAGGATAGAAGGCTCCAGTAAGGGTATCTTTAAGACAAAACACCAAGAGAACTTTATCACTCATGGGGTGGTGATTATTCCCCTCTTTTTAATACAAGGAAATCAAGGCCAAGAGATGTTAAGGCATTTCTCCAAGGTCACACAGCTAGTCATCAGTGGCAATGGGATTGAAACCCAGGTTCGTCTGACTTCAGACAAAGCATGTGCTCTGAACCACAACTTGATATTGCCTGAGATCTTTCTGGACTCTGATTCTGCAACCTAGTATATTAGTGACCTTGCCAGGTCTGTGCCCCCAGCACACGTTCTTGAGTTACCGAGAGTATAACCAAGGAAGGAATGTTGAGAAGTGTGGGGTCATCTGCCCTAACTCTCCCTGCAGCCCTAGAATCAAACTTCTCCAGCACCGAAGACCTCCTCCCCCCCCGCCCCCCAGTGCCAGTCTGTGATGGGTCCAGAGATAGGATTCCCAGTGGGATTCCTCACGATTATCATAAACTGGTTTGAGGTAGAAATTCCACTAAAGTTCCAATTGGGTAGTCTTGGCATTGGGATTCTATAGATTCATTAGGTTGAAGAGAAATCTGGGTATCAAGCAGGTTTTTCCTAGAGTTACATCAGCTCAGCCAAGGGCCCATTCAAATCTTTGCCAATCTGGATGATTCCAAGGAGGCTGAGTCTAAGCTGATCTAAAAGAGGGAGAGGTAGAGGGGAAAGTGCTCCTCTGTACCCCTCTTCTCCAGAGTCAGGATTCTTTTCTTACCCCCACCAAGTCAGGATTCTTTTTTTACCCCCACCAAGTCAGGATTCTTAGTGAACTATCCTTGTAAGTGCTGTGCTTCTCTCAGTCCCTACCATTTAGGATGGCAGAGCGTCTCCAGGGTTAGTGTCTCTGGAAGTAAACCGTTTATTCACTATGATGAAATGGAGTTGAAAACAATGACCTGCAAGCAAAAGCAATCACCTGGGGCAAGGAATCTTAGCAGCCTTTTTGCTTGGAGTCACACCAGTTTGGGGGTTCGACCCCTGAATGTATAAAGCATCTTGCTCCTAAGCCATTGCAGGGGAAGCCAAAAATACCACGCTTTGGTTAAGGAAAGGAACATATCTTTTCTCTTGGCCACTTTGTGGCTCTTTTTCCAGAGTGAAGACCCAAGAAGTAAACGTGAAATCCTCTACTTGCTCTGTCCTTTTGGAAAAAACACTTATTTCTTGCGTTGACCTTTCTAAAAAGTTTGTTCTTGCAGCCGCACAAGGATGGAAGGCGGCTCCCATGCAGACGTGTGGACGTGAATGAGGAGAGAGTCATGAGCGTGACCTCAGCATCAAGCCGTCCTGGTCAAATGCTTAAAGAGCTTTTCTCTGAGCAACTGCTTCTCCAGTACCCCATAATTAGCCGCTCTTGGAACTGCATACAGATTGAGTGGCTGGGGAAGAGGAGCAAGAGAATAACTCTAGAAGCAAATAAAAACGATGCAGCTGTCTCTAACTAGAGAGAAAGAGATCACCAACAGAAAATTAGGGAGAGAACTGTGACCATACAAAACTTTCAACTCTTTTTCACAAATCTCATAGGTTGAAAAGAAAGCCTTCAAGCCACACACCCACCCTGATTATTGACAATACTTATTCCTCAGTGACCGTGAGCTATGCACCAAGACTTACCTTGAATTTAGGGTCTGCAGCTCAGATCCAGACTTAGGGACTGGCTGACCGCAATCACGTTGTCACCCTCATACCCAAAAGTAGAGGCGCTCTGGGGAATCAAAAACTCTGACTCTGAAGTTGAGCACACAGTGGTTTGAGATTCCAGGTGAATTTGCAGCTAGTTGCCAAAAGTAAAGAAATGTCCACATGTGGTCATAGTTACCCAAAGTCGCCATGATTGTACTTGTAGCGAGCTCTGCCTTTTTGAGCAATACTTATGTAGAACATTCAGTTGGGATACTTAAATTATCCTGCTAAACCCAGCAGAGTTAATAACAATATCAGAGGCATAGAATGATTTCTTGGATAATGATGAACATATGTGAATAATTTCCTTTCTCACAACCTAGCTCCCTGAGGCCTAATCACTACCCCCAAACTCTTCCAACTTCCCAAGAATGCTGCAGTCTTGAATATTCTCCCTTTGCACCCAGTGGATACAGACCCAGGCGTTACCCTAGCCAAGCCCTCACATCAGCATCTCTCCTCAGCAAGCTCTCTCTCTCCCGTTCCTGAAAGTATTCAGGAAGACTGCACTCTGCACATGTAGAAATGCAGCCTGAGGTGGGATTTAGGGTACCACCTGCCCTGCCCATCCAATGCCACCTAGATGGGACTTGGTAAGGCCATCTAAAGAATTCTAATTTACTAATCGGAGAAGAGGACTATTAGACACATTGCAAAAAAAAAAAAAATCACCCGATGAAATCCTTTCAATATTTGTTATCTTAAAATGTTTTATAGATTATTGACTTTGATAGACTCTCTCAGGAACTGAGGACGCTAGCCTGATTTTAAGAGCTCTTGCCAATGAAGATTAATTAGAAACCAAGATAACGTATGCCCCAAATCATAGTTCTAGTCAATGGAAAAATGATTTGATTCAAATAAAGACCATTTCAAGCAACTTTGAAAGAATATAGCCACCATGCAAATGAAACTAGTCTATACTATATGCGCTCTCCCTTATGCTTCAACTTGATACTAGCTAGATTAGGAGTGTGTGCTCAGTGTCTTTTTTTTTTTTTATTAAAAAAATTATTTTAGAGAGAGTGTGAGCAGGGAGAGCAGCAGAGGGAGAGAGAGAATCTTAATCAGGCTCCATGCTTAGTGGGTAGCCCAACACGAGGCTTGATCTCATGACCCCTGGGATCATAACCTGAGCTGAAACCAAGAGTTGGATGCTCAACTGACTGAGCCACCCAGGCGCCCTGAGTATGCTCAGAGTCTTAGTCCTTGTCACTACCACCCCTCTTCTGCTGAGAAGCTGACCTTCTAGGCTCTGTAAGGTCGTGCTGGGTGTTATCACCACCCACAGACACGTCTCAGAGACCGCTCCTCAGGAAATTAACACTGAGGGGTACATGTTTATATATTGACTTGGGTATAGCCAAAGTTGTTGCTGCTGTTGTTGTGTGTGTATGTTTTAGTCCAAAATGGGTAGTAGCTTTTGACACAGAGCCCCAAGCTTCATGTCCCCGCTCCCTCTGTTTGATTTAATGGTACAATTATGAATAAGACCAGTCCGCTTTTCTTCCAAAAGAATCTCACCAAGATGATGCCACAAGCACAGAGCAGGAGCGGCTCTCAGGTGGCCTGGGATGCAGATGCCGGGCAACTGAACCTGCTAATCCTTTGACGTATTTTCTTTAACTCAGAAAAGAGCAAATCCACATTTGTGACCATGACATGCTCAGGAGTGTTTCATCATCACCAAGATCTTAACCTGGAACTACTGCCAATTTTCTTTTCTTTCTATATGGCAAAGGCCAAGGAACTCAGGATAGTGCCCTTCCCATTAATACACTTTGATATCCTTCTAAACGATCAGATCACTCCTTATTTAGCATTACTACTACTCCAGGCTAACTCACCCTCTCTTTTCTTTTAGGAGATCTTTCTTCTCTCTCTTTCTTCACTAACATCTTCATATCTTTTTCATTATATATATATATTTTTTATTTTTAATAGGCGATACATGGCACTAACATGGACTCACATGCAAAGGTAGCGTGAAATGTGGTTCCACTGCAAGCCTGGTCTGCCAGACCTTCCAGTTCCACATTCCAGGTAGCAGTGACTGTGGGTGTTCACAGTCTTTTAACAATGATGGGGACCAAAATCATATCAGTTTCTCACGGAGCATGTAGTTCATGTTGAGCATATCAGGGGACCCTCACCCTGACTTTGGCAGGTGCTGCTTCTCCAACATTAGCCCAACACATCCGCTGGCACTGCACCCTCCTTCCCCCGCTCCCTGCCAGGTAGCAGCACTGCAGAGTCATCAGCTTCTACCTTAGAAGCACAGGCTGAGAGCACTAAGAAGGGTCCTTAGGGGTCATCCCACCACATGCCCTTCATAAAGAAGTGGGAGTCCCCACGAGTGCAGGATCACACACTGAGTTAGCAGTGGAATGACTTTCCTAATCCACTGCTCTTTTCATCATGGCACATTCTTTTCCTTCCAAACGTTTGAACTCTGGGCACTGGCCACACTCCCCTGGCCTGTGTCTACGTGCGCAGCCTCATTAGATCTCAATGAAATCCAATTCTGTTACTTAAGGCTCATTTTTATAAATTTGAATATTATCCTTACACTTATCACTAATTTAAAAAATCATTCTTGTTAGCAATAAATCCCAAAGAAGCAATGACAAATTTTTACCTCTTCACTCTGCTTTTTGTTCTGACCCATTTTAAGGCATTTGATAAGATATATCATTTGGAGCAACCCTTATGAGAATACTGAGACTTGTGGAAAGCTGGCTCTTTATGGAGCTGAGTTAAAGTATCTTGATTTCAATTTAGCACATAGGAATCAGTTGTTATAGGGCTGCCCCCAGGAAGCTTATTTCACTCGCACTTACTGCAGAGCCTGGGCTGGTGAAAGAAGCCACCCTTACTATATAGGCATTAACAACCAGGGCGGAAATAATAATAATGAGGGCTATTATTTGTTGAGCATCCCCTGCTGGCGATTGCTTTACACACACTTCTTACTAAATCCTCACAACAACTCTAAGAAGCTCTCAACTCATCTTCACTTTAACTAACTTGCTGGACGAACCAGTACTCTCTTTTCCCTTTAGACTACTTCCTGATGCCCACGATGCACCAGCTCCTCAAGGACTGTAATTTGATCGTGCATTTCTACGCCCACCAGTGGACTTGCAGGTGTACCCAGAGCCCATCGAACTTGTTCCCAGACCTGTTTATGCCAGTTGTACTTACTGTAAATATATCATTTGAAAAAGTATAACAAATGATGACAGGGGCTCCTGGGTGGCTCAGTCAGCCAAGAGTCTGATCTCACTCAGGTCGTCATCTCACGGCTCATGAGTTTGAGCCCTGTATCTGGCTCTCTGCTGTCAGCATGGAGCCTACTTTGGGTCTTCTGCCCCCTCTCTCTCTACCCCTCCTCCACTTGTTCTCTCTCTCTCAAAATAAATAAATAAACTTTAAAAAATCTTTTAAAAAAGAATAAAAAAAAACAAAATAAATGACATGAATTTTAAAAAAGTTAACTGCACAAAAACTTTGTTACATGCTTTAGATATAGTCATTGTTTTGCTTAAAAATCTAATGTTGAGGGACACCTGGGTGACTCAGTCGAATAAGCATCTGTCTCTTGATTTTGACTCAGGTCATGATCTCATGGTCTTATACCTTTTTTATGATTCCCTGCTTTAAACAGCCATTACAATCAACACATCCTGATCAAGTCAGTTAAAAGGTCCCCCATTGAAATTTATTCCCATTTCATAGATGAAGAAAGGAGCTTTAGAGGTCAAGTAGCTTGTCCTTCACCATGCAGCTAATGATTGGTGAGCTGCAATTGAAAACCAAAGTATCTGTTCTTGATCTTGATGGAAACTGCCTCATCATTTATACCCCAAAATTGAATATCTAACATGCCCTTAGCCATATCATTTCCTGTGTGAGCCAGAAGACTGAAGTATAAAATAATCTGTTATGAATCTTTTAGCTCCATATGGATTTGCTGGGCTTTTCTGAAAGGATGCATCTCAGCAGGGTTGGCTGTGAAACAAATCTCTAAAGCAAACCCTGTGCTCCCACTGGTTTCTCTAATTCTAGCCATGGAATTCGTTTATGGAAATGGTCCAGACTTTTGGCAAAGAATGATTACTCCAGGGTATGTTAGGAGTTTCAGCCTCTCTCCAATCCACAAAGTCCTGTACAGCATTTTCCAGATTTTGGAACCCCCTATCTTCCTTGCTTCTCCGTCTCCATATCCTTCTCTAAATTGACTTTCTGAGATTTCCTATACTCAGATACCATACTGTATCTGATAGAATGCTCAGAATGGGGGTGGCAGGAATGCTATGTACAGTATTTAAGAGTTAGAAAATATACCCCAAATTGACAGTAATTACTGCCACTGAGATTTACCCTCAGTTGAAACCATGAAATTCAAGTTTAATTTGCTTGATATTAAACATGTCAAAGTATATACATACATACATACATATACACACAGAGATATATATAGTATAGATGTATATGTAGATATACATATGCTACATCATGATAAACCTTTAAAGTAACCGAAGTTTGTCTTTGGAAATCTTAAAAGTGAGAAAAGGAAAAAATAAGTAAGTGCAAGATTAAAACTTTTCTTGTCCAATTGTGTGTGTGTGTGTGTGTGTGTGTGTGTGTGTGTGTGTAGTAGCCACTATTAGACTATGACTTTAAATCTTGTGAAATAATAGAAATCATAAGACTACAGAGCTCAAAAAGTCTTAAAGAAGCCATGTTATTCATTTCTTCCTCCTTCCTTCCTTCTTCTGGACTAGTCCAATCTAAGCTCTTTATGCTAGCCAGAATCCATCCTATTTTTCAATTACAATAGAGCATTAGAAGACAACTGTCTTCCTCTGGCGCTCATCTAGTGTTTAACAACGCTCACTGTCATTAGGGTCTAAAAAAATCCTCCTGGAGAGGGGACTGGTGGCACAGCCTCATGACCCAAGGCGCACGGCTCCTGAGGTCTTCGACTTTTCCCAAGCAGTCCGATCTCTGCTGACTCGCAATAAATGAGCAGACTTCTTGCTTACTATAGTGTTTTTTCGATTGTTCTTCCCCACACCCCCAAAATAAACACGAAGTGTGGTGAAGAAGAGGACGGTCCTGTAAAACCTCAGACTCTTGGAAAAGGAGGATTAGGTGGTGGCCATGTCAGGTCCTATGAAATCTCACTAAGCCATCATCATACTGTAGTATCAGGAAGGCCAGGGCCATGCCTAAAAAAGTTTCCCCTGAAGGGGAAGGAAGCTGCGGCTAAAAATATATCATGCCAGCTGTTATAAATGCTTCTCAAAGGAAGCAAAGCAACTAGAGTTACCTCTTTGAAGAGCAAATGAGGGGTTAAGGAAATAATGGAATTTTTCAGTTACATGCCAGGTTGGCTAGATGTTGGGGAGGAAGAAATTTTCCACCCAGAAAGTCTGTTGCTACACAGCAAAATAATTCCATGAAGATTTAAAAGGAACTCCCAATGACGCCAGAGGCTTAGGATGGGGGAGACCCGCTGCCTGCAAAAAAGAATCAGGGTCTGCAGGCCCTGCCCTTCCTCTTCAGTTTCCAAAAGGCCACTCACAAGACCTCTCTTCTTGTCGGGCCTACCTGAAGCTGTATGGTGTCTCTTCTTCCCTTGAATATCTGGGTTCTGGTAGTTTTTTGTAGACTGACTGGAATGAGTTTGAAATGGCTGCTGGTGTTGTAAGAAAATGCGAAGGGCTGGAGTGCCTGGGTGGCTCCATTAGTTAGACATCCGACTTCAGTTCAGGTCATGATCTAACGGTTTGTGACTTCAAGTCCTACATCCGGCTCTGTGCTGACAGATCGGAACCTGGAGCCTGCTTCAGATTCTGTGTGTGTCTCTCTCTCTGCCCCTCCCCTGCTCATGCTCTATCTCTCTCTCTCTCTCAGAAGTAAATAAATATTACAAATTAAAAAAAAAAAAAGAAAACATAAAGGGCAGAGGGCAAAGGACTTCTTGAACCAAATAGATATCTCTGAAGGAGCTGGCCCTGGCTGAAGGGGTCAGTTGATGGATCTGGAGGGGTTTTTCCCACTGGTGGGTCAGGGGTCTCCAAAAGGGCCGCTTTCCCTGAGACCCACAACATTTGCTCCTCACCTTTCCTGCTGGAGTCGTATTGTTCCAGGTGTTCCAGTAACCATCCTTCCCATAAACGGACGGATCCTCCACACTCCCAGAAGGCCAAGTAACAAGGACCAAAGCCCGAGAAATATCCAGGCATTGGATGCCTCACTGGTTTTTGTTTTCTAACTTTCAATGTTCAAATAACTATAGATTTACAAGAAACAGTGAAAATACTAGAAGGCCTCATGTATCCAATCTCCCAGCTCTCCCCAAAGGTGACATTTTATCTAACTATAAGGCAATATCAAAATCAGAAACTCAACATTAACATGACACAGTTAATGAGGCTATGGTAGACCTTACTCAGATCTCAGCAGCTCTGATTTTGGGGGGGCAGGGGGATGGCATCTGAATTTGTGTAAAACCCTATGGCACTGTTCACATGAATAAATTCATATAAGTACCACCCACAATCAAGATCACAGTATGTTATTAAAAGTCTGTGAGTATTGAGACCTAGTTGGTAAAATAAGTCACACAGAAAAAGCAAGAGTAACAACAAATGTCACTCTGAGGATTATGACAGAAGGCTGAATGACCAATATTCTCACCAAATACTTAGTGAATTCCCAAGGACGTCTTCTCGTTGATCTTGGAAATTCATTAACTTCGTGAACATCTGCCTTGTGAGCCCAGGAATTTATTAAGTTCCTAGTGTTGAGCAAACATTTATGGCAAGGCAGGCTGACAGGCTTCAGGTCACATGCCATCTCTTATTGAATTATAGTGGCTGCCTTGAGGGGCATATTGAGGAGGCTGTGGAGGCCACATCTGGCCTTAGCAAGAGACAGCCATTATCTAACAGAGACACTCTGCCACAGGAGAATGGCAGCTGAACAGATGCCAGGGAATTGCCATCTCCCACGTTTCTGTGACTTTTTGATCCACACAGCGTTCTAGGTGCCTGCAAAGAGGGATAAAGAAGACAACCCTTGTCCTCGAGGAATTTGTGATTGGGAAGAGAAGGCAAACTTGTCAACCAAGAAGAGTGACACAGAACGCTAAGGGCTGATCCTGAAATATATGGGTCAGTGCAAAGCAAGTGCACTTGGGGCGCAATTTGGGCAGAATCTTAGATCTGTGTGCTGTGGGGAACCTTGGTGCTAGGGAGGTGGGCCCACGTGGAGACAATTTCAGGGTCAAACAAGGCTAGTAATTGAGTCAGTCTCTGAAGATCGGATTAAGAGGGACAGCAATGTCTCCTCAAGCTCAGAGCCAGACTCCATAGCCGGATTGCCTGGGTTCAAACTCCAAATCATCTACTTAGTTGATCTGTGACACTGGGCAAGTTACTTAGCCTCTCTGTGCCTCAGTTTTCCTCATCTGTCAGATGGTGATAACAATAATACCCACATCACAGAGGTATGAGGATTAAATAACTTAATACTTATGTAGAAGGTTTTGAACAGTACCCAACATGTAGTAAACAATATGCAGTTGTGTGCTATCACTGTTAATTTACTTTTTTTAAAGTGATTTAAAAAACTTTTTTAACATTTATTCATTTTTGAGAGAGAGCAAGCAGAGGAGTATCGGAAAGAGAGGGAGACACAGAATTCAAAGCAGGCTCCAGGCTTTCAGCTGTCAGTACAGAGCCGGATGCAGGACTCGAACCCACAAACTGTGAAGTCACGACCTGAGCCGAAGTCAGATGTGTAACTGACTGAGCCACCCAGGCACCCCACTGTTAATTTACTTTTGATGACCTATAGTACCAAATTTTTTTAATGTATGGTTTTCATTATCAGAAAAATCAATTGGGACTAATAAAAGAAATACTAAGGTTCCAAGCTGTACCATGAGACTTTAGAATCAGGCAGTTTAAGTGGAATATTCTGGAATAACTTTTGTTACCCAATGTTTTGGAGTTCTTGCCTCATACCAGGGCTGGCTAGCAACGGTCAGCATGTTTTCAAATCCAAATGTAAAGAATGCGAAGAAAAATCAAGTATCACAACAATCTGAACAGAAACAAGTTCCTTTCATTTGTAACTATAGCACATAGTTTCCTGCCAGGTCTAACTCCATCAGCAAAGAGTAGAAAATGGTTAAAAAGGCAGTCTGGAGTAATGGAGGTGGCACTGACCTCCACACAAGGGAATTTTGTGGGCTCTTAAGAAAACCAGGTGATATCTTTCTTGAATGTTCTTTTCCTAATGATTTGCTTTTTCTATTGCAGACTTCAGACAGGAAGCAAATGTAGAGATGCTAAGCCAGGTTCTATGCACCTTACCCTTGGAATTGCTTATTATGGCCAAAACAAAGTTGACTAAGATATGTGCACAGTCTGTGACGGCCAATACCTTGGTCCTTTCTGATCCCATGTACATTCTTGCTTTCAGTAACCAGATCCCTGAGTCGCCTTACGGGGAGAGTGAGATACTGAAAAATACATTCTTACCTCTCTTCTGAAACACCTTGATGCTATCCTAAATGCTTAACCAACTTCTTTGCTGTCCCAACCCATTTGTCTCTTTCTTATGGAAAAGAAGGTCCAGCTCAGAAGCCCTGTGTGATCTCACATGATTTAATGTCTACAACTAATAAAAAGGTACTCTTGGGGCGCCTGGGTGGCTTAGTCGGTTAAGCATCCGACTTCAGCTCAGGTCATGATCTAATGGTTCCTGGGTTTGAGCCCCACGTCGGGCTCTGTGCTGACTGCTAGCTCAGAGCCTGGAGCCTGTTTCCAATTCTGTGTCTCCCTCTCTCTCTGACCCTCCCCTGCTCATGCTGTCTCTCTCTCTCTCTCTCAGAAATACATAAAACATTTAAAGTTTTTTAAAAAAGGTACTCCTGCCTCTGCTTAAATGGCTGAAAACTGATTGATTGCTGTTATATTAGAGTGTAGTTATTGCCCCCTACTCTTAGCATTATCTTAATCCCTTCCTTCTAAAACTCTGCATGGCACCATCATCTGTTTTTAATGCCCTCTAAACATCATTTTTCTCCATCTCAATGTTCTAGCACCTCCTCAAAGTCCTCAAAGTACACCTCCCCCCATCTTGCCTTGTATCTCTTTGGAATCACTAACATAACTTTCTCCATCCCTGAAATGCCTACCATCTGGGAAGTACTCCCAATTCACCTCTAATATATCTTGATAAATCCAGTGGTTACATCTAGGTCCTCATCTTAGTGGACAGGTCAGTAGGATTTTACTCAATCACTTTTGCCCCTGGAAACATATTCTTCCTTCGCCTTGTAAGATATACACAGCCCTGAGTTTTTCCCTACTTCAGTGGTTTCTCCTGCGTTTCTTCTGCTTTGTCCTCGTCTTCCCCAGCCTTCAATGTTGAAGTGCCCAGGCTCAGTCGTTGGTCCTCTTCCCTACTGACATCTTTGCTTTGGTAATCTCATTCAGTTTCGTAGCTCTAAATGCTACTCGTGTGCTGATAACTCTCAAAAGTCTATCTCAGATCTGTCCTCACTCCCAAACTACATACTTATGCATCCAAAAGCCTACTAGACACCTCCAATTGTCTAATGGACACACAGAGTCATCACAGATGACACAACTCCCAATCTTACCTTCAAACCTAATAAATAGAAACGTTCTCCATCCTTTCAGTTGCAGACGCAAAAGCTCTGGAGTCATTCTTGAGTTCTTTCCCTCACACTCTTCATTTATTTTGTCAGGAAATACCACTGGCTATACTTCCAAAACACATCTAGATTCTGATCACTTTCCCCCCTTCCTCTCCAGCCACCCCAGACAGAGTCAGCACCCTCCTGCCTGGATTACTGCAATAGCTTCTTTGCATTTCTGTCCTTGCCCTTATATGGTGGATTCTTAATATAGAAGCCAAAGAGATCCCTTTAAAATGTAAGTCAGGTCTTGTCTACCTTGTCTGCCAAAAACCCTCCAATGGCTTCCTGGCTTACTGAGAGCAGAAGTCAAGGTCCTTGCAATGTCCGGCAGTGCCCTGTAGGATCTCTCTTTCCCTGTTACCTATGCAACCTCCACCACTGTCTACTTCACTCCTTCCCTTTCAGCCACTGGTCATCTTGCTTTTTCCCAGCAAGCTGGGAAAAGATCTTGGGATCTTTGCTTAAGCTTTTCTCTGGCTGAACTATTCTTCCCCCAGACTCCCACTTGGCTAACCCCCTTACCTCCTTCAAGTCTTTGTTCACACATCACCTTCTCAATGAGGCCTACCCTGAGCACCCTATGCACCCTATTTATTACTATAGCTTCCTCACTATCTAGGCCTGACCCTACTGACCTTACTCTTTTGTTATTTCTATGCCACTTATCAAATTTATAATTTCCTCATATACTATAATAGTATAGATGGAACTCCACAAGGGACAGCATCTTTGTCTTGTTTGCTGATGTACCGAGAGCCCTGAGTACATTAAGCATGTAGTAGGCGTTCAATAAACACTTCCTAAGTCAATGAACGAACAAATAAATGAATCTATAATGTACATCCAAATCAATACTGAATCCAAATTCTAATAATTATACCTAGGAATGTTTCTAGTGTCCGTTCTTCTGCTCCATGACTGTTCCTATCCCCATGATACCTTTACTATCTCAACTGAGATTTTGAAACTCAGTGACATTGTACTCATCCCTGGTCATTCATCTGGTGTGCACAGAACAGACCAGGCCCCCTTTCAGCATTGCTCACATCACTGTCATGCCCATGGTGTTAAGCTTGGACTCTTTAGAGCTCTCAGATCCCCTCCCTCAGTCTACTTTTATTGCTTTCTTCCACGAGCTCTTTTTCCTTCATGGGGTTTTAATCTTGGTTTATTCCACAAACGTTTTGTCCCCTTGGTCATTACACTTCAGCAAAGTGCCTTAGCATTGATGAGCCTTTCCTTCTTCTTCACTGTCTTCCAACCCTGTGTGCACACTGTAACTTCCACCCTTTCGCTCGCAATGAATGTCCCCACCCTTGGCCCCCCACCCCCACCCCTGCCACCTCCATCATAGCTTACTTGCCCCATTCCCTGCAAAAGCTTTCTTGACCCTGCAGTTCACAAGGATCTTTCCACTTCACACGCTTACAGTGCTTACAGTACAGACCCCCCATTCAGTTGACACAATCCTATATTGCCCTATGGCAGCTGCTAGAGTTATTTTTTTTAACTGCGCTTTTATGTAATGCATGGGTTTTTATGTAAAAATTTTGCAGATTAGTCTGGCTAAAAGAAGATATTTCTTTTTTAATTGTGAAACTGATTGATAGATCTTCTCTCTCTAGTTATATTATAGGTTCCCTGAAAATGAATCACTTTCCTTAAGCTTCTTTATATTTTCCATGGACTCAAACACAGTACTAGGCACCCAGGAGGTGGATAGTGTTTTCAGTGCAGTTGAATGACACAAAATCCACATAGGAAGCCATGAAGGCTAAGGCACTTTGCTGAAGTGTAATGACCAAGGGGACAAAACGTTAGAGGAATAAACCAAGATTAAAACCCCCAAACTAGGGTGCCTAGGTGACTCAGGTGGTTGGGCATCTGACTTCAACCAGGTCATGATCTCATGGTTCATGGGCTTGAGCTCCGCATTGGGCTCTGTGCTGACAGCTAGGAGCCTGGAGCCTGCTTTGGATTCTGGGTTTCCCCCTCTCTCTGCTCCTCCCCTGATTGCATTCTGTTTCTCTCTCTCTCTCTCTCTCTCAAAAATAAATAAATATTAAAAAATTTTTAACCCAAAAACTGTGAAAGGAAGTTATCTTCTAGTTTCTTTTCATGAACTGTCATTAATGTGGTTGATAATTTGAAAATGCGAAGCACTAAATGATCTCAGTTCTCTTACTATGGTTTATAATCACGTTGTTTTGTGTAGACATTTTTTCCATTTTGAAAGACAGAGGCTCTTCAGTGCAGTAGAAGAGGTCCTGAAGCCTTCAGTCCAAACCGTTTTCTATCGTGGTGAAATGGCCAAAAGTCACAGCATGGCCAAGGACCCCTAGTCTACTCCGCATGGTCATGGGCTCAGAGAAGGGGCTTCATCAGACAACCAGAAGGTGCAAATGCGGGCACAGACTCTGGGGGTCAGTGTTAGCACTTTGCTCCTCACTGTCCTTCCCATTCTCACTGATTCACTGAGCAGACCATGTTACCAGCTCTGGCCAGTGCTGGGCATCTACGTATATAATCTAATATACCTTCACCCACAACCCTTCAAAGCTGGGTATCATGAATGCTCATTTTACAAGTGAGGACCTTGCTCAGAGAGGCCAAGTTGTAGTTTGCAAATCATAGATCTGAGATTTGGACTTAGCAGGGCATTGACACCAAGGTTCCTGTCCTCTCCGTTTTGTCAAACTGCCTCCCAGGTGCTCAGGAGATATTTAATAGAGGCATGAGTGAAGGAATGACCCAAAAGTGTGCAGTTTCGACAAACAGAATTTCACCACCATCGACAATGCAGAGGACATTCAGGTTTTGTTAAAGAGATATTGAAATATCAATGTTGACATGGCCTAAGTGTTTGCATGAAACTTTCTGGAAGTCTGATCTAAGATTTCTTTGCCAGTGCTCTGAAACGGAGCTCCCACCCCTTTCTTCTTCCTGACATATGTAATCTCGTTATCTTGTTAAACCTTCAAGTCTTTTTCTGCTCAAGGGCTATACAGGGACTCAGAGATCTGGGAGGCCATGACAGTCATTGCTGTATCACCTCCCCTCTGTAGGCTGGAGGGCCACAGTAAAAAAGGAAAGTGCCCGCTGACTATAATCTGATAACCATCATGAATGGACAAATCTTGTCAAGACACAGCCCTGAATGTGCAAATCAGTAGAGATAGAAAGATGATGACCCAAGAATAATTAGAAGATAAATGACATTAAATTCAACCCCTGAAAATATAAAAGACCAAATTCTGAGAGGACAGGCAGCTTGGAGAGCTTGCATCTCTCCCGGCTATCAGAGTTTTGTAACAATTACTAGATTCTGTCCCTGACCCAGGAAACTTGGGCCAAAAAGCTCTGTCATCCAGCCTGCATGTGTCTGCTTTAATAGTCCCGGCCATCACTCTGTCGCACACAAGCTAGTGAAACTGTTCCCTGGGTGACTAGTCTGTGAAACAGACTGTCTCCAGAACCTCTTACATAATAAATTAATGATGCAATAATCACTTAATTCCCCAAATGTACCAGTTATCAATATCCCAATGTACAAATAGAAACAAAGGAATTAAAAATCTCGTTTTGTGGCATTACGAATGCAGTATCTTAAGTATTTCCTCGGTTATTCCACTAAGGTACTGTTTCAATTAACGTAGTATAATTCGGCACTCCTATGTATTTGAGAAAGCCATTTAAAAGCGCCCATTAGCAGAAAGATCCAAGTGGAGGTAGAGGCCAAGAAGCTGTCACCGCTAATTCTTAATACTCTCAGATCTTTTAATTGAGGGTTCCTGCATGTTGACAGGCAGGTAACGTCTAACTACAAAAGCTTTTCCACTGAGAGAGTTATCTCAGTGCGGACACTGTATTCATGAACACACGCAACTAGCATCAAGGATTTCTGTTTAATGACAGGCCCCCCTCCCATACTGCCACTTTACAGAAGCACAAATGGCATGTTTGTCACTTTGCTCAGCCTAACCGGGGAGCCATACAGAGGACTCCCGGCCCTACTCCCAGCTGCGGGCAGGGTACTTTGCTTTAGCGATCAAAAGAGCAGAAAGCTGTCCTCTGCTCTCCCCTTCTGCAAAGCCATTGGTGACCCGCCTCTCCTAGGTGAGCCTGAGCAAGAAAAGGCCCAAGCATTCATACCAGGCCACAGCAGAGAGCATCATTCTCAAGTCAGCAAACCTGCTTCCCTGGTCAGGAGGAAAAGTGCCTCCAACAACTGGGGATAAGAACCAGAAAGTGCAAGGGAGGGAACATTCCAGGGTGAAATGGAAAAAAAAAAAAAGAAAGAAAGAAAGAAAGAAAGAACAAAAAAGAAAAAGGGGAAAAAAAGAAGAAAAAAAAGAAAATGCACAAATCCCATGAGGGCATCTGGTTAACCATGGGTTAGAATCAGGTTTAGAGAATCACTCATAACTCAGTGTGTTGGCAAATCCAAAAACTCCAGGGCAAAAGGCATGCGGGTAAAAGGCATTTCTACTCGTGGAAACAGGAAGTTTCCTTCTTTCACCACTTAATCTTCTAATATATTTTTCAGTCTGTTTAGAACGCAAATTTGGACCATCACTCATTTTTACCTGCCCGGCATTTTTGTCTTTCCAGAGTCAAAAGAGCAACAGAGACGGGATGCAAAGATCCCCTTCCCACAGCCGATGCCCATCAGCCCCTCTCTCCCAGGGTTACAGGTGCTCAGAGCCAACATTCGCAGCGGGACATGCCACGCACAGCAAGTCACCAAAGCACACTGCTCTACGGGCTTCCTAGGAACTTACTTGTACTTGTGCTGGTTCCAATCGTATTGATTGTGGTGGGGACAGATGAGGAGGAGTAGAGGGGCACATGGCCATTCTCACACCCCAGGCTTTTGTCCTGCCAGTTGGAGGCGTTGATGCAAATCCCAGAATCCCGAGAGTTCTGCCACCCATTGAGCTTGTCATCGGAGTTCTGTCTTTGGTGATAGTAGTGTGTCTGCCCATAATCCACAGAGTCCGAGCGGCTTCGGTTCTGGCCGCCGAAGCTGGTCGACGTGCGGTCCTCCAAGTGGTTCAGCCACATGGCTAAAGCACTGCGGTCTTCCAACGAAGTGGCCGGATGTATCAAAGCATAGGACAGCAGCTGCCTGCTCTCCTCGATGTGCTGGTTGTGTTCGATGGAGTGCGCCAGGATTTGGGGCAGCAGTTTCATATACTCAACTTTTGCATCAAGGTTTCCTGGCTTCAGCAAAGGCAGGTGAGTTAACAGGAGGGAAATCACTTTATCCTTGGATTCCTGTTGCCATTGGTTAATGATTCCTGAAAAGGAAAATATACGGGGCAAATAAGCAAATACACCCACAATGGCAGGAAACACCGTACTGTGAAGAGAATTCCTACGGGTTTAGAGTCTCAGTCTATGTACCCTGGCTGATCTATGTACCATTTCTCAAAACAGCCCACACATCAGATCGGATGACTACTTCGGGATGTCGGGGGGCAGTGACATCAATGCAACACACAACAAATGTTCTTAGAGGATCGGGTGCTCAATCTGATTCCCATTCAGGTCTCCAAAGAGCTTACAACAACTTTGGTACAACCGAATAGAACTTAAGAGCCCTGCATTCTTTCTTAGAAAAGTCTAGCCACACTTTCAGATAAGGAATAAGAAAATCTCCACAGAAAGCAAGTGTTGTAAAAGGTTCACTGGATCCTTAGATGTAAGGCTGCTTTCCCTACCCCAGACATCTGTGGAAAAGTAGTTGACACTCTGGCAAATGCATTTGTGTGAAGTAAAACTTCCTAGACGGAGAAATCTGTCAGGAAAAGAAAAAACTCCCCTCATCTCGGTGAAGGAGGCACTTTCTCTTGAGAGGCTGCCTCAGAAAACAGTTGTGATCGCAAACCTAGGGATGGGACTTAGCTCCAGCAGCTCCTCCGATCACACACGATAAACAAGCTATTTTCCTTCATGTATAGAAGATCTGCTTAGTTATCTTTACTATGGTAAAAAATATATAACACCATATCTACCATTTCCACCATTTTAAAGCATACAGTTGTGTGGCTTTAAGGACATTCACGATGCTGTGCAGCCATCAGCACCATCCATTTCCAGATCTTTTTCATCTTTTCAAACCGAACTCTGTACTCACTGAATGATCACTCCCTATTTCTCCCCTCCCCCAGCTCCTGGCAACCACTGCTGTATTTTCTATTTGACTACCCTAGTTACCTCTTGGAAGTGAAATCATACAGTATTTGTCATTTTGTGACTGGTTATTTCACTTGGCATCATGTCTTCAAGGTTCGTTCATGAGAAGATCCATTTTTAACACACCCTCAAGGATCCCTTCTTGTCCCCTTCTACTCAAAACACACACTTGCTGCCTTTAGGTAAACATGGATAAACAGTGTACTTTGCCTGACTGGCCTTTGAGAAGTAGCTTGTCCTGGAAACCGATGGTTATCCTGAGGACCTCAGGCCACAAGAAAGAAAGTTCCCTTCCTGAAAAGTCACTCCTGACATCTGAAGACATTGTCTCTCACCTACTGATTACCCTACAACAGGCCAGGGCCGGGCAGTTCTAGGGGCTTTCATGCAGTATCTGCAGAGTTGAAAGTGGGTATCTGGTATTAGCAGAAGGGCTTCACAATCCCAGTAAGACACAAACATATCAGAACAAGCTCAAGAGTCATTGTTGATCAGAAGCTATGAATCCGTCAGTCACGTACTATAAAGCACCTTGAGATCAAGGGTGTATTTAAAGAAAAGTATCAGACAAGGAAGACATGATATATAATAAACAAATACAGACTCCAGAATCTGGCAAACCTGGCCATGAATACCAGATCTGCCACTTCATTTGCAGTGGAACCTTGGTAAGTCACCTCCTCTACCTGAGCCTCAACTGCCTCATTAGTTAAGATGGTTATCAGCAGCATCTGTCCCTCCCTGTGTCGTAATGCATCAAAAAGACCGGTCAAGTACTCGATGGTGGACATAATTTCTTCTACTTGTCTCTACAGTAGTCAGGCCCACATTAGAGCCATGGTGGTTGGCTCTGGATCCCGAGTTTTAAAAATAATATACAGAGTCTAAGGATTACCCAGGGAAGGTCATTAAAAAGTATCAGAGGTGGAAGAGGTAGACAGTCAAAAGCTGGAAGAAAATGGGGCTACCGGGCTTCCAGGTGAATGATATGAAGAGATGCTCGACTCTTTTCAAGTGGGGATTTCATAAGAAGATGAACAGCCAACTATTTGAAACAGAAGTCTTCAAATCGAAGCAACAGAGATTAAGACTGGATGTGGAGAAGAAATGACATGCCAGAATGACAAAAGACCCAGAGGAGTCGCCCAGGAAGGCCTTATAATCTATGTGCTAGGGGCCTGAAGAATAGAGATAGAGGGTCTAGGGAAGCACTACCAGCTAGGAATGTAATGTGAGCTACATACGGTCTTTAAAATTTCCTAATATTAAAAGAAAAGTGAAAAGAGGGAGGTGAAAGTAATTTTAATGATGCCTTTTGTTTAATCCAATATGTAAAAATATTATTTCAAGTATCGACTGTAATCAAGTATAGATTATTGATGAAACAGTTTACATGCTTGTCTTTGCATTAGGTGTTCGAAATCCAGGGTGTATATTGCCACTGACATCACATCTCAACTTGAATTAGCCACAGCTGAAGTGCTCAGAAGCCATGTGTGGCTGGAGGCTACAGACCTGGCTAGAGACAGTCAGATGGGGAAGGCAGACAGCAGGAGGGCACAAGTGACCTCAGCAGGTCCCTCCCGCTCCCTGCCTCTATATTTAGCTACCTGTCACCTGACAAAAGGCAACCCTGGTGCATTCCATCAGGTATGGCTTCCCTTTTAAAGTAGCTTTAGGAGACGGAGGAAGCACCAGCTCTAACTTGCCATCAATAGATTTTCAGCAAACACCCAGCATGTTTTTAATTATAAATATGCTTCAGATAAAGATAAAATCTATTCATTAATCCCAAGGAGCTAAAGAGGCACTGGCAAGAAGCAAAAGGTCCTGAGAGAAAGATGAATCCGTCTGACATCAATCAGATGATCAGATGTAGCTGGTGTACACCCTGGAAAACGTGCATTTATAAATGTAGGAACAACCCTTAATACAAGTTCAAGAGGCCTAGGAACTCCCTAGTTTTCTGCAAGGTCACTTCCCTGTTTGGATATTCTGCCCTTCTGCAAAAGGTCAGCTTTAAAAAAAAAAAAAAAAAAAAAAAGGAACAAAACCAAAACATAAATAGGACTCAGAGTGCAAACTAAACATGTTCTCTCCATGTAAGCACTCTGGGCCAGGGGCAACCTGGGAGCCACAGGAGGTACAAGCACAGCAAAGAGGAAAGGAAAACAAGAGACCTCTGGTCCCTCCCAGGCCTGAAATGGTTCTTTCTTTCTTCTTTCTTGGTACAAGGCGCGGGTGGCGTGGGACTGCGGTGTAGCCAGGAAGACCACTATGACTTTTGTTCACTACCGCTGGGAACATGGGCCTGAGACAGCCTTCTGAGGGCAGTCTTCTGAGGTATACCACTGGATCAAACTGTTTCCGCAGCAACTACAGATACCACGCTGACAGCTATGATACTGAACGCTCTCTGTGCCAGGCTCTCTTTCAAGCTCTGTGCATGTCATTACTCACTTAAACTTTACAAGAAACTTATGAGGTAGGTCCGATTACAGTCTAATTTTTACATATGAGGATACAAAGGCACAGAGAGGCCAAGCAATTTGCCTCAGGTCCCTCTGACTAGCGAGGTGGCAGAATGGGGATATACAAATTAGCATAAAGATACATAATGATTAGCATGCTAGAAGAGTCTGGCCATAAGTTCAATACGTTAATATTTATAATATAGATAATACGTTCAACATGTGACATCTTATCTGTAAGTATTATATACGATATATAATATATAATTACATATAAAAAGTGTGTATGTATATTTACAAAGACTAATATGAATATATTAATAGAGTACATGGATCAGCAGACGACTTGCAAGCTATGGAAGGGCAGGGGGAAGAGGAGTTACGGAGACATGTGGGTTTTAAAATATGTCCACAACTCCTTTGACATTCCTAAGAGAGCCTAATGAATTCATTTGTCTTTCAGGGGAGGCTAAACTTAGTGAGTCACTTCTAGCAAATTGAATGTAGCAGAACTGACAGCGTGTGAGTTCATGGATTAGGTTATAAAAGGCACTGGCGGCGTTTACCTTGCTTTGTTTTGGGTTACTCACTCTGGGGGAAGTTAGCCACTGTACTATGATGATACTCAAAGAACCCAGTAGGGAGAGGGGTCTTGAAAGTGAGGAACTGAGGCTTCCTGACAACAGCCAACACTAAGTTGCTAGTCATGTTAGGGAACCATCTTGGAACCAGAACCTTCAGCCCCTTAAGCCTTCAGATGACTGCACTCTGGACCACGTTTAGAAGACCCTGAGCCAGAACCTCTCTTATTCCTGATTCACAGAAATTGCATGTGATAATGTGTTTATTGTTCTTTTAGCTGCTAATTTTGGGGTAATCTGTTATGTGATTTTAAAAACCCCAATATACCTCTTCCAAAATGGAATAACCTCTGGAAAAATGGAAACATTAGCATTGGCTTTGAGCAGTTCAGCCCGTCAGGCAAAATCATTCCCATTCTGAGATCAACTCATGAAGCTAACGTATTGCCACTAAACATTCGCCTCAGCCTCCCTCGTCCTGATTATCTACTCACCAAACAACTTTTGGGCTAGGATTTAGCTCCCGGTATCTTTCCTGGGTGAGAATGACCTGACCATACAGAGTTGGATCGTCTCTTTCAAGATTCAGGGCAATTTAATGCTTTCTGGTTGTGATTTGGCTTCCTGTGGAGGCCTTCCTGTGCTTGGTATATGGAGTATAGCTCAATACATCTGGTCCCTCTGATGATGGCTCCCCATGGCAAGTTAATAAGCCAGCATTGCAGAATCTACTACTTTCTAGTTAGTACTGAGTCTGTCTCTCAGGGTGAGCATCCCTAGGACCCTGATCAGAGAGTGAGCATCTCCACCTTCAAACAGAAGCCTGGACATGTGTGGACTTGGTACATGAAAGCTAGGTCCTGTCCAGCTGCCCACTGGTCTTCTTTGTGGTGTCCACACCACCTTCCAGAGAGCAAGGAGCTTTTGCTGAGATGTGTAGTCAACAGATTCTCCCTACTGGGGAAGACTTAGAAATCCTGAAACTTTCAATGAGTCAATCACTTCTGTGATACAGTTTCTACTATCATACACTCCAATACCACTCTATTTAGTAGACACTTTGGAACACAGAGGTCCAAGTACAGCAGGATTCAATGGTGCCAACTCACCTCTACTACTTTCTCTGAATATTTTCTCTATTATTCCTCTACATAAGGAGCAAAGATGTTATTTGCTGGATGTTTTACGTGGGTAAAAGTTGATGATTTATAATTTATAAACCAGTGACATAGGAGTGGTAAAAAAAAAAAAATCCTGAAGGAGCTATAATAAAAGACCATGAGGATTAGGAAACTGCCCCAATGATTCTTAGAGTGACAAAGATTGTGTTTAAATACCAAGTCTGGTGTTATTACTACACAATAGTATGTCAATGTTTAAGGGCTCCAGTTGTTAGTAAATTACCCTTAAATTGCTATTTTATTATACTCTTGTTTTCCGTTTAATAACATTTACTATAAAAGGGTTTCTCACAAGTGTATTTAGGCAATTTGCTCATGCGAGACATGGCTGGAAATTAAGTGCACACATACAAGAAGTGCTATTTAAATAAATGCACTAAAAGGCGGAAATACTAGTGGATCTTACATGGTCAAATTCTCCTTGGAAGGATTTCTATTATGAACTCAATCCTAGACACATCATGTAATAAAGCTTTTGAAATGTAGTGCAACTCTGCACAACTCAGGGACAGATGGCCAGCAGTAATAACAGACGCTATGCATTTGGTAAGAGTATGAGCTGACAGGGCACCTAAAGAATCAGGGGGAAAATGGCAAATACCAACATGGCAAATGGTGAGATTCTTGTGCTGGCACCTGTACTTGTCTATCGTCTCCCAAGGTACCTACTTGAGCTAGAAATGACTGGAGAAACATCCCCTAATCTGGTGGAACCCTATAAGACATGTGGATTAGACTCATTGTTATGGGGGAACGGGACAGCCTGCAGTTACTGAGCCCCTAGAGCTGCAGTGGTGCTTTGAGCAGATACAAAGGACTGTAGAAGAGTCCTTCTCCATTTTCAAGAAGGGTGACTGTCAACTTTCAAGGTGGCTCCCATGGATCCTTCTCCATTTTCAAGGAGGGTGACCGTCAACTTTCAAGGTGGCTCCCATGGATCCTTGCCTCTTGGTATTCACGCCCTTGGGTATTCTCCTCCCACACTGAATCCAAACAGGTCTGTGTGACCGAGAGAGTGTGGTAAGGTGTTCTGAGATTAGGTCATAGAAGGCATTGCAGCTCTCACCTCCTCTCTGGGCTCCCTCACTCTGCGGGAAGGTAGCCACGTCAATTACGAAGATACTCAGGCAGCCCTGGGGGAGGCTTGTGTGGGGAGGAAATAGGGCCTCCTGCTAACAGCCAGCACCAACTTGACTGCAAACGCACAAGAGACCTTAAGCCAGAACTACTCAGTGAGGTTGTCCCAAATTTCTGACCTTCAGAAAACTGTGAGGGGAAGATGATGTGAAGTTATTAAGTTTTGGAGTGATGTTTTACAAGCCACAGTTAACAAATTACAGCTTCACGTTATTTGGTAAAAAGACAAAAAACAAATCACTCAAAAATGCAACTGCCCCTTGAATTTCCTAGAAAAGAAAGGGATCTATGTAGTAGACTTCATAGCCCATTATAACCATTAAAGCTTTCTCTGGGACCATGAGGGTCATTAGCTGTTGGTCATTCATTGACCACCCTCAAAGGTATGTATGCATGACTTGAACAGATACCTTCAATACCCACTTACTACTCCCAAGTGATCTGGTCATCTCTTCACTGGGGACTTTCTTAGTCACTCTTCTTCCTGGGCACTGGCATGACTTGGTGCTCCAGGAGGACTCCTTTGCTCCTGAAGAACCCAGGCCAGTAGGCAATTAGTCCTGAGATCTCTGCCAAGAGCTCAGGTTCGGGTTGGGATTCACATTCAGGTTTCTGACCTCCTCCTGGCTATCGCTAACTTTTGTAGGTCTAAGGCTGCCCATTCCCAGAGGGCACATTAAACTGGCCAGCTCCCCTGACCACTTGCCTCAGTTTTGACCTCATGTCTGTATAGACGACTCCTACATTTGTATCTCCGGCCCAGGTCTCACCTGGGATACACATCCAATTGCATCTTCTACATGTCCACTCGGATGACCTCAAAGTTACTCTGTCCAAAACTGAGCTCCCCGCTCACCGTCACTAGATCTGCTCCTTCGGTCCTCTGTTCTATCTCAGCAATGGCCCTTCTATCTTTCCAGCAACTCAGGTTGAAACCTTCGAGTATCCTGGACTACTCTCTCATATTCCATGTCTAATCTGTTAGCAACTCTGTGCACTGAATCTTTAAAACATACCCAGATTCTGACCACCTCTCACCATGCTTCTGCATTCCATTCACCCGCTGCCTTACAAACAACATAACAAATAGAATGATCTTTTTATACTAGAAGACAGGGCATATCACTTCTCTGATCAAACATTCCAACAGTTTCTCATCTCTGAGTAGAAGCCATACAATAACCTATTAGGCCCTCTATGATGCAGCCCCATCCCCCACTACTGGTCCCTCATGCTTTTCAGTCCATTCTGGATTCCTTGCTGTTTCTTTAACATGCCAGATATGTGCTACCCTCCAACCTTTGCATTTGTTGCTTCATTCTGCCTGAAATACATTTCCTCCCACCCAGATCCACATCTAGCCCCTTTCAGTTCTGTCTTTGCTTAAATGTTGCCTTCTGAGTGAGGACTTTTCTGTCCACAATATTTTAAATTGCCCATATTACTCCCTCACCCTCCACTTCCTTATCCACCATGCCGTTTTATGTCTCTCTGTGGCATTTATCATGTGACCTCTTGTGTGTCACACCTATTTTCTGTCCTTCTCCACTAGACAACAGCTCCATGAGGGTAGTGATGTTGTCCCCATTTCCCATGCACTGTCATTTCTTTATTAATTGCATTTTTAAACAACTATATAAAATTGTTCCCAGGCATTTTGTTTGAGAATGGTTGATTAGACTTTGGGATTTCTTACTTAAAAATCTTAAGCACTTCCTAGAAATTTCTTTTAAATGAGGACTGGTAGAGTCGGTGACCTGCAAACTACGGTGGGTACCAAGGGTCACCCAAAACAGTTCAGTCACCTCTTTCTTGTTTGACTCTCCAGAATTCTGGTTTCTTTCAGCTTTAATGTCAAACAAAGACAGGAACGTGTAAAAGAGGAAAATAAAATGACTAACTTAATTTTCAAAATCTTTACTACATTCGCCTCACAGCATTGTCAGGATGGAAAATTTCCCCACGTGCTGGAAAACAAAAGCATAATGGGTGCTTTTCTTGATTGTAACTGACACCAATTAAAGTAATCTTCATGATAAAGATTCATTAGGCTGAGACAGCAGAATTAGATGCATTTAATATGACTCTTTTGCAAACATCTGTTGAAGAAAGAAAGAAAACCAATGCCAGTAGGGTTGTGTTAAAACTATTGTAACGTCCAAAATTTTGGGCCATAAGTAATTATGTTCTAATAAAACCTCACCGGAACAGGTCTCCTAAGAGTCATATAAATGGGAGATGAAGAAAATGTTACCTTACTCTTGACAAAAGCAAGACAAATCCTTACAAACCACATTTGGCTAGTTTTTTTTATACCAAAAACCTCTCAGAGGAGAGGCTATAAATGTTCCCAGAGCAGGAAGCTTTCCCGCTCACTAATCTTCAGTGCCATTCTCGCACTCCCAGACCACCACTGACAAAACCCCACACACCACAAAATGACTCTCCGATAGTATTTCAAAATAATGAATTAGCAATCCTTACGCTGACCTTGCAAAGGAGGAAAACATGCATTGTCTGAGAACACTCAGATTCAGGCCTTATTCCAGGAGCAGCTCTACAAATGAGAGCTTTGAAAGAAGTGCACTGTTGTCCAGGTAGCCTAACTGCCATCGTATTTATTAATGAAGAACTCCAAGACCAAAACCTTTGGCAATGTTCCAATGGAGTCAATAAGGGGTGTCTTGAGAGAAATATAAACAGGTCAAATCTCAAAGGAATAGCTCGTGCTTGATCCAACAGCCCAAACTGAACAACAGCCACTTCCCACAATAGGTTTACAAACCTCACCAAGCCTGGGAAGGGCCGGTTCATCCCTGACAACAGGGGGCCATTCTCTGTCTTTAAATGAGTTTGGGTTGTTAAGTCTCACGCTTTCTAAAATAATGTGGAAGTTGCTCAGCAAGTTATAGGCAAAATTTCCCATCCTGAGAGATGGGAATCAAAAGTGTAAGTGTGAACGTTAAGAGCCCTGTGATGTGTGTAAATACTGTCACCGAGGAACCACACATATACATCCCCAAAATAGACGTGCCAGAAAAGTTGATAGTAAAATTCATGTATCACTCATTTAGGTATGAAATCTGAAATACATGTAAAGTTATTCTAGGGGAAGAGAGAATGGACAATTTTGTGGAAGGAGGATATTCAAATCCATGGTCACAAATGAACTGTTACTGTATTTGAAAAGAAGGGCCTCCTCAACTGTGTAAGGATTGAGTTGGGTAAGCAACCCTCAAATGTTTCTAATCCTGCTTGCTTTTCCTCATTAGGTATAGCCCTGTAGAGGGAGTGAGAGGCACACCTCTCCTTCTGGTTCTCTTGAGCTATTAGCCAACTCCAGGAATTTATGCAAAGGTGAGCAGAAAAGGCAGTTTCTTTTCACCTGTTCTTTGTGCACCAAATTCCTTTCAGGGAAGTACGTCTGCCGATATGCTCAGAATAAGGTTTTTTAGGTTTTCCTGAGAAGGGGAGCTACTTTTTAATTTCTAAAGTCCTTCATTAAGAAGGAAGAAAGGCAGAAAGGACAATGGAAAAGGATAAAGTTCTATAATCAGAAATGAGACTGGACAAGGCTGTTTCCCTCCTCCTGGGCCATTCCCTCCTTCTGGGCATCCCACTATGAAATTAAAGAGACCCAGAGGTCAGTGGCTGGACCAGAATCAGGAGCACTGACCAGATGAGGACGCTTTGCTTTAGCAGACTTTGTGGGAAAGTTGTAGGAGACAAGAGCCCACAGCCCACAGTCTTAAAGACTATAGACAAAGGCTTCTAGCTCATCCTTCCTGAGCCTCAAACATACCGTCTAGAATTCTAAACCAAAAAAAGACCTGAAAACAGCAAGAAGACTTAGATAACACTGGTCCAGTGCTGGGAGTGACAGCAGTATCAAGTTTTGTTTTAACCTAGCTTTACAGCACCACCTTTAAGGGGAGATGTATTTATTAAGCCATCGGGTCTTTATCTTTAGTCGCTATCAATGTAGATGGCCCAGTGTTAGGGTCTGTCTTCCTTAATGGGGTGTGCAGGGTCAGAGCTAGCCATGGGAAAAGTTTTGTACCCCACAGAAATGTCCGCAATACAAAAAATTTGCAGAGAACCAGACGAGAGAGGGAGAAAAAATACTTTAGGAAGGCTTCCATTTATAGAACCAACCAGCAACTCTGTAAGGAATAGAATCCATTTTCTAAAATAATCCCAGAACCTCCAGCAGACCTCCAACCAGCATCCAACACATTATTTACTGGGGGGGAGGGGGGGGAGCTTAATCTATTATCACTACACCGATGGAGACAACTTGTGGCAGTTCAAATCTTTAAAGAGATCATGATTTACCATTAAATATTTTCGGCTGTAGATACACCCTGCATACATCCAAACCCTTCCCCTCCTGCTCCCCATCATCATCCATGACGTGGTTTAAGAGTCTGCTTCCTCCTTTGAATCCTGTTGGTCTGCTCTGGCCCTCACTGCCTCTCTCTACCACACAGACCAACTCAATGATGTACACACTTGTATGACACTGTCCTTGATGAGACCACTGGCTCCCTGAGGGCAGGGATAGTGCCTCCCATGTATGTGTCTCCTAATGCTGGTCTAGGTCAGTGCTGATCACGCAGGCTTGCTGGACCACACTGGACAAAAGATACATGTGCTCTCCTAGCATAGCCGATGGCACAGATCTCTTCCCTCCCAGCTTTGTCTGTCTCTGGTTAGGGTGCTACGAGTCAACAGCAGAAACCTTTGGACTAAGGCAGAATAGTGAGGGGACAGTGGGCTCCAGGAGAAGGGGGCTCTGGACTCCCTTCAGGGTTGGATGCCGCTCGTGTCTTCACATTAGCTCCTCCCGAGGTCCTCCTGAGGTTCAGGCAGTTCTCAAAGACCCACCTTCCACCAACCCACACACACAAACACACACACACACTGGTAGGAGCTGAGTTGTCTGGAGACTCAGACACCAAGACGTAGGTTACAAGTACCGAAGATAGGCTCAGTTATCTTGAGTGTCCTTTCTGAGGTATTCACCAAAAACTGTAGGAGCATCAGGTGCTCTAGGTGACTTGAGGAAAAGAAAGATTAGAAAGCATAGCAATTGAGAGCATAGATGCTAGCTGTGTTGTCTGGGTTTGAATCTTGAGTCCCAACCATCCATTTGGTTAGCGGCATGACCTTGAAAATTCACTTAACCGCCTCTGCATCCTTCAGTTTCCTCACTTGGAAAATGGGATACTTCATAAGATTGTCATGATGTTTGAATTATTTAATCTGTCTGGCCCATAGTGAATGCTATAAAACTGTTAACAATGGTCACCATCATTGAAGAGACCAGGACAATGCTCATGGGATCCTCTCCTGCAGGCTGGGGAAGGAGAGGTGAAGAGGCTAGGAGAGCCAAAAAGGCCTAAGACACAGGTTCTCAGAGTATAGTGCCACCCCCAGCCTGCCCAGCCCCTCCCACACACCTGGGAACCTGTTAGAAATGCAAATTCTAGATCCCCATCACAGATCTACTAAATCAGAAATTCTGCTTACAAACCCCTTTGGGTGATTTGGATCCAGGCTGAAGTTTGAGAACCAGTGGTCAAAGGAACTAAGAGAAAAATCAAGGCCTTCAACTTCTAGCTTTGGGATCATCAGCAGGTTAAGGCTGATGTGAAACCAGGTAGGAAAAATAATATCCTACCAGGAGGAGGGCTTAGGGGAATCAATTCAATGGGTGGCAGGGACCTATTTTTAGAGGAAGTTGCTGGATTTTTAAGAAAGCAATCAACAAATAAGCAAGAAAAACATCATAATATTTCTAGGACAGGGATGATCTCTCAAGTGTTCTATTTATAGCAACCTAGCTACTAAAAAGGAGTGACAGCACCTTCAAAGGCTCCACAGGAAAGCCTCAAACCAGCCCACTTGGGTTTCAGAATGCAGTCAACCATTAACAAAGTCTGACCAGGCCTGGGGGTGGCTTGGGATAAAATACAGGTGAGAATTACCATTTGAAAGTATCTTTACTGCAGAACCATACCCTCACAAACCCCTCCCACATTGCCCCCCCCACCAACTGCCAACCCGGGGTTCTGCGCTGAGTTCTGCGCTGCTCTAAGAAGGGTGAAGGTGGAACTGTGGTTGGCCCAGAAGAGCCTGGGCCACACAGCCAGAGCATTACCTCTAGACGGTTGCTCCGGAGAGCCGTTAGGTGAACAAGTATCAACTCACAGGTCCAACGATGAACCATGAGATATGCAGCAACAGGAGCAAAATTCTCGATTAGTGGACCATAAGATTTTGCTGAGTTTGGGGGAGAGGGCACAGACGCTGTATAGGTTATATGGAGCTGAACACATTACAGTTGAACCTGATGGTAGGTGAAAAGTTGTGCGTTGATGGAATTATCACATAAGGGATTGCTCCATCTCCTCCCTCTCCACTTTGTCCTCCTCCTTTTCTCCCCTCCTCTGGTGTCCACTGGGCACAGCTCATCATTATTGAGTGTCCAGCTGGGTATTGTGATGTCAGAGGCATCACCCACACACTGGAGGAGACTGGTGGCCCAGCCGTGTTTAGTGGCCTTGACTCGGGCTCCTGTGACACCATGTGGCACCACGCTCCCTCCATTTGCTGATCGTATCTCACACCTCATACATCTCTGGAATCCTTTATCCTCCCCTCCCAAAACTAATATTGTGCTTCAGGGAAACTGAGGCACAGAGAAGCTCATCCAAGGTCATGCAGCAACACTCTGGTATGACCATGAACAGTGCCAGGGTTTCCTGACCACTCATCCACACCAGTCCAGGGGCCTCGGCTGCCTTTTATAGAAAGTTTCCACACACCTTCTATTCCTAACCTTGATCACAAGCATCGCCGGTCCACATGCTTTGGAAGCACCAGCAGACTCTCTGTGTCACAGACTTAGTAACGCGCCCCATTTAGGACCATGAGCACAACTTGTCTGTACTGGACGTTGAGTTCTAGATACTCTTCTTGGGCTGCATTTTTGTTTTTATTTCAAACACAGCCAACTAATCAGAGTTTTCTACGTTCAAAAAGCCAACTTTGATTCTCCACGAAAAACGAGCAGCTTACCACACACACCCTTTCCGGATCATCCCCGAGATGCCAAGGACATCATGGATCCACAATTTGGGGTCGGAAGAATACTTTGTTCCATTTAACTGCCCATGGTGGGGCGCAGTACCCATCTTTTTTGTTTTTATTTTGCAAGCTCATATTAATAGTAACAGAACATGAAAGATAACCCAATAAAAAGTGTGTGTGTGTGGACACACATACACACACATATACTTATCAGAATGTCTTGACCTTGAGATTAAAAATGGGGTAAGGCCTTTGGAAGAGAAGGATGCAAGCCCCTCAGAAGATCTGTAGACGAAGGTTAAGAGCAGATATATAACCTTTAGCACATGGCTTGCTCCACTAATCACTGAATAGATTCCAGTACCTAAATAAAGCCCCAGCAAACCTACACATGGCAAGAACTGGCTCACTAATAAAACGAATGATGGGCCAGGATAGGGAGGGCTCATCAGTCAGTAAGGTGACTTGGTTTCTCAGCATGACAGAAGTACATTTCAAATGTGTAGTAAATAAAATAAAAGTTCATTGTAAAAGAGTCCTGACTGTCCCCCATGTGATCCGCCTTTGCTGCCTCCTCATGTGACTGGCCTCCCAATTTAGAGCGTAACCAACTCCCAGTGACCTGTAATAACACCATTCCCAAATTAGAGCTCTCAATTTGACTTGGCCTCGGTCCCTCCCTCAAAGCAAAATAAAGCATCCGTTTTCTTTTTTTCACATTCATAATACTCTTCTTTTTGAGTTGCCAACTCAAACCCTGCTCCAGTCAGATTGAGCCCTTCCTCTAGTTTTTTTTTTTTTTTCTGGTTAGCCAAAGAGCCCGATGGAAAAACACCAAGAGACAAAAACAAAAACAAAATCAGACAAAAATTCCAAGTAAGTGACATTCAGCTGGAAAAGCTATGATTCACATGCAAATAAAAAATCTCCCTGAATTCACTGTTATATGACGCAAGCCTCTGGCTTCGACATAAAAAGGGCAGAATGAAATCACCCACAATTAAACTCACTCTGGAATACTGGAATTCTCTGGCTAGGCCTCCCCAGCTAATGATAAGAAAACCCCCAACTGTGACAGAATGAAGCTAATTGTGTTGGATCCCAGGGCATCCCCACCTCAGCTGACGCTCATTCCTGAACATTCCCCAACCCGGCATTCTCCACCTTCCCTCACTCCCAGTCCTGGACTCCACATAGCCTACAGGGAGATAGGGCTCCGACGGGTCTCCCCGGGGAAGCCCTCCCTTCTGGGCAGACTGAGGGGACTGTGCTGAGAACTCTGGACCTTGCCTCCCACTCCTAACCCTCAACCATCACACGTCCTTTTTTTCCTCAGGGGAAAGTTGGTCGGATACCACTTTTTTTTTTCCCAGATGGCTCCCTCAGGATGTGCACTCCATGTGCCTGAGAATCACAGAATTCTGGAGATGGAAGGTCCCTCACAGAGTCTCTGGCCCTTCCTTTACTATGCGTGGGGGTCCCACCCCATGATTCCTCTGTGATGCTCACCAAGGCTGAGCTCCTCCCTACCCATCGGGAGCCCACTTCTACCATCAAAGAGGGCTGGATTATTAAAGACATAATTGGCCTCTCTGCAACTTCTTCCCATTCAACAAAGGTCAATTTCTCTGAAACCACAAAGAAGGTATCTAGAGGTACTTGTACACCCATTCATAGTAGCCTTATTCACAATAACCAAAAGCAACCCAAATGTCCATCAACAGACGAATGGATAAACAAAGTACGGTACATACATACAATGGAATACTACTTGACGTTT
The DNA here is from genome assembly GCA_017311185.1 of Proteles cristata cristata. Lineage (NCBI taxonomy): Eukaryota > Metazoa > Chordata > Mammalia > Carnivora > Hyaenidae > Proteles > Proteles cristata. The sequence goes on along the minus strand of JAESUZ010001900.1, from coordinate 360,049 downwards.
AAAAGGAATGAAATTCTAATACACGCTGCAGCATGGATACAAACGGAAAACATTATGCGAAAGAAAGGAAAGCCAGGCACAAAAGGACAAATATCCTATGATTCCTCTTATAGGAGTACCTAGAGTAGGCAAATTCACAGAGACAGAAAGTAGCATGGCGGCCACTTGGGGTTGAGAGGAGAGGGGTAGCTATTGGTTTAATGTGTGAAGAGTTGTAGAGTTTCTGTTTGGGATGATGAAAAGGTTTTGAAAATGCATAGTGGTGACAGTAGCACCACACGGGGCATATACTCAGTATAACAGAACTGTACCCTTAAAAGTGAACAAATGGCAAAAGCTATGGACATTTTATTACAATTAAAATACAAAAAAAAAATCTATTCCGCCTTTCACAAGATAGCTATCTCCCTAAATTTTCTTTTCCAGGCTCAAAATCTCCAGTTTCTTCTAATAATCTTTAGATAATATGATTTCTAGACCCTTACAGCTTTCTGGCCACACTCCTCAGGTTTACTCCGTGTCTCTTTGAAAATCCGGCATCCAGAACCAAACAGAAGACTGTGCAAGCCACCTCCTGCCCAGGGTCCCCCTCTGAGGCACCCTGCTTTACCCCCAGACAAAAGCTGCACACAGGGAGCCTCTAACTGCCTATTTGGGCTACCTGAGCAAAAAGGGCCAGGTTCAAAAACCTGCCATATTCCACCCCCATCTCCTACTGCCACTTCCTCAGGCCCAGATCCACCTCCCAGACAGCTGTGGGCAGCTGCAGCTGAGAAGTGAAACCATGAGAGGCAAATAGAGTGTGTGAAGTGGGGCTGCGTCTTAGCCTTTCTAGATTTCCCTCGTTTCTCATACGTGTTTGGCAAATGGAGACAGGACAGGCCCAGGAGGTGTCTCTCTCCAGGCACTCGGGGTGTCTCTTAGCAGTCACCCACCACCAGGCTGTAGCCACCATTGTGGCGTTCAACAGTGTGGGCTGAACAAGTCTCGCTGGGCTTGGCACACGCGCCCCTCTCGCTCCTTCTGGAAAAGCTTTGAAAGTTTGAGGTAGGAAAGTTCCCTTTTGCATTTTAAAGTATGTTGAAACTGAACAGCCTGGGTGTTGGTCTGATTCCACAAGTGAGTAATCCATTTCCTGAAAGTAAACTGCTCACCCTTTGGAAGTGGACCAACGATTTTGGGGTGCCGTTTGAAGTGTCGCTGACTAGGTAAATATTTACAGGCACTAGCCATGGAGCTTTTCTAGGAATGTCAGTTAATTTGCTAAATTAATGACCCTTAAGGTGGAACCCTTGAAAAAAGTTAATTCATCTCTAACGGGTGAATAATTTATACCTGGGACAAGGTATTCATTGGGACGGGGGTGGGGTGGGGTATGCTTGACTGACTGGTTAGAATAACCACATATAAATTAAAACCAGGCCTGACTTAAAAAATCTCTATCTTCTGACTTTTTTTGACTCCTGATTTTCTATTAATATCTGAGCCAATGATGGGTTGACTTTGGAAAACTCTTTTCTATGCCAATATTTTGCCTGGAGTTTGAAATGATGAGATTTTAAACAATTCCTTCTTGGTAAGTCTACTGGCTTCGGGGATTCCACACAGAAGATCTAACATATCCACCACTCACTAAAAGCCTGTGCCCACCTGACTATACCTGGAGATTTGCCTCCACATTCTCCTGTGTGGACAATTTTACACTTCAGTCAGCTGGCTTGAAAGAGCGTTTTGCCTTGAATAATAAAAAGTTGATTTCTTTTTGGCTCAAATGATCACTTAAACAATTCTTTCAAAAAGACTCCCAGGCCATCTTCTCCTCTGCCCTCATAAGACAGTCAGTCTAGGGGCACTTGGGTGGCTCAGTCGGTTAAGCGTCCAACTTTGGCTCAGGTCATAATCTCAGGGTTCGTGGGTTTGAGCCCCACGTCAGGCTCTGTGCTGACAGCCAGCTCAGAGCCTAGAGTCTGTTTTGGATTCTGTGTCTCCCTCTCTCTCTGACCCTCCCCTGCTCACGCTGTCTCTCTCTCTCCCTCAGAATAAAACATTAAAAAAATTAAAAAAACAAAAGACAGTCTGTAAGAAGTAATCTAAATGTTCTGATTAGTATGTAGCTAGATGAATGTTTTTGGAGCTCTGTTGAGAAGAAGAGGAGTTTGTGTGTATGGTGGGCTCAGAGGGGTGAATAAGTCAGGCTGAAAAGTGATTCTCAATGGCAGAATCATGGAAGCTTCTGAATCTGTCAGAGAAGTCATTCTGGATTCCCCACCTCATGCTTAGCCCCCTCCAGCACTTCTCTGTCTCTGAACAAGCCTGTTTAGTAAAGAATTTAGGAATCACATATGACTGATGGGCTCAGGCATCACCACCCTCCACGTGGGTCTTCCCAAACAGAAACTACCTTTGAGCCCTGGCATGGTCCTGTGCCTCACACTCTGTCCTGTCTTACAACTACTTGTGCCTGGGGTTTAGGCCAGTCCTCTAAGACTTCCTAGAATCTGATGCCATTGCCCTGCCACTCCATCGCCCTCAGGGGTCCCCAGAAAGGAAATGACAAGGGGTCATTTGTATACCCCACTTATATACAAGGGGTGCCTGGGTGACTCAGTCAGTTGAGCATCCGACCTCAACTCAGGTCATGAGCTCGCAGTCCATGGGTTCGAGCCCTGCGTTGGGCTCTGTGCTGACAGCTCAGAGTCTGAAGCCTGCTTCAGAGTCTGTGTCTCCATCTCTCTCTCTCTCTGCCCCTCCCCCGCTCGCACTCTCACTCTCTCTCTCTCAAAAGTAAATAAACATTAAAAAACAAAAAGAAATGACTATGTGACTCCCAATGATGACAGCTGTCCCTCAGTGTCCTGGAGCCTAAGCCCATGAAGGCCAGAGCATCCGTGCACACTTCCATCCTTCGAGAACCAGGCAGGGTGCTGGCTGGGTTTACAGCTTCCCCAAGAGGGCCCACCTCTAACAGCACCTTACGGAAGAAAATAATGTGCCCACGTGGCTGTACCTGGAGATTTGTCTCCCCATTCTCCTGTGTGGACAATTTTACAAGGCAGAGACCTGGGGCTGGTTATCCAGGTGCATAGCCAGCAACGCTGAAAACAGGGTGTTTCCTTGTTCATTCATTTCCTTCCTTCCCAACAGGCCCACAATATGAGGTAGCAGTGCTGCACACAAATTACCAAATGCCTGAAGAACAAGGCTGGACTATATTGTTAGTAGAGTGGGGATTTGGTCTTAATTTATTTCCTTTTATGCTTCAATTTGGCACATGTTCCTTCTCCATTGCATTATCTTTTTTATTTATCTTTTTAAGAATGCAGCCACAGCCGGCCTACAGACCCATCTTGGGAACTTGATTACGTGCTGAGAAAGTCCATCTTAAATACTTGTGGGAACAAAAGTAAATGCTTAAAATATAACTATGATTAGTAAGTATTAATGTCAACAGGGTTACCAGGAATTGGGGAATGTCAGACTCACAAGTTGAGCCTTCAATGGGATGTGTGCTGGTTAAGTCAGGGACCCAGATATGGTGTGTGTGTCACTTGGTTACTGTTGCCGTCAGCACTCAACAGCCCCCTAGAAACCACCTTATTTTTCTGTGACTCCTTCCTATACAGAGCTGGCCTGGGGAGATGGAGAGGCCACAGAAGAGAGCAAATGGAATAAAACAGTAGGGGCAGCGCCTGGGTGGCTCAGTAGGTTGGGCATCCCACTCTTGATTTCGGCTTAGGACATGATCTCAAGGTCATGAGATGGAGTCCCATGTCATGGGACTTGGGATTCTCTCTCTCTCTCTTTCTCTGTCTCTCTCTCGGTCTCTCTCTCTCCCTCTGCCTCTCTCCCCCACCTGCATGCACACTCACTCGATCTCTCTCAAATAAAATTAGAAAAAAAAAAAGAAGGAATCAAACAGTAGAGCTAGGAGGCCAACCTGGAACCGAGAAAGCCCCGGCTACTTCTATTATCTTCTGAGTCCTGGGAATAAGCACAACTTCTGAACTTCTTCACTTTGAACTCACACCTCAACATTCTCCCATGCATGCAGGAGACTCCCCATGACCCCGAACATGAGGCCATACTGTGGGATGAGAATGGGGCTGCTTCTTCATCCAAGGGGCCCTGAATCACACACCCCGTGAATGGAACACCCACCTCACCTGTGTTCATAATATTCACCCCTCCACCCTCTGTGAGGCCAGTCCTGTAACCAAACATTGTATATTATGACAGCTCTCTTCAAGAGCTCTGTGTTTCTTCTTAAGCAGTATATTGCATCAGTCATAAATCTTTCCATCATCAGGACTGGTGGTCTGTCATACCTTACTTCTACCGCTTGCCTTTAGAGAGACTTCCAATCTTCACTTTGGTTAAATTTAAAGAAACTGCTAAACTTGTCTTGCACATTTTTTACTTGAGGCCCCATGAAGAAGTGATGAAAACCTTTTCCAAAATTACCAATGCCCCCCACATATACCGATCAATACACACCCAGAATTATATTTATGTATGCAACCTCTGGTTTAGTTGCTGACTTCATATCTAACATCTGTAGAGTACTTTCTCAAGAAGCTTGCAGCTCTTTAAAAAAACTTTTTTTAATGTTTGTTTTTGAGAGAGAGAGAGAGAGAGAGAGAGAGAGAGAGCAGGGGAGGGGCAGAGAGACAGAGGGAGGCACAGAATCTGAAGCAGGCTCCAGGTTCTGAACTGTCAGTACAGAGCCCGACAGGGGGGCTTGAACTCACAGCCATGAGATCATGACCTGAGCCGAAGTCAGATGCTTAACCGATGGAGCCACCCAGCAGTCCCAGACCTGCAACCTTTTTGAAACATTATCCCATGTGATTTTCAAGGTAAGCATGAGTGGCAGGTGGTGGGGAAACTGAGGCTGGAGGAGGTGAAGTGTCATGCCCGGGACCCTCCCTGCCATCCTAACTCCGCTCCCCAACCCTGAACTGCTGTCCCTGTCCTCTTGCTGTGAGGTTGAATTAAGGCTCGCTAGACGAAGGGTCTGCCCAATGCAGCCTGACCAGCTCGTCTGTGTTCTTGGTTCTTCTTACAATGAATCTAAACCTAGATGGACATTAGGAAAATAAGAGTAGTTTAAGAGCAAATCCCAGCATGTCTCCAAAGCAACAGGGAATCAAATTCTGAAAGCAAATAAGATGTTGCTTTATTCTTCTGTTTCTGGCTCTGCAGGCCGGGTGTGAGTGAATTGGGTGTGTCGGGTGAGGGGCGAAGAGCCTCTAGAACATACCATTATGATTATCTAACAATAACAACACTCTCACTGGCAATGTCAACTGAAAAGATTAAAAGCACAAGGTTTCTTTTACTCTACATGGCAACCAGCTTCTGGAAAGAAAAAAAAAAAAGTAAAAATATGAACCGTTTCGTTAGGTGTCAGTGATGCTGGCCACTTTAAGTATTCTTCAACCCTTAACATTATAAACTGAAGAATGCCCTGTTTCAAAACAGAGACTTCTGCATCTTACTGTAACTAAAGCTACTTTTCAATTTTTAGAAAAGGATAGTTAACAAATGTGGCTAAATTTCAGTAACTTTAGTTAGTTTTCCCTTAAAACAGCCATGTTATTAGAAAATAATCAGACACTAAGAAGGCCTCAATACGCACATTACAACCCTACGCATTATCTCTGCTCACAGTCCAGAGATGTACACAATCCAAGTCTCAGTCACAGTCCTGAAAAGGACACCACACTGGCAAGAAGTAACTCTATAGCAGATACACTAAAAAATGAGTGGCAGCTCCTGAGGCCCAATTTGCCATGCATTCTTATTAATTTTTATTTTCTGAGAAGTAACTTTTTTCCAAACAGAAAATGTGGCAGTTGTATTAAGACCAACATGGTTACTTTTCATTCCAATAGTTCTTGTCCTACAACCACATGAAGCCTAAGAGAAGACAGCTGTGGGGGGCTCTTGGGGGACTCAGTCAGTTAAGCTTCTGACTTCGGCTCAGGTCATGATCTCACAGTTTGTGAGTTCGAGCCCCGCGTCGGGCTCTGTGCTGACAGTTTGGAGCCTAGAACCTGCTCCAGATTCTGTCTCCCTGCCTCTCTGCCCCTCCCCTGCTTGTGCTCTGTCTCAGCTTTTCTCTCAAAAATAAACATTAAAAGAATTTTTTTAAAAGATTGTTGTGTGAAGCAATACACAGTGACTTCAGACATATCTGTGAGATCTCCCAGCAGATACACACAGCAATCAATGGTGAAGGAGGACAAGGCATTTGCCACCTATGATCAGAAGATAAGGATGTGTGGCCCCAGTGGGGCTTTGAACACACATGCTCGTCTTCTCTGGACACACATGCACCTGTCCTACCATCACCACCACCATTTTGCCTCCAAGTCCTCCAGGTCATTATCCCCTCCTGACCTCTCTATCTCAGGTCCCAGAGAAGATCCCCTCACCAAATCCTGAAGGCTGTCACACAGAAGTATGTCCCTCTGCACATTCTGCGAGCTTGATCTGGTAAGGATAAGCAGATGGAAGAGGTGCTATGCAGAATTGAGCAATGCAAACATGGTCTCCCAAGTGCAGACAGGACCTCAGGGACATAGCACTAGGTTCTAAGTCTGGAATGGAATCTCTTGTACCTCAGTTTCCTCATAAGAAAAAAAAAAAATAAACATATTACCGTTCCATCACCAGCCACTTCCAAGCAATGACCAGGAAAACAATGGTTTGTGTATCTAAAGACTCGGCACTAGTGTAATGATAAGGAATTCACTTTGAATGTCCTTGTCTAAAGATCTTTACTCCTACAAGCTACAACCCCCACTCATGCCCACGCCTTAGGGTATCCTCTGAAATCCAGTCTTTGCCTAGAATCCTGCATCATCTGGAAAGGGAAGAGAATTGAAACATTCCTGGTTGCAGATTGGTATTTTTAGCATTTTTAGAAAAGATAAGGCTGTTTTTCATGAAACTGTTTTCTCATGATATTAGCACTTGTGTTTTAAGAGCACGGAGCAGGGAGCTATATTGTTAGAGAAGACAGGATCAGAATAAACTAGCTGAGTTATAAGCTACGTAGCTCATTCTTTTCTTTGGCTGAAAATATCTCCTCAATGTCTACTTCCAATTAGCAGCTCCAAAATATTCCTGATCCAGTGGGGATGAACACTGAGTGTTATATGGAAACCAACTTGACATAAACTATTTTTTAAAAAATAACTAAAAAACAGCAACAAAATATTCCTGATCCAAAGGACTTTAGATATATAAGAATCACCAAAAACCAACTTTAAATATTTGACTTTCTATCCCAGTCTCCAAGAATGATGGGAAACTGGCTCATCTGTGTTTCCACAAAGTCATACCAGTCTGTCATACATAAAATTCAAACTCAAGTCAATAAAAAAATAAGCATTTGAAATACCTGTGTTCCTTATTTCCCCTACTTCTTCCTGCTATCTATTTTTTGGCTATTTTACTACTTTTAAGTCTTACATAGCACAAAGAAAAGGGGAATGTTACTTGAAAGAAGTTTGGGGACAAGGTTGGGTCAAGCAGAGGGTAAATTAAAAGGCTGGGATTATTCAGGGTTTCAATTTTTTATGCTTTCTCAGTAGAATCTGTGTGTGTGTGTGTGTGTGTGTGTGTGTGGTGTCTCTCTCTGTATATACACATGCACACACACACACACACACATATATACACACATGCACACATACAACACACACACACACACACACACAATTATAGATGGGCAGGTTGACACAGAGAAAGAGAATGAATGGGCGAGAATTGGCTGCAGGTTATTGGAGACTTTTTAAAAAGCATTCAGATGCTAGTATAAACCCCAAGAGACTAATTCAGCAGACAAAAATGCCCTTTTAACCAAATAGTTCCAACGTATGAGAGAATTTCCTCCTTTCACCAAAGCCAAATATTTTACTGCGCATTAAAAGACTAATTAAAACAATACTGTGGTATTCAGCATGCGTGGGTTATGAAGAGAAACCTTCACTTCATGAGCAAACACGGACTCTCTGGTGAGGGTGAGGCAGGAGCTGTGGAGACTTGCTTTGTTTCATTAATATTCACATATCCACTTGGTAAGAACTGTAGCTTGGAACTATGATTTCCATTACAAAGCCCCTGAAATGCCAGGAATGAGTCATGGCATTGTGCCTGGGCATTGCACTGATTTTCTCCATTAACCAGGCATACATACTGACAACTTCCAGAAGAAAAGCTGAATGAGTCAGTTTCAGGAATAAACCGTATTAGAATACTATGTGCAAGGAGGAGTTAAGGTAATAGGAATTGGTTGTTTTTTTTTTTTTTCTTTTGGTGTGTTATTGTTTTGTTCTCCTTAAATAGAAACATTCATAAAATTCATTTCTCCAAAGAGCAAGAAGCATAGATCCATCCAATTATTAGGATTCTTGCCATGACCAGATGGGTTGTCCAACCAATGCACAGTGTGGTAACACCGCTAGGATCAATCCCAGCTTTTCAAGGGCAACGTCACAGCCACTGGAACCCATGGAGTGCTACCTTAGGACCACTTCCAATCATCTTCCCTTGTCCTGGCTGTCCCTTCTTCAGGTGTCTTCCACTAGCTGACTTTCACAGTGAAACGGGAGTCTCCAGGAGACAACAAGGGAGGGAAAGGCGTGGCCAAAATCCAGGCAGGGCATGTGTGTGTTTCGCGCAGCAACCCCAACTGCCCAAACATATCTCTGGCTCCGGTGGGAAGCGGAATGCATTACGCTGGGCTCTAGACCATGGGGACTCTCGCACACTGTCATGTTCCCTTGTACCATTCTAGTTATGGAAATCGGGACTCCAAATCTTTCTAGCCCTCTTCTTCCTTGAGAGTCGTTCCCATGTTCAAGAGATGAAGGCTGAGAACATTGTCATCTATTAAAAAAATATCTTATTTGAGCATATTTGGGGAAGGTTGGTAAGGGGTAAACACTGAAAGCATCGTTGGCTACCATCTTTTCTGATCTTATCTGAAATTTGAAGCCTGGATCATGAAATGCTTTGAAAACGGAAGAATCGTGGTAAATGGAGATATCTGAATATGCTACAGGCACTTGCAAAGCTACACTGTGAACTTAATTAGGGAGGGGGATTGCAAGGGGCTGGCACACCTCTTTCCAAAATGAGCCTGCTGCACTTCTCATTGGCTCCCCTGTGCAGGATGAGTAAATTCTCAGTGGTTCTACATCTTTCCTAGGACCGAGCCACAGGCTTGCTTTTTCTCTTTTTGGATTTGGCCTCCAATGTTTAGGCACGAGTCAGCACACACAGATGCAAAGATGAACTGAGCTAATTTAAGGGAGCACGCCCATGGAAGGATTCTCTTTTAGCCCTCTATACTTAGTTAAGGTTTGTGTCTGTGCAAGATACTTACTAAAGGACTCGATTCTCTAAACCTTACAAGCGATCTGCCTCCTAACAGGCTACTTGCTTGTTCACTGGGGTTCTGATGTCCTCATAGCCACAGAGCGTCCAACAGGCCAATTAAGGTGACCTCATTAAGATTACAGGACTAGCCTCACTTTCATAAATGCAGCGAGCATACACCATGTGGAGATCCAGATTGGTGAATATCCCTATCAGACAAAACTTGCTAAAACTTAACTTGATAGGACAACTCCACTGAATCGCTACCAGAAGCAATCATTTTGATTAAATCGCAGGGTTCCTAAATTTTACGTTTAGTAACAAACTAAGGACTTTGGAGCTTTCCGCTGTGGAAGCATGGATTCTCACGTTCCTACACTGTCGCTTAGTCAGACCTAATAGGTGGCTAAGGAATAAGTTTAAAATCTAGCCCTCAAGCAAAAAATTGCAGAAGATTCTGTGGCTTCCTGGCTACAAAATGAGCTGCTTTTCATGGCAAGGGATTCTCTGCCTGCTTTTAAAATCTCTTCCCATTCCGCTGATTTGTGTCCTCTGGGGCGTGCCTACGTCAATGTTAATTGATAGACTACATTGTCACGGTGACAAACATGTCAATGGATTTCCTCCTCGTGTTTTTGACATTTAAAGACATCTGCAGAAAGGTAGACTCCATCTGTGTCCTCCTGCTGGCAGAGACGAAATACCTGTATGGCAGAAACCAAGCCAGGATCCGCTCAGCGTCAGGATGGGCCTTTGGAGAACAGAATCAATTACCCACCGCCTTCTCTTTTGTTTCTCAAACCCTTGGGTATGCTGAAGAGGTCAAGTTTTAAACAAGTTGCTGTTGCGTTCTTACTCTTTTAGAGAACCTCATGTGGAAATTTATATCTAAAAGCAACATAAAGGAGCAGCAAAACTCCTGCCCTTGTCTCCCTAAAAATGGAATAAATTTACTTGCAGTGTCTTTGCTTCCACTGAATATATTTACTTCTTAAATGAGAAGAACCTCTTGCCAGGCTTCTCACCCACTCTGTAGGGACACAGGCCTCCTTTGCATAACCTCTTCTTCCCAGGGAAAAGAATGAGAACACCATGCCTTAATCTTTTGGCATTTCTTGTTGGATGCAAGAGGGATCCTAAGAGGGATGTAGGTGCCAGGAAGGAGAAATGAATAAATTTTCTTCATTCCCTTCCCCCTTTAATTATGTGTGGCCCAGCATCGTTCTTTTACGACTCAGAGAGTAGGCTGCATGCTCAGATGGAGGCATCGGAGGCTTCGGCGAACAGGAAGAGTGGCCTCCAGAGTTATGGTTCAGAAGAGAAACCAATCCAGATCCATGGGCTGAGGCTTGAAGTTTAAGACTAATGGCTGTGGCTGTTTACACAGACAGAAGACAGTTATTTAAGGCTGAAATATGATCTACCTTTAGCGCAGCCAAAATGATGATCCAAGAGAAGCGTAACGCTCTGTCTTCTTAGACTCTGCTGCCGAGGGGTCCTGAAGAGCGGCAGGGATGTGGGGCTGGGACCTGCTCCCTTCCAAGGGCTACAGCGCCCTTGATCCTCACCTCAGGACCCAAGGCCCAGGGCCTCATGGCAGAGCCTGCCCCCGATGATGCCTGGGCATCCTGACAGCAGGTGGGGATTCAGTGGACTTCCAGAACATTCCTTCTAAGTAGACTGAGGGGGTAAATGAAACCAGTCCAAACCTCAAGTGCTAAAAGCAGCAGGCAGCCTGCTTTGCTGACACTGTCACAAAACCCATGGTCTAGAACAAGGCAGCCATTATTTCTTCACTGATCCCGAGAGAGCTTCTACTGCCTGTATTGTTTTCTAACTTTGGAAGCACCAAATAAGGACGACTTTTGGTTCAAGGTAGGAGCCACGACTGTTTATATGACCTCACTCTTTCTTACATAATATATTAAACAGGCCCCTCAGGCCTCAGTTTAAAAGCCAAATTCTGCCTCTGGACAAGCATGTGCCGTTCCCATTGAAGTTAGTGTGACTTGGCTATCAGACAGCTGGGGAGCAAACTCCACTCTTCAGCAGGATATGACGGATAACTAATAGTTTCCAAGACTGAAATATCAGGCTCTATTAAAGAGACACTGGAGGAGGATGAAAACAAATGTCTTTAAAGCCTAAATCAACAGATACTTTCCATCATTTATGAATGTGCTTGTCTATCTTCCTAGCTCACGAGGATCCCTTGAGAGAGGGCCCAGGCACCTCTCTGGAGATCACTCAACATCTCTTTGGGTGAGCCTCTACTGCGGGAGAAATGTGGCCTGGACCAGAAGATCACACTTCTAAGTGCTGACACAGGGGTATCTCATTCCCAGTCACTTGTGTGGGGAGCTGCATAGTGAGTTCCAGAGCAACAGATCACGTTATAGTTGCACTTGGTCATTTCCCGGTTCCCATGCTGCAACACAGACGTTTTATGGTAAATTGATCTTGACCAGGCACATACATAGATTTACTGTATACTATTTGGTCCCACAATGAATTTTAAATGACTTCCATGTGCTCTCGGGAACTGCCCTACAGCCCCGTAACACTTAAAAACAATAAATTCCACTTAAAAACTTACAAACAAGATTTTTCACTCGTAAGAACTTGGATGATTATTTTTAAAATTGAAGATAGCCTTGTCATGGCTATAAAGTCAAAAGTGAATCAAACGTAAGGCATTCTGACCCTCCAAGTTTTCATTTAAAGACAAATCCCAAGATAAGAGGGCATCCTCTCAGGGACCCTGTGAACCCCGAGCAGCCCTTTCTGAAATCCTACGGAAACCTACCATCGGTGCATAGAGGAAGAGGCAGCAAGCAACACCCTCCATCCACATCCTGACAAAGCACGACATGCGTAGATCACTGAAACCAAGGTCTCCTGAGGTCAGCTTTAATCACCCCCACCTTCCCACCACCCTAGCACAGAGAGTCAAGATGACTGCATGCATCCCAAGGCTCTAAAGAAATACAACAGCACACAAAAACAAAAACCAAACAGCTGACTATCCCCTACAGAAAAAAATCTGCAATGTAAAAAGGAAGCAGTGCATGGGTAATGGTAGGACATTTCCTGTCCCCTCCCCACCCCCATGCCTCTACACCTCCCCTCCCTCTGCTCCATGGTTTCACTTCCTGCTGGGGCTCCACTGCACCTCTTCCCTGACGTATCAATTCAGGCCGATGTGTTGAGCCCTGTTAATCCAACTTTCAACTTCATGCCCACTGACATCTGGTTCATTGCCAGGTTTGCTGCAACTGAAATATAGAGACAAATCCTGAGACAGGTTCAGATTCTGGCTTCACGCACACTGACCACGGAACTCTAGAAGATGGATTACATTCCACATTTTCAGTAAAGTCCAAGGTTCCTGGCCTGCCACTCAAGAGCATCCATAACCTCGGGGCGCCTGGGTGGCTTAGTCGGTTGAGCGTCCGACTTTTGCTTGGGTCATGATCTCGCGGTTCGTGGGTTCAAGCCCCGCGTCGGGCTCTGTGCTGACTGCCAGCTCAGAGCCTGGAGCCTATTTCAGAGTCTGTATCTCCCTATCACTCTGACCCTCCCCTGCTCACACTGTCTCTCTCTCTCTCCTAGAAATAAAAATATTAAAAAAAAAAAAAAAAAAAAACAGCATCCATAACCTCATCTCAAGCTGCCACTCCCTCTTTCTCACCTCCTCCAACCCTCTACCTCAGGGTAGACTCTGCCTTGTCATGTTTCTCCACCATATAAAAAGACCATTTTGCCCACTTTCTCTTGAAGGGTAAAGCCATACCTATTCTAAGCACCTTACACATCTCACCTAATCCTTACAACAACCTCGAGAGGTAGATCCTATTATTATACCCATTTTAAAGGTGAAGAAGTAGAGACACAGAGATGTGACCTAGCCTGTCCAAGTAGCCTGAACGAGGAAATAGCAAGGCCAAGGTCTGAACCCAATGGTCCAACCCCCCAATATATGTTCTTCATGATGCTAGGCTGCCTCTTTCATAAAACCTCTTTCCTCCTAAACTCCACAGCCCTTTAATAGTGTCTCTCTTATGGTCCTACCTCTTTCCTGGGAGATGATAAACTCCTTAAGGACAGAATCCATGTGTGATTCAACTGTGGCCTCTGTGGCTCACTGCTGAGCCCTGCACATACGCTGTGGGTACCTGTCAATATTTGTGGGCAGAAGGAAGTAAACAAGGAAGGAAGAAGGTACCCACTCAGCAAGGGATCCCTGCTGGAGTGAGGAAACACGTCATTCTTTGTTCTCACCCCTATGTAGTTGCATTTTTTATATTTACTTTTTATTGTTTTGGAGCAATTTTAGCTGTTGTGGTAAGGAAAGCAGGTGGCCTGGAAATAAAGCTGTGTCCTACGTGCATGGGAGACAACAGAACTCAAGTTCCCCTCAGTTCCTGCCATATACAAGAGCTACCTGTAGAAGCAGTGGCAATGACAGTCAGGACAAGAGCAGAAATAACAATAAAAACTGCTATCAGTGATCGCAAGGGCACCTGGGTGGCTCAGTTAGTTGGTGAAGCGTCCGACTTCGGCTTAGGTCATGATCTCATGGATCCTGAGTTTGAGCCCTGCATCAGGTTCTGTGCTGACAGCTCAGAGCCTGGAACCTGCTTCAGACCGTGTCTCCCTCTCTCTCTGCCCCTCCCCACCTCCCTCATGCTCTCTCTCTCTCAAAAATGAATAAATATTTTTTAAATGATTTTTTTAAATGATTTTTTTTAAATGATTGCATGCCAGTGCCAGGCACTTTACATCCAGTGTTTGCAATCCTTTCAATAACCCTTCAGGCCAGGCCTTCTCACCCTCATTTCACAGATGGGAACTGAAATTCAGAAAAGCTAACTCATCTGGTCAAGGTCACAAGCTGGTGAAACAGAGCGCAGAAGTGTGAACCCAGATCTGCTTCATTCAGGGTCAGTCTGGGCTCTGCCCACTACAACAGCAATGCCTAAGGTCTCCCAGGAACTAAGAAAAGCAAGTTACCTGGTCCATTCATTCTTTGCTACACACACAGTTCTTCCAAGAAACCAGATGAACGGTGACCCACATTCACACCACTCAGAGAGTTCTTAATTACTAGGAACAGACAGGCCCGCGGTCAAATGTACCATGAGCTCTACAAGAGAGTGGTGCAGATGCGGGAGGGGGCAAGGACCGAGGCCAGACAGATTTGCTTGGAATCAAAGAGGCAGAGAGAGAACTCAATGTTCTGCTTAGAGGAAAGATAAAGCACTTTTCATTAACCTATAAAGTTGTCTTAGTTGGGCCACAACAAACACCTGACGCATTCACAACATTGCCACAAAAGCATTTTAGTGGTCTTGCGTGTAAAAAATGGTTTTGTACAGGAAGAGCAATGCCGTTCACCCTGGAGTGGGGGGGGGGGGAGGAGGGGGAGGAGGAAGAAGGGAATCCCTCAAAATGCAGCACACACTTAAACATGATTCAGCTGTGATTCATCAAAGCTGGCATAGGTATTCCGTTCACTCTAGGATTCTGGGTGCAAAGTGTTCTCTCGATGCTGGCAAAGTCATCCTTCTGTGCTCCTGAACAATAGGTCACTTCCGCTAACATGCTCTAAAGTTCACAATACATTTAAGATAGATTTTTGTGTGTGTAAGGGAGAGGCGTGCTATCGTGAGCAGAAATGCTAATAGTTACTGGGAGCCTGGTTAAAAACCAACCACATTAACAGTGCTGCTTCTAAGGATAAAAGCCCCCATTCAATATTCTTTATCAGCTTGATTCAGCCACACTTGACACATTTGCCACTCATTTCTAGTCATGGTGATTTCAAGTCTGGGACTGTTACCTTGACGGGAGCATTTCACGGAAAGCATGAGTTCTGGAGGGAGTGTCAGGGGAGGAAGTGGCAACCTCCCCCTTACTAAAGGACTCTGGGTCGGGGGCACGTGAGCTATTTAACAGTCTCTTGGCTAAGCCTCCTCTAGTGACTAGAATATGAGGCAGGCAGTCTGGGTGCATTGTGTTCAGGGAGTTTCACAGCAATCAGTTCCCAACAGATCCAGGTAGTAGTGACGAATTCTGTAGCCCAGCCACTGCTCTGACTTATAAGTGGTGCTTCTTCCCAGTGGAAAGAAGACCAAACATGGCAGACTAATCTAAATGTCTTCTGCTCTCTTGTCTTGGGCACTGATTTGAGGCTCATCCTTCTTCCTGTGTCTTTCCCTGTCTGTCCGTCCTTCATGACCCTGTAGCAGAACATGGCAGAAGAAGAGCTCAGGCCCAAGAGCCAGACTCCTTGGGTTCAGGTCCTCACTCTGTCACTTACCAGCTCTGTAACCTTGGACAGGTTACTTAGCCTCTCTTGCTTCAGTTTCCTTACCTGTAAAATGGGGCTGAGAATAACAGGACCTATTTCATTGGGATTTCAAGGGAGTAGACTGGAAAAGGGATTAAGTTACAACAAAAGTGCCATGTAAGGGTTAGTATTTCTTTTCCTTCCTCTCTTCTTTCCTTTGCTTTCTTTCCATAACTACTTATTGAATATCACCTAGATACAAGACTCTACACTGGATGCCACATAACCTTTGAACATAGACAGGTAGTGTCTTTGTCCCCCAAGCACGGACAGAATGTAAAAAGCTATAGTAGAAAAAGACCACCAGTCTGGGATTTAGAGAAACGGTGCTCTGGCCCCAGCACCGTCACTAACTGCTTTGCGGCACCCTCCCCTGTAAGCACAAGACCCTTCTAGAGATCTTGGCAGCAGAGAGCAATAGTACCCAGCCAGCCCCCACACACTGTGCCACCTGAGTGATGATACAGTAAGAACCACAACTCAGAGGGAAAGAAATGGTCTCCCGTCGGGCCAGTCATAGAAGGCATCGGGGCTCCAAATTTATGCTTGGCTCTAAGGACAGTCGGAGGTTGGGAGATGGGGACAAAGGATAATGTGCGGAGGTGCAAAAGTAGCTGGGAACTAGTAAACAGCAGATTTTGGTGGCAGCTGAGAACTGGTTTGGGGAAAGCAGGAGGGAAAATAGACAAGATGAGCTCTTGAAGGGCTGGTGTGCGATACAACAACGGGCAGGTCACGAGGAGCAGATAATACCAGAACGGCAGTGTGAGGAGACATGTGTGGTGGTGGCCTGCAGGATAGACCAGGTGGAGAGCAAACAGTTGGAAGACAACTGCACAAGACATGCATGAAGACTCAGAGGTGGTGGGGGGAGGTGTGCGGGCTCCGGAGGCAGGCCCCCCACAGGACAGCTGTCCAGTCCGGGGTATGCTCTTCACTTTTTACTCACAGTTCTCTCAACTTCACAAGACGATGACACAGCAAAGTGTAAGCACAGTGCCTGCACATGGTAAGAACAAAGCAAACTTTGCTTTTCTCAAGAAAGCAAAGTGACACATGTGAGAGCAGCTGAGAATGAAGAATTACTATTCACCTAGAAGTCAGTTATTAGTGAAACACATAGCGGGTGACAGCAAAGGGAGGGACCCCCTGGAGACTTTGCCCAGGTGAGCAGGGAGAGTACGACAGAGAGAGATCTGGTAATTCAGGAGAATGTCAGGATGTGGGGAAGAGGAGTGTATCTCTCCTTGACTCTAATCAGAATGATGCGGGGTAACTGGACACGGTAACTGCTGTGTAGACTAGGAAGAAAATAAAGCCAATGCCTTCCCTGGACCTGGATCCCTGACTTACAGTCCCTGAGGAAGAGAGGAGAGCTAAACCTCCTCTCAGACTCTCAGTCTAAAATCACTAATGGTGCCAATCATGGATACCACTGCATACCATTAAAAGACAGTAAGCGTTATTGCTTTCATTGTCAAGGTGAGGAAATTGGGCTGAGGTCACTTGGTGAGTTGGTAACAGCTGAACCCAGAGCCTAGGACTTTGTCATGGACTTAAAAGCCTGTTCCCTTCCCAGCTGTCTCTCAGGGCTGTTTTGCCTTCACAAACAGATCTAAAAACCGCAGTGCAAAATACAAGAGCGTGAAATTGGAAATAAAATAGGTGCTTCTACATCTATTTAAATCCCATTTATTTTTAATAACTACTGAGGTTAGGCTTTGCATGAAAGGTGAGAAGTTGGTTTAAATCTTGATTTATGTCTTGGTTGACTAGTAAAATACTGTCATTCTGCTCAAGTGAAGGAAAAAGCCCATCGAAAATGTCACACTTAACTTAGCTTTTCTTAAAACTAAGTGCACATCTCCTGGGCATTTTCTTCCATGGTCTGAAGCACCTGCGATTTGTCAGATTTTGTTTGCTCATATGCTCCCTTCCTCCAACATGTGGGAGCACACGTGTATCTCTGCGTCTACAACAACCAAAGGGTTAATGATCACCCTGTCAGTCACACATAAATCTCATCTTCAATGGGGATCATGTGTCCTCTTAATTAAGTCTCTCACAATGTTTGTAAACAGAGGGCATCTAGCTCAGAATGGGGGCAAATACAATGCAATAAAAAATAATAGTAATACAAATCGGTTATCAGGAAGAGTCTTGAGTATGAGCAAAAACAACTATGTCAATAAACGTACCCTAATGTGGAAGTGAATGAAAACATCAGGCCATTGATCAAGAAGTTCACATAGACATTGTTCTAATTTCTAGTACTTTCCATGGGCCCCTCCTTCCAGTGATCTTGGGGGTCTCCTCTTTACCTCTATAGTCTAGAACAATGCTTATGGGGTTTTCTCACAATCACTTGTTTCTTATACCTCATTCCATGGCTTGGGTGAACACGGTCAGTCTTGCTTGGTCATGGGGGATAAGTCCCTCATCAGACTTAACATAAGAACCAAAAAAGTCTGGGGCATGTGGGTGTCTCAGTCGGTTGAGCGTCCAACTCTTGGTTTCAGCTTGGGTCATAATCTCATGGTTCATGGGTTTGAGCCCTGCTATGGGCTCTGCACTGGCAATGTGGATTGGGATTCTCTTTCTCTCCCCCTCTCTGCCCCTCCCCTGCTTGCACTCTCTTTCTCTCTCTCTCTCAAAATAAATAAACTTTTTTTAAAAAAGAACCAAAAAGTCTCTTTTACCTTAACAACAGTGGAAAAAATCTGTCTCTTAAACTCAGTCCCTGAGCTTTAGAGTCATACCCTGACCAGTTGTGACTCCTTACCAGGAAAGAAAATCCACTACTGCTCAAAGTCAAAACAACAAGATTTCTTGTTGAGACAAGAAAGGGGGTTGAGACATCCCCTTTCTTCCAAAAGTCTGAAATATCAGGAGAGCCCTTCTTTCAATCTGTTCAGCTTTTAGTCAGCACATTTTTGTTATTCGAGACACAGGAAACCCTCGGAAATCAGAGTTCATTATGTAGGCTCAGAGAGATGGAGATGGATGGTCAACCTGGAATTAATGAGGACTGTAGAACTCCAACCAATTTCACCTGGAGATCTCTGTGGCCATCCATCTTTCCCACCATCTGCTCCAAATTTGGACCTATGCCCTGAGAGGCAAAAGGCAAATATATCCATCTTAAAAGTCCACCCAGGTGAAATACCATTAAACTGCATTATTGTCCAGAACTGCAGAGAGAAACATTTCCTTTCAAGTTAATCTGGCAGCCATCAATTGTTGCCCATTAACTTGAGAGAAGCATCTAGTCTATGTGTTAGAATAAAATACCCTCACAGTCTATCAAAATTAAACCCCTATGAGTTTTAATTAAATGAAGGACAGTCTCATTTGTTGGAGGTAGGTAGATTCATGCTTTCCCACAAAATTCATGTTCTGCATATTCATCTGTGGGAACTGCATTCCCTGGGTGAACAGGAACCCAATAATCATACCTGTTGTATGATTTTAAGCATCCACATTAGCAAAAAATTAAAGCACATTCATATGGCTGTTGTTGCTAAAGACAACAACCACCTCATGGTAAAATATTATTCTTCCTGAGGGCTCTCGGATACCTCTGTTAGTGTGCCCAGTATCTACAGGCATTCTTACGTTTTTCCTGCAGTTGTTTGTGCTCTGATATAGCGTCTAGACAGAGCACAGAGACAATGGAAGTTCTTTCCAAAATGTTTTAGACCAAAGAGGATAGAAAATGACCTAAATCACATTGGACTTTAGGACATCTAAGATAAGATTTCTTTCATTATATCCTGATCTCCCTTCATGAGAAAAAGGTATATTCCTGAACTATCTCATGTAAATCACATATTAATAAATACCATTATCTCATCATTTAAAGGAATTCTCTCTCTCTTTCTCTGTGTGTGTGTTTGTGTGTGTGTGCTGGGTTCACATAAATACTTCAAATCTTTTTAAGCCAAAGGTGATCTTTCTTGAAAACAAGTACTTTGAAAAATACTGTTGTTCAACTCCAAATGGTTTCTCCATTGGAAGAATGTAGACTTCTTCTTGGTTAGGGGGACTACATTGGTTAGGGAGACAGGAGAGAGATGTAGAGAGAAAAATAGAGGGGGTGAGAGAATGAGGGTGGGAGAAAGTTAGTGAGTGCAGTCAGAGAGCTTGTGTAGACAGTTCTGCCCACAGTGTCCCCCAGTTACATGGGTCCTTGAATAGCATGCTAAGGGAGATGTGTGTCTGCTTTCTCCCAAGCCTGGCTCAGTTCTCTTGTAACCTGCATAGTAGAAGCATCTTGACATGCTCAGTGGACACATATAATTTACACAGCAAACCACAGCTACGATAGAAACCCTCCAATTCAACACGACTGGGTTGATAGTCTAAAAGAGCTGGTTAAGCACAGAATCATAAAACTGATACTCTCATTACATATATGTATATATTCATTGATATTCATTATATATATTCAGATATTTATGCATCATCCTTGTACAGGGGCCATGCTAATCTTCTCTGTACTGTTCCAATTTTAGTATACGTGCTGCTTAAGTGAGCACTATATTCACAGATATATAAATGAGTGTGCACCCATTCACAAATTTGGTACAGGAGCAATGCCTTGTCTTTGGGAATTTCCCATTTCCTGTATAAACCAAAAATCTGTTATGATTTTCAGGTTCCACTTTCTTTAAAGAAGATAAAAAATCCAAAGACGGCTGAAAGGCAATCTCACTGAAGAGTCTGCCTAGATTTTTATGACTTTCCCCACAAACTTTTAGAGTTATGCTGTTTATGCTTAATTTGCCCACAATTTTTGTTCGTCATCGACAAGTCTTTCCAAGACGACGGTGTAGCTTCATAGAAACACCTCTCCTTCTCACACTCACATATCATGTGTTTACATAATATTTAGTTACATGTCTTAAATGGAAAAAGTACAACTGGTGTAAACAGGCTTGGGAACAAACAGCTCTCAGTTGGCTTCCGACTGCACTGATCGGGGAAGTGGGAGGGTCCCCGGATAGCAGCTGCCTCACAGGGCCCCCAGGCATCTGGCACGCTTGCCGGGGGAGGAGGGCAGGCGCTTGCTGGAGGGGAGGGGGTTGGGGAGTGGAATGAGGGTACATGCTTGACTGGAGATGGACCCAGAGAGCATCTCTGAATCTCAGCTGAGGCTCAAAACCAAAAGAACAGCTAATGATCTATTCTCATACAGGAAGGGAAGAAAAGGATCAGGTAGGACTTAGGGAGGAACTGTAGGTTAGTCTCTAACCAGATGCCTTTCTAAGGCGCTCAAAGGTAATTTTATCTGCTCAATTTTTATCTAACAGACTATTGGATAAACTTCCTCATAAGATGCAGTAATACTGCTGTAAACAGAACAGAAAGAAAGAATAGTGATGCTTTGGCCAAACAGAAAAACTGAAAGGTGGAATATATATTGTAGAAGCATATATAAATATGTATTATATAAGCATCTATTCTTTAAAACATATATATAAATGTATATATATTTTATATTATATTCATATGTAACATACTATAAAATATTTTTATTTTATATTTACATGTAAAGTATATGTATTTATATGTATATAAGCATAAATATATATAAAATATATGTTATAAAGTACATATTTTTTATATTTTTATAGATTTTAACATATATATATATATACTTCTATACTATATATACACTGTATATTCTGCCTTTCAGTTATATATATGTGTATGTATGTATATATCTCTAAGAGTATATATACATGTCTATGGTATTCATGTATGTATCTGATGGTGATTCATGAGATACGGAGGTTCACACTGTATCTTACAATAATTTGATGACAATCTTTAATCCCTAAAATTCCAGCTGGACTGAAAAACCAGCTTACTTGCCTTGATTCATTACTTTAGACCTCAGTCCATTATTTTGTTCATCATAGCTGCTATATGGGGTTTGGATGAACACGTTTTAGATGAAAAGTATCTGAAGCTGAATCCAGTATCAGGGACAAGGAGTGAGAGCCCACAATCATCCTTACTGGACAATTTCACTTTGTGGCCACTTGGCAACACTAGCAGCTGTGAGGGATGGTATATTTAAAGGGCCTTTATTTAGCTCTTGCATTTTATTTATTTATGACTTATTATTTACATCCTGCCTCCTTCCATGAAGGATTTGGGGCAGTTTAGCTCTTCAGTTTAGCCTTTTCCTAATCAGTTCAGTCACTTCTCCTTCATCCTACTATGTCCAACTTCAATGGAGTTCTTTCCCCAGTGTGATCAATTAACTTGGACTCCTGTGGTCTGGGCCTTCCACTGAGCAACAAAGGCGGTGCCTTTGCAGAGTCTGTGACCTTTGGATTATGGCCCCCGCAGCACAGGAAATTCTGGCAGCCCTTCCCAGGGCATCCCCTTTGGTGTCAAGACCTCCCGGCGGTGGCGTGCAGTGTGGCCACCTACGAGTCCAGCAGCAGCTCCACACCCTGTGCAGAGGGAGCTGAAGGGTAGCCTCAAGGACCCTCCCTGGGGAATATGTGGGCCACCAATAAGTATCTGAGCCAGTAGGGGTCTCCATTAATATGTTCAATAATCACCCACCCTTTGGTGAGAAACAAGATAAAGAGCAAGCCTCAATCCCAGCTACTATGGATCCCCCCACCCCCCACCTCCAGCCCTATCAAGTCTCTGACTAAATGGGACAAAGGATTCATAGGCATTACTTCAATCTGCCATGATCCTGTGGGGCTGAACAGATCACCTAACTTAACTATGCTTGTTTTCTCCATCTGCATCTTAGTGATGAAAACACTGGTCCCAGGCATACTTAAGAACCCCAGGGTGAGCACTGCCACGTGTGGCTTAAGCAAAAGTCCCTGAATGTCCTTGTGCCTGAGAGCCACTCTTATTTGACCACCTTTTCAGGTTCCCAATCCCTTGCTCTTGCTTTTCTTTTTAAGAATGGCAGCCGCTGATTTCAATGCCTGCTACTTTCCCCCGACAGTGAATAAAGCCCCGCATTCAATCATCTATCCTTGTTAGCTAGCCTGCACTCTGGTAATTCTGCTCTCTGACAGGATAAATAGCATTCGGCACCTAGTACACAGTTTTCCATGTAAGGGATTGTCCTCAGACAAAACAGAGATGCCTCAGACCATCTGAACATATTTTTCCATTAGTGGGAACAGATTTGCATGCGTCATACATACTCTCCCACCAACCTTTTCTCAACCAATAGCAGATGTGCGGAAATAGCTGGTAAAGGCTCTGGGTGAGACCCTTGGCCATGGAATAGTATGAAGCTAACTTACATGCACAGGGAATGAATCCATGACCCACACTAGCAGATTCACTAAGGACTGAGGTTAATGAATAGATAGATGATCCAAATGCTGGCCTTGACTGGAATGGAAGCTACCTTCACAGAATAGAAAATACTGGGCTAGATTCCCTAAGGGTCTACCTCAGTGGTCTGCTCTTATCTGCTAATCAGTGCTTTATTCTAACCATCTGACTAACCAATTACAGACTTGGGAGTATGATAGACACACCAGGGGGAGGGCTTTGAATTTTGCAGGAATAATAAAATGACAACAAAGAAATCTATAGACTCTATATTGTGTATGTGAAATATAGGTATGTAAAAATTTTATTCTATATTGTTTTAATATAGAATAAAATAAAATAAAAATATTTATTCTATATTATTTTAATCTCATAAGGCAAGTAAATGTAGATCCTTGTCCTGGGTATAAAAATGCATATAGACTGAAAGATAAGATTTGAATCACACTTCTCTATCTATAAAGCACTTCCTAATGCTACCCTTGTGTGGTATCATTATGACAACCTTGCTTGACAGATAAGGAAACTGAGGCTCAGAAAAAAAGTGAGGGGCTCCTGGGTGGCTCAATCAGTAAGGCATCTGACTTGAGCTCAGGTCATGATCTCATGGTTCATGAATTCGAGCCTCATGTCAGGTGCCATGCTAAGAGTGCAGAGCCTGCTCCTTCCCCACTCACTCTTTCTCTCTCAAAATAAATAAACTTAAAAATTTATATATATAAAAAGAAAAAAAGTGATGAGACTGAAGTCTAGAATCCTAGTGTTTGACTCAACATTGGCTGTGCCTCTTGTTTTTTTTTTCATGCTTCTACCCTTCATGAGACAAGAGTTTGCTGATCGAGTCCAAGAGGGAAAAGATCCCTTCAGAGGACTAAGAGATACAAATACTGTGTCATTAGTTGGCTTACCTGGGCTTTCAATGTCTGCCCACAGAAATGCATATTTTAATAGGCAAACAATTCTGTGGCTAAAAGGATTGGACATGTATGATTAGATTTCAAGTTTGATATAAGCCATTTGAAGTCACTGGTGAAAAACTGTGCAAGAATCTCAGTTTATAAAATGGTTTACTTTATAAATGTGGTTCAAGAGGGATGCTATTAAAAGACATCATGAGGGGCACCTGGGTGGCTCAGCTGGTTAAGCACCTGACTTCCGTTCAGGTCATCATCTCACAGTGCACCAGTTCGAGTCCTGCATTGGGTTCTACACTGACAGCTTGGAGCCTGGAGCCTGATTTGGATTTTTTTTTTCTCTCTTTCTCTCTGCCCCTCCCCTGCTGTGCGCTCTCGCTCTCTCTCTCTCTCTCTCAAAAATAAACATTAAAAGAATAGAAAAAAAGACATCATGAGATTCTACATTTTTTTTAAAACTCTTAAGTTGATGTTCTATCCAGTCATTCCATCCAGGGCACATGGAGAGTTTAAGTCAGCCAAATGGAGAATGAGTCATGATTACTGACATGTTCTCCACCACTGGCCGATCAAGGTGTCTCTCACTTTACTGGGCTGCAGTCCTCCTGGGCTGTGCTGCTCCAATCCTGAAGACTTACAGTCCCCTGGACTCTTGCTCCCACAAACTCCCAAGGAACATTCCTCAGCAGTAGAAGGAACTTTCTCCTGTTCTTTGCAAACAGAAGAAACCTGTGGCAAAACTTGTGCAGGGGTAAATGTCCCTAGAGAGATGTGGATGACAGTGTGACAACTGTCTGGGCTTATGTCCCCAGTCTATCACTTTCCAGAACAAGTTATCCAGTTTCTCAGAGGACTCTTAGTTCCCTCATTATGGAGAAAATAAAAATAATATCTACATCCCATGTTCCTATGAGGCTAAAAGGAAGTAAGGTAATTTGAGAACAACACAGCACCATCCAGAGAAGAGCTTAGATATCAGTGAAGCCTGGGAAATGAGATTAGCCAAGACCCTGGGACCAGTAGAGGGAGATCGACAAAGGACCTCTAGAGTGGGCCTGGCTCACTTTCCCACTTCCTTTTCCCAGCCCCAAGCACACACACACACACACCCCGTGATGACACTGGGCACCTAAACTCTGTCCCAGGGTGTTATTCGGAGAGCTGAGTCTGTCTCAAACATAGTCCCAGGTGGAGATAAAGCACAGGTAGTTGCCAAAGGAATTTTCCAGAGTCCTGAGCCAGCCAGTACTCTGACAGTTGGGTTCTGTGACTGTGTGTGTGTGTGTGTGTGTGTGTGTGTGTGTGTTTTCAGGTGTTCTATCCATCTTTCTTACCCTAAAGCACCAAGAAGAGCATCCCTGGGAAATGTTTGCTGAAGAATGAGAACAGGGATAAGGATTCATCAGTTGATTATTCACAGTACAGATAAAGGAAGGGTCATAAAAGAACCAGACACTGCCCACCAAAAAATCCCCCCAACACAGAAAATTTTGTTAATAGTCCTGATAAGAATGGACACCACAAGGGAAGATGCAGGTCTCTCATGAATTGTGAGACTGAGTTCCTAACTATGACACATCTCAAAAGCATCACAGGACTATGGAGGTACTGATCCCCTTAACCCTTGAGCAGCTGGGCACAGCCCAGGGTAGCTGGGGGACTCCAGTGCGCTGAACACATGTTAGCTTTCTCCATGTTCCTGGTCATGTAAGGGACCCCAAAACGAACATAGCAATGTGGAACTGCAATCCTAAACATCTCTTTATAATACAGAGAGGTAGATATAAATTGGATGCTTGGCTCCTCAGTTTCATTTATCTCCTTGTCCGATTCCTCACTTATGACATCAGGCCCTCGCAAGCAGCCCGCGAGCGAGGTGCCCACTGCTGACAGGTGTATGAACTGGGCCTCAAAGAAGCCAAGTGACTTGCCCAGTGTCATCCCTTTCTAAGCACCAGCCTGGCCCCTATTCTTCTCGTCCTCTACCTCCTCCACAGCATGTAAAATGTACCCAGCCAGGGCATACTCCTAATTCCTCGGTCTGACTTCTCTTCTAATGAGTGTAATCCTAGAAGATGTGAGAGAGAAACAAAAGTGAAAAGTAAGGATCTTGAAATGGGAAGAAGGTAGAGCCACAAATGGCACAGAGAGGTAAGGCCGTAGACAGTGGCTGGATGGGAAAGAGACTCCTGTTGGTGGGTAGTCTGACTGTGGTGGAGCCAGATGGCTACCTCCCAGAGCCGAATGTCAAACAAACTTGCAGGGATATGAGGATGGGGGCTACCTGGAGGTGGGAGTTGGCAGTCATTTGCCCAAAGAAGGAGGTTGAATCATGGGCTGGCTGAGAACTTGCCAGAGAATCTGGATCAGGAGGGGCTCACTGAGCCTCCGTAAGGAGGTCTGGGAGCTCTGTGGCCCTAGGTTAACATTTATGATTAACTAGAGAGCTAAATAATTGCATCTTCCCTTTAAGCTCCTCTCACATCTACTTCATGTGATTCCATTAAAAAATACTTTTGACTTCAAAGTCCTGGAAGCTGGACCTCAAGGTTCTAGAACTTTAGGTTCATAAAGCTGAACTGAGCTGTTCAAAGAATCTTCACTCTGCAGGTCCTCAGCTCCTGGCATGAGTGGGATCTCCCCACCATACAATCTTTGGACTATCCAGATGTACAGAAATGCAAAGCAGAACCCAAAGAGGACATCCTCACCTCCAAGAGACAGGTGGAAAGGAGGTTGGCTCTTCCCTGGCTCATTTCAACAGTCCTCACAGGAAGCTTCCCAAAACTGTCACTCACTCTGCAAGGTTGGCTGTCCTACTGGTGCAGCTGGCCCCTAGGAAGGAGCTGGTAGTCATCTGATGTGACTGTACCACCACAGAGGACAGACAGGTATCTACGCCTTAGCAGAGAACCCAGCACAACTTTTGACAGCAAGGCTGCAATGCTCTTGGCAAAAAACCTGGACTACAAAGCTAGAAATAGCGCTTCCAACCGACCTCTGCTCTTCCCTTCCAAAAACCTAACATCTCTCTGACCTCAACCGGCAGTAAATAAGTAAGACAAACAGCCCATCACATAGTTCTAGCTGTCTTGAAAAGCAAAAAAAAGAATCGGGGAGAAGGCTGCACTTTAAGAAATGGGAATGCAACAGAGCAGCGGGGAAAAGTCTTCCTACAAGAATGGCATGACTGTGTTACTTATGGAGGGAAAATTTTAGCTAATTATCAGTTTCGGTTTCTCATTACACCCCAGATAGATGGTGGGTGGACTAACCTGTTTCAGTGGCCAATGTACCTGGAATATTTTATAGTAAAATATTTTAATGGCCATTGTTAACTATAATGTACCATAGTAAGTTTAGTGAGGAAACTGAAAAATGATCATACTACAGGTATTAGACACAAGTATAGATTAAATAGAACGCATGCATTCTTATACAAGGCATCCTGAGTACCAGTCAATGTGACATTGACTTCCACTGGAAAATAGATGTTAAGTTTCTCCAGGGAATGGAGAAATGGCAAAAGATCAGGTTATCTGTCACCTTGCCCTGTGGGCTTGGCAAAATAGGAGAAAGCACATAAAAAGCTAGTCCCAGAATCAGCTTTACCATAATTCTTGCTACTTATTTTAGAGGATACCTGTGCAAGTATTTCAGCACCTGTCTGTATCTCAGCAGACAAATTCATGCTTGGTTTATCATGAATTGGGGGGGGGGGGTCCTCCTAATACCACCAAATAAGGCAAGTCCAAATTCAAGGGGGAAGGGCCAGGAAGGGGTGACCTAGGGAAGACACCCTGAGAGGGGTCCAGCGCACCAAGAACAGAAGCTTCTCCAAACAAGCACCCCGGGAAGAAAAGTCTTTGATAGCTTCAAAGTATCTCTCCATATGTCAACAGAGAATAGCCAACCAAAAACGTTGTCAATGAAAAACAACCTGGACAAGGTGATGGGATATGAAAATCTACCAAAATGTTGGAGGGTAAAAACAGAAACTAAAGAAGTGCCTGGGTGACTCAGTCAAACGACTGACTGCTGATTTCGGCTCAGGTGATCATCTCATAGTGCATAAGATCAATTCCTGCATCTGTTTTGCGCTGACAGTGTGGAGCCTGATTGGGATTCTCTCTCTTCTTCTCTCTGCCTCTCTCTCCTTCTTTCTCTCTCAAAATAAATAAAACTTTAAAAATAAAAAAAAAATCTTTAAATACTTTAAAAAACACAGAAGCTAAAGATTATTGGAGACCTGAATTCTATAGGAAGGGAAGTTAAAGGTAAGAATCTAACTCTTTAAGGGCACCTGAGTGGGTCAGTCATTAAGCATCTGACTTCATGATCTCATGGTTCATGAGTTCGAATCCCACATCAGGTGAGCCTGAGCTTCCAGTAAAGAAAAAAAAGACATAAGACCCACTTTGGGTGAACCCCACTTCTCTTTCTCTCTCTCCTTCTCTCTGCCCCTCATGGGTTTCTCTCTATCTCGCTCTCGCTCTCTGCCCCTCATGCACTTGCACCCTCTCTCTCTCTCTCAAAAAAAAAAAAAAAAAATCTAACCCTTTAGAATCTATAATCCTGCCCATCTGATTTTTATTCATTTTTCCATGTCCCACCACAAAACTAGCTTCCTCAATAACATAAAAAAAAAGAAATATTTGTTGATCATTCATTATACGCCAAACACTCTAAGCACATTACATGTATCAACTCCTTTCTTCATCAAAACAAATCTATGTGGCAAATTCAATTATTATTACCTTCATTTTACGGAAGACAGCATTTAAGCACAAAGAGGTCAAATGAATTGCCTAATGTCACACACTCAGTCGGAGGTAAAGCTTGGATTCTCATGTGGCCATTTTGCCTCTGGAACCTCTGCTCTTAACCATTACGCTGTCTTTCATGAAGAGGAATGTCCAAAGGAAACAGAGAAAACAAGGCCAGTGAAATAAAACGGGTTCTATCTGAAGCTTGCTGGAATAAATTCAGTGAATAAATTCCTACTGCTTTATTCTGGGTTTTCCATGGACAGTGAACATCGTGACTGCCACCCCAGCACTCATGTCTCCTCTCCCCATTGTGGAGAGGCCATGGGACTTGGGCAGACTGATATATACTGATGTGGTCCCTGAAAAAGCATATCGTCTATTTGCAAAATAATGAACTGGCATCTCTGTTTATGGATTAGCCTCCTGTGAACTTAGGAGGCGCAAGTCTCTCCTAACCTTCTATGAGGTAACTGATGAAATCATGCTAAAGATCTGTAAAGCTGAAGATCAGACCCAAGTCCACAATGAAAGCAAGACAAACAATCACAGTGTCCCTTGAAATCCGACCTGAAGTAGTCATCCATCATCATTCACTTCTCTAAGAGAGAAGAAAAGTGCTCATCTACTGAGCACTTACTCTGTACGTGGTAGACACTAATGGGTTGTTCTCTGTGCCATGTTCTTCACACATCCTTCCGTATGCTCCCTGGAGAGAGGGGCAGGGGCTTACCAGCCCCAGAAGGAAGGCCATGGAGCCCACGTATCGCACACTAACATTGCTTCTGGGACAAAACTTATGCTGGCCTGGGGCTCAATAAGAAAAAGCTGCACAATACAATAGGAGTTCTCCCGGAAGCTCTATGGGTATGGTATAGAGGACTGTCCCTTATTCTGAGATTATATTCTCCCTACTGCTGGTGTTAAAATATCTTTTCTTTTAGGAAAGGACTGTAACATCATACGGCAATTTTGCTATTGCTTTTTTTTAACATCCTTACTTCTCAGGATAAAAGCTAATAACCCTATGTTGAAACTCCTCAATCAAAAAAAATTCTTAGATCATAAAATTCCAAAGCGTAAGGTCACTGGCCCAGGAGACTGATAGTCTGGATTTTGTCCAGCCTCAACCACAGGGGGAATTCAGAAAACAAGAGACAATCCCAGTGGCTGAAATGTACCCTGTGCTGCCAATGGCTTCCTTGCTAAGCCCCTATCTGACCTCTAGTTATTCCCTTGGTCCCCAGGGGCTGCTACCAATAGGAATTCCCTATCCTTCCTGGCCAAGCTGACATGCTGGGCAGAGTTCAGAACACAGCTTTAAATGTGGTTTCCTGATTAACAGAGAGACTCCAGTTAGGCAGGAAGGAGTTCAAGCTCAAATATTATATGTCATAGTCAGCTACCGGTTCTAAGGAATGAATACATCAACAGAAATGACTTGGAGCAAAATACCATTCCTGAGAAAATCCCTAACAACTCAGGGAGAGACTCCTGTTACCGCTCTGCATCTTTTATGTCTTCTTTCGACAAGAAAGTGTCACACTCAAGAGACTCAGTTCCCCTAAAATACATTTACACAGAAAAATATTTAAGAAGGCTGATGGTGATGGAGAGAAATGAACGCTAAAAGGAACCAGGCGCCACATCGATATGACTTTCTGGCTGAGAAAGTAGGAGGAGAACCCCAACATGGGAGATGGGGGTCGCTGACTTGGCTCTGCCACCACATTCTCCTTGAATCTTAGGAGAAATCATACTCTGGCCTTCTCCTTCCTCACTTGCAAAATAACATGTTTGGTTGCTCTGAATCCTAACATTCTCTGGCTCTGGTCATTGTCTGGAGGAAAGAGCAAGGTACCTTCAGGTCAAGAAGGACACTGGGAAATAAAACTGAAAGGAAACATGGAGCGTTCCTCAGGTGTCTCGAGGTCCTGATTAGACACTGATGAAAGATGAGCTAGTGGAACAGACCCCATGGGCATCTCCAGGGAGTCTCCACAGACTGAGCTTATGGCCAGAGCAAGGAAATGGAAGAAGTGGGCCTACAATGCAGCCAAGAGAAACTAAGGAAAAGAGCAGGAAGAAGGCAGGAGGGGAAGAAACAGAGAAAAGGCAAGGTCTAGTAGAAGTGCAATCCTCTGAGTAGAGAAAAGCAGAAAAGGGCCAAAGAGCAAAGAAAGAAGGGGAAGAGTCAGACCTCTACCTCTCATTTTTTAAAAATTCATTTATTTATTTTGAGAGAGAGAGACAGACAGAGAGAGAGAGAGAGAGAGAGCGCTGAGCAGGGGAGGGACAGGGAGAGAGGGAGAGAGAGAACCCCAAACAGGCTCCACACTGTCAGCATAAAGCCCGACTTGGGATTCGATCCCACAAACCCTGAGATCATGACCTGAACCGAAACCAAGAGTTGGATGCTTAACCGATAGAGTCACCCAGGCGCCCCTACCTCTCATTTTGAATAGAAATAGAATTTCATAGCTCCTTTCCCATTCGCTCCCCAAAAACGTCACCAGATGTAAGGTTCCATGGCATCCTGCCAAATTAAATAGAGAAAAGCCTCACTCTTCTGGAGAGCAATACAGTCCCATTTTCCCTAATACAGCAAACACAGAGGCAGCCCGTCTGTACGCGGCTATGACAGAAAGGAAAAAAAAAAAAACCCTCCACAAAGGGTCTATAGCCTTTAAAAAGAAAAAAAAGGGGGGATCTGGGCTAAGCTATCCGGAAATAGAACATTTTGATTACAAAATAAAAACTAGGTCAATAAGATAATGGACGTGATTTAAATGAAAATCACAGTATTTGTAATGGGCTAAAAATGGTATCAATATGACTGCAGAGAAGGAATATAATTAAATGTATTTTTAAACAGCAGCTCCCCGCCCCAGCCCTACAAACCCCAGCCCCGCCACCAGCATCCCTCCACCTCATCGGAGAGGAATGTGCTGGCGTGCCACAAGTTGGTCTGAAGAATGCAGAGTTTCCGTACTACTTTAGAAGATCCCAAATGACACTGGTTAGCTACATTCTTTCACTTTTAGATCACTGTTATTCATTTATAAAGAAAAGAAATGGAAAGGTTAGGGATCGGACCATTTCATTCTTTTAGGGTTTCTCCTATATGGCCGGGAAACATGCAAATGGAAGCAGACTACAGTTCTCTCTGGTCGGCTGAAACATACAGAATTCCAGACCATCATATGACGTGGCTACAGATCCTGAGAGGTTTAGCACGGGCAAGGAATGAAGATAAAGGGTAGCAGCACTCATTTCTGGTTTTCTTTCTGCAACCTGGGGTGTGACCTTGTGGATAAACGCTAACTCTTGAGTGTGATTGATCTTCGAAGCCCTCACAAGGGGAAGGGAAGCAAAGAGGAGCATGATGAATCAGCCACAAGGAATAATGTTCTGGATGGTGCCTGCAATTACGACGGTGGGCAGGCAAAGGCTGCGGTGGCATTGGCATTTCCTCAGATGTCTGTATAAAAGCCACGGCCTACGACTCTGTTTATGAGGAAATAGCAATGGCCCTTCCACACTCCAGACACCTTCAGGGGTAACGGAAAGATTACGCAGGCTTACCCTGTGATGAATATATTACTGCTGCGGAATCTATACGTACACACATAGACACATGCACAGAGTATTCCTTACTAAAGGAGCTTGCATCGATATATATATGTGGAACTCTCAGAATAAGATATCTGCAAGACTACATATCATATTTACCATTCAGAAGAGATTATTTTCAAAATCTCTTTGGGTAGTGCATGGCTACTAGCAAGTTTTTTTTTTTTTAAAGAATTAACTCTTTATGTTTAAGTTCCAACACACCAAGAATTAGTTGCAAGGCACTCATTCATCCTCAGCAAGGACAAAGTTACTTCCCATGGAGAAAATCTGCTGAGTGACAGCTGAACTTGTCAAGCAAAAGAGAAGTAGAGGACTTAGTCCTTTCATGTCACGACTCACGTAATGCTGAACTCCCTAAGTGGAATTATGTGTGTTTGTAAAATATCATTAAGCTAGTGCCCGCTTCTGCCTCTCTTTACTTTGAGCATCGTAAATAAAAGATATTTCAATAAGCAGCAAGTGGACAGATAGCCTCACCATGAGTCCTTTCTGTAAGTGACTTAGGTCGCTCCGAACTCCTGATATTCTGAGTCAGGTGAAATAAGTCACTATAATAGGCCTTGAGGAATTCTAAACCAAGAGAAAGGCCAAAAAGTTAAGGATCATCTGAGCTCATCCTATCACTCTCAGGGTTGTTCTTATTTATAGTTCCCTCCTATCATCAGGGCCTCCAAACTGGGAAACAAAAATAGTGAAGCAAATGTGTGGCGAGGGTCACTGCAGACTAGGCAAAATTTCTGCAAATACCCACAAAGTGTGGTGCTCAGTTTTCTGCAGAAAAGCATTCAGTCAATATCTTTTTTAACTCTGACCTTCCATGACCTCAGTTTAGAGATCCTGATAGGGATGAAAGAAAAGAACTAAAAGCTCAAGCAAGTAAAAAGCACTGAAAGAATGCTCAGTACAGGCATATGACACGGGGCACGCCTCTGTCCTGGGAGTCTGGTGGGGAAACGATGGATTATTTGGGAGAGGGGGGAAGGGAGGGAAACCAGATGACAAAGTAAACTCTTGACAAAGAGGAGAAAAGCTTATGCTGGGAAGAGCTTAGGAGGAGGAAAAGGCAACGGGGTAACTTATACCATCATAGGGTGAGCTCGGTCGAGCAGACTTTGGCAGGCTTGGGCTTCTAGCAGGGAGGAACCAGCTAGGGGCTGGGGAAACTGGAGTTTTTGGAGAAAGAGAAACAGATGCCTGAGCACGAGTGTCGGAAGGAAGCCCTCTTCCCTACTGCCAACCCACAAGACATGAGTGTAATCCATCGCAGGAGCTGGAGGGGGCAAGGGGACAAAAGGGGACAAGATGGAGTCCCAGCCAATTAGTGCCCCAAGACCTCTGACAGTGGGACTATGCCAACAAATGTGCCAAGGGAAGAAGCACTTGATCCCTGCCTATACACAGGACTCACGGGAGGAGTTCGAATTTTATCTATTTAAGTAGCTATTAACTACTTACACAGGCTCAGGAGCAGGAGGGACTGGTCAATCAATACGTGATTTAATTTATCTATAAACAATATGTAAACCCTCTATTCCAAGTCTTTTATCTGATAAAAGTTGTGAGTCTGGGGGCGCCTGGGTGGCTTAGTCGGTTAAGCGTCCGACTTTCGCTTAGGTCATGATCTCGCGGTTCGTGGGTTCGAGCCCCATGTTGGGCTCTGTGCTGACTGCCAGCTCAGAGCCTGGAGCCTGTTTCAGTCTGTGACTCCCTCTCTCTCTGACCCTCCCCTGCTCACACTGTCTCTCTCTCTCTCTCCTAGAAATAAATAAAAATATTTTTTTAAAAAAGTTGTGAGTCTGATGGACTTAATTTACTTGTATTCACTTCTCTTCTGTGAACTTTGTCAAGTGAGAATCAGCGAACTACAAATGAAGTTCTCTCTGGAATATTCATTCCCTAAGTAAGAGTTCTCTATAACCCCTTCCACTGCCCCGTGGGTACATTATAAGCAAGTCACTATGATAGAAAACCCTGATTTTTTAAAAAATGTTAATGTTTATTTATTTTTGAGACAGAGAGAGACAGCATGAGCAAGGGAGGGGCACAGAGAGAAGGAGACACAGAATCCAAAACAGGCTCTGAGCTGTCAGCACAGAGCCCGATGTGGGGCTCGAACCCACGAGCCATGAGATCATGACCTGAGCCAAAGTCAGACGACCAACCGACTGAGCCATCCAGGCGACCCCTGAGGTTTTTTTAATAGCAAACAGTTTAATGGTTAAAAGCCTGAATAGACTAGAAGCAAGAATAAACTAGAATACTGAATATTTCAACACTGGCCATTTTGATGGGGGAAAAAATGTGAAGTACGCATTTCCATGTAAATGGAAATCCTACATTTATAAAAGCAGGCGAGATGATTCTGTGTGACAAATCCTTATAGGCAAATGAGAAAAACTAGAAAAAAGTTCCCTCTTCTAAAATAAACTACTCTTTTTTCAGCATACAATTCTCCTAAATTCTGACATTTATGCTTGCTTGAAAAAACAATTTAAGTCAACACTTCCCACTCTGTTATTCAACCCCGAGGCATAAAAATTTGATTAAATAGCCTAAAAATGCTTCTATGCACAAGGAGCAGGCAAAAACTGGCTTATACATAACAAAATCATGCTGTAGCTTGACTTCTACCCATGTGCTCTCTTGGAACCCTCCTAAACCTTGACTTGAGCTCCATCTTCGACTCTTGCTTTCCCTCCTTTCTCCCTTCTTTGAGAACACACCAAAGCTTCCCAGTGTGGGCCTTTCTCCCAGTGATCCCTCCACCCCCCACCCCCCCCACTACACTGGTCTCTTCAAAAAACACCTTTTCTATTTCAACAACACCATAACCAGAATGGCATGTCTTCCCCTAGGTCAGCACCTCCATTCCAAAACAGGATCCTGTAACTTCCCATTTCCTAAACCTCCGTCCCACTCTTGAATACTCTTATCACTCAGCTTCTCTTTCTCTTCTGGCCCCTTCCTTCCCCCTAAAGACCTCTGCAAACCTTAACTCATCAAATCACGAGACAACTCCAGAATCACATGTCCAACAGCCCACTTGAAACCTCACTAGGATGTCTAATAGGCATCTCTAGCTCAATACGTCCGAAACTGAATTTTTGATTTTGGCTGCAAACCCGGTACTTCTTCAGGGTTTCCCATCACAACAAATGTCACTACTCAATCGCTTAGGGCAAAAGCTCGAAATCATCGCTGACTCCTCTCTCTCACACCATGCATCTCATCCAACAACAAATTCTGATGACTCTGCTTTGAAAATATATCTC
Organism: Proteles cristata cristata; assembly: GCA_017311185.1. NCBI lineage: Eukaryota > Metazoa > Chordata > Mammalia > Carnivora > Hyaenidae > Proteles > Proteles cristata. The sequence continues at coordinate 324,393 of JAESUZ010001900.1, read as the reverse complement.
TGGAATCCAACCACTTGTCTCTATATCCACCACTGCTATGCTGGTCCAAGCCACCAGCATCCCTCACCCGGAATACTGGAGTAACTCAACTGAGCTCCCAGCTTCCACTCCTTCTCTGTACTCCATTTGGAGTGGTCATTTACAAAGTCCAGTGAAACTCATTATCTTTCTCAAACTTTCCAAGGCGTCCTGTCACACTTAGAAGATAGCCCAAGGTTTTATAAGCCCAAGATATGGCTCCTGGTAGCCCTGTAACCTACAAGGCTACCTCTCTAACTTTTATTTACAACCACACTTTGCCGTGCTCATCCAACTCCACTCATGCTGACTTTCCTGCCATTTTTTAAAATATATAACTCTGAATCTTATCTGTGCACATGGACTAAATATTATCTCTATGCAAATGTTTAATCTATTTATCCACCTACACCTGTCTCTCTGATCCAGCCTCAGGATACACACTCTGTCTACAAGGCATCTCAAGCTAGATGCTCTCATGCCAACACAAATTAGACTCTGCAAAATTGAGCTGTTTTCCTATCACCAGGCTGGAAACCTTGAAGCAGCTGCCAACCTCCACTGTACTCCCACCCACAAGCAGTCAGGTGCCAAATCCCACCACATCCCCTATCACGGATGCCTCACTTTTGCCCCCTTTCTTCTTCCTCCTTTTATTCAGAGTTCTGTTTCTGTCCTGGTCATCTCAGGTCTGAAATCCTATGCCTGCTCTGGTCTCTTAGCTTCCTCATACTGCTGTACAAGAGCCCATTAAGAGAGCTGGCAAGGGTTTCTTTCTATACCCAAGTTCAAGTGCATCCATGTCAGACTCCATTCCTGCCTCCCACTACTTTGTCCTTTTATTGCCTTCTACTGTCCCTATACTGTCCAATATGATAGCCACTAACCACACATGGCTATTTACACTGCAATTAACTAAAATTTAATACAACAAAGAATTCAGTTCCTCAGCTGCACTAGCCACGTATTAAGTGCTCAGTGGCCACATGTGGCTAGCGGGTACCCTGCTGTTCATTTCCATCATCACAGAAAGCTCTACTGGGCAGTGCTGGAACCTATCCCCTCTGGAAAATTTACTCAACTCCCCAAACAGATGGTTCTGGGACAATGAATCCCATAACCAACAAGCCCTTTCAACCGAGTTTTACCAAGACATCATGTCTCAACATTAGGGAGCTCCTGAAACATTCTTCCCTGAGAGGGGAAGAATGCCTTCAGTAGTAGGAGTACCCTAACTTTAAGGGAAGGATACATTCCATACTATTGTCCTCAGCACACATAAACATGACTTTCCCTTCATGAAAGTTTTCTGTGCAGAGGGAATATTTATATATTATTATTCAATCTGTATTTTTTTTTTCAGTGCTTAATTAGTTTTTATGCCTTCACTATCTGCTCAGTAAGGTTGACTGTTTTAGGCTGAATGCTCTTGCGGGCAAAGCCAATACTTAATGATGCCGAGCACAAATGGCTCTTCCAAAAGCATGTTTTAATGAGGGTGGCTGCATAGCAGGAAAGCACCTGGGCCTTGGGAGTTACCCTGCCTCTGAGTTCTAGTCCTGAGGGATCTTGGGCAAGTTATTTAATCCTTCATTTTCAGTGTAAGCACCTGTAAAGTGGAGAAAATGATAACTGTCTTCCTCATAGACTTGTGATAATTAAATGGGATCAGACCCATCAATCTCTCTCAGCCATGGTTGGTATATGATGATCACTCATTAATGTCAGCTAACGATATCAATTTAGCTACTTGTGAACAAAATAAATTTAAATAGCACTTGAAATTAAAAGCCAGATGAAGAAGAAATCTCAAAGGCAAACTGCGCATCTTACAGAGTCAAGTGAATGTCTTCAGATACAGTGATGGATATTACTTAAATATCAAATCATGGAAAATATGTATCAAAGTAACATAAATTTGAACATTTCTATTCTGCTTCTTGTATAAAAGCTGCATAGAGTTTCCAGTTCTTTGGAAAATTTATTTCAGGAACCGTGGAACCTTGCTTGGCAAGCTGAACAACTTTCCATTAGTTAAATGCAAGAAGGATGATTTCATTTTAAAAGTGAAATGTGGAAAGTGGTTAAATGGGCAGGCTACAACTAATCATACTTGTCTTTTAGAAAATCTGAAAAACAAAACAATAGAAAAAAGATTTCTAATTCAAAGCACATGTGGACATCATTTTGTACTGATTGCTTAAAAGTTCATCATGCCAGTGAACAAATAAAATGAGAATACATATTCCACACATTTGGAGCCCGAGATAGTTCTTCCTGCCTTCAGTAGCTGAAATTCAGAGGGGGCCATGTGTGCTTACTAGCCAAAGCCAGCATATTAATTCTGCCACACCTGTCATCTGTTCTTCTCTGCTATGGCTTTTGAAGGTACTAAGCTCATGATTCTCAAAGTGTGCGTCTTGGACCAACAGTAGCAACCTCACCTGGGAACTTGCAAATTCTTGGGCCACACTCTGGACCTACTGTATCAGAAAAGCTCTAGCAGGGGGCGGGGGAGTACCCATTTGTGTTTGAAGAAGAAGCCCCCCAAGTGTTTCTAGCGCCAGCACCTGGGAAGCACACCTGGGCTTCAGCTGGCCCCTCTCTTGGGGGCAGCTCTGGTAGAGAAGCCAGTAGGCCTTTTCTTGAACAGACAGTATTGAAAATATCTTCAACTGGCTCTCATTTGTTTGGACACAGGATATGGGTTCAGCCTCCCTAAGGCAGGATTCCCTCATGTGAAAACAAATGGAATCATTAATAATAATGGCAATCATTAATAATGATTAATAGGCATTAATAATGCCAAGCAGAACCCAGGAGGGGAGGACCCTCCCCCCCCATGGCTCTAAGGCACCAACAAGCATCCACGACATGAGGAAGCGAACCCTGACACCACATACTTTGTCTCTCATGTAGAATGGAGTCAAAATTACATGGCCCCAAATTATATAGTTTTATAAGAGTTACTGACCTACAGTAAGACACAGAGTAACAATTCAAAGAATGGAGTACTGCGACTAATTTCCTCTAAAACCGATTTTTAAATTCATTTTGGGAAACAAAAGAATCACATAATTATACAAGAAAATCCCACCAACGATATGAAAAACAAACAAAAAAAGATATAAGATGCCCTCTTCAGAGGTTTTTCAAAACATTACACTCCCAAACAGTCTAAACTCATTTAGAGGGAAATGGAGAAATATGCTTGACCTCAAATTTTCATCATATGAAAGTACTTTTAAGCAAGAATCGCCTTCAATGACTTTTGTTGTCATTTTTTAAGAAGATCTAAGGCAAAATGGAAGCTTATTTTAATACTTTGATGCTTCCATAATGTTGACAGTTATATTTTCACAATTCAAATGTGTTCTCCAGCACAGGGCCTTATTCATTTTTCAGTGAGAGGGAATAAAATTTAATATGCATTAACTTAAAGTCTTGGGCTTTTTTTTTTCTTTTAAAAAAATTTTTTTAAGTCCTGTGCTTTTTTAAAAATGAGTTTTGTTTGAAGATTTTTTTTACAAGTGCCTTTAGTCGCATATTGTTTTTGCAATTAAGAAAGTTTAAAGAAATTAGCAGATTGTTTCATAAATTCATATCACAGATGTGCATAGTTATATATGTATAGCCAATTTCTGAAAGGAGAAAATTCAACATTAGTTATGTCTGGTCAGTGGGACTGTGGTTGAGGCTGAGGCAGAGAAATGAGATTTTACTTTCTCACTTTAAATCCTTGAGCCTTGTTCAAACTTACTTTTGTACATATTTTATGTCATTCTTTTAACTGTACTAGGTCTACAAGTGAACTTAAAAGTAATAAATCCTTTGGGGGCACCTGGGTGGTTGAGCGTCCAACTTCGGCTCAGGTCATGATCTCATTGTTGGTGGATCTCATTGTTGGCTCTCCGACAGCTCAGAGCCTGGAGACTGCTTCGGATTCTGGGTCTCCCTCTCTCTCTGCCCTTCCCCAGCTTGTGCTTTGTCTCTCTCTGTCCCAAAAATAACCGTTAAAAAAATTAGAAATAAATAAATAAATCTATATTACTGGACCATTAACCTTTGGTATCCATTTCATTGACTGTCACCTGATAGCAGCTTCCGCTACCTTTTCCTACACTGGGGTGCGCTATGGCCAGATGACAGTAGGCTCTCGTGTGGTATGACCCAGTCACACTGCAGATGAGGAAACAGAGGCCCAGAAAGGTTGAAGTTTGCCCACATCATCAAGCTTATTGATACTGGAGCAAGGCTCACCCTCAGTTCTTGGGCTTTTTGGTTTTTGTTTTTGTTTTTGTTTTTGTTTTTGTTTTTTAATCATATCACGTTGCCTGTCTCATGTTCTACACACCACTCATATGTTGATCTAAGACCAGAATCATAATCATGAAGGTACCACAGCGTTAGACATGACTTGGCTAGAACTAAAGTCGAGCATTGTAACTGAACCCTGCACCTAGGTCCACACGGAGGATTGGGTTGGGCAGGGCTTAAGATCAGGAACTCAGCAGTTTTCTGCCTGAATTTGACTCCTCCACTTAATAACTGTGAGACTAATTGCATGTAACGTCTTTATGCCTTCTTTTTCTCATCTATAATGTTGCAATTAAAAAGAATATCAATTTAATAGAACTGTGAGGTTTAAATGAGATAATCTATGTCAAGTTCATAGCCAAATGCCTGGTACCTAATAAGTGCTCAATAAAAGTTAGGTAACATCAGCTAAAATTTAAATTAATAAACCAGGCACAATTTAGAACCTTCCACACTAACTTTAGCCATTTTTGTAATCTATTACAATACAAACACAGTACCCATCCCAAAATTTGATTGTATGTACTCATCTCTGCAATGATCTACATTTACTCTAAGTTCAGAACCTAAGAAAAAGACACACCTCCCGGCTCCATTCTCTCGAGCAGTAAGGGCTGAGTAGCTCAGATTTAATGAATGTGTGTGGAACATACTGTGGAATGGTGAAGTCTCCTAACAAGAGCTCTACTTTGTGTTTAGCTTACCCTGAATCATGGCTGGGAGATGTGGTTTTTCCCTCAAATCTCCTGATCACCCAGTGACTTTGATGGTTTCTCCAGCTAGGTGCCAAAATGAGAACTTGTTCTGACAGCCCCCCCTCCCCCCCCACCCCAGGGTTGCCCACCTTTCCAGCCCAGTGTGAAGCCCGGGGCCTGCTCCTTCATTAAAGCCCCCTCTTTTCTCCTTTCCACTGGTGGAAAGCCTCTATTCTCTACACCAAAAGTGGGACAGAGAAAAAAAAGCTTGTGAGTAATTTCTTTTCATATCTCAAGAAGGTAGTTTTCTCAATATTCTCTTTAACAAAAACATTCTTTGAAGGCACAACAGAATAAGCAATAACTGACAATTTAAACATACCTGGAATACTTTGCCACACATATTTCTTGAGTGTTTTGTAACACCACAAAACTCCAAACAGCATACCAACCCCTGCCTACTGGCTTAAATGGAAATTAAACTATCTAGATCCATCGTCAAGGCATTTCTAGGATATTTAAAAATGCTTGCTTGAAATAATAACAACATCCACCTACTGAGAGCTCAAGCCCTGAACCTCTGGGCCCAGGGGACTTCCTCACTTGAGGCTGGTGCATCCATACAGAGCACACATTTGCCTGGGGTCTGGTTTGGGGACAAACCCAAAGGAACAGGTTTGAATTCTGAAACCAAACAATCCAGGGTGTGAGTCATGCACTTACTGTGACCAACAACCGAGTTAAGGAGGTTCACAGTCAACTTATTTGCATGGAGGTAGATGAACAATGAGCTTACTCAGGGCCTTTCACAACGGGGGCAAACAATTCCGAAGGATGTATTCCTTGTTCCTCTTCCCTAACACTTCTTTTTCATAATAGATCTGCTGAAGAGGAGCAGAAGGAAAGGGAGTAAAGCAGGGGGTGGAGGTTTGTTTTTAATTGAGATGTCATAGGCATATAACATTTTATTCATTTTAGGTGTACAGCATAATGATTTCATATTTTTACATACTGTGGAATGATTACCACAGTAAGTTTAGTTAACATCCATCACCATATGTCATTACAAATTTTGTTTTGTTCTGAGAATTTTTTTTATTTCTTTTTTTCTTAAGTTTACGTATTTATTTTGAGAGAGACAGAGACAGCATGAGTGAGGGAGGAGCATAGAGAGGGGAGAGAGAATCCCAAGCAGGCTCCACGCTGCCAGTACAGAGCCCGACTTGGGGCTCCATCTACTGAACCATGAGACCATGACCTGAGCCAAAATCAAGAGTCATATGCTTGACCAACTGAGCCACCCAGGCGCCCCTCTTGTTCTGAGAACTTTTAAGATCTATTCTGTTAGCATCTTTCTAATACATAATACATAATACACAATACATAAAATAGCATTGTTAACTAAGTCTCCATGCTGTACATTTCATCCCCATTAAGTCCATGATAAAGATTGATTGATCTTATAACTGGAAGTTTGTCCCCTTTGGCCACCTTCACTCCCAACCCCTGCCTCCAGTAACCACAAATCTGACCTCTTTATGAGGTTTGTTGCACTTCGTATTTAGATTCTATAATTCTATAATTGAGATCATACATTATTTATCTTCCTCTATCTGACTTATTTCACTTAGCCTAATGCCCTCAAGGTCCTTCCATGTTGTCACAAAATGCAAGATTTCCTTCTTTTTTATGGCTGAATAATATTCTACTATATATCACATTTTATTTGAAGGATGGGGCTCTTGGAGCAGGGTTCTAACTCCCTTGCTCTTGCCTGTTCTTGTAATGACTTTTACCAAGTCCCTCACTGATCCAATGCTTTATTCTTACTGAACATCTGCCCTCCTATACACATACTAGAGGAACTAAAGATCCAGTTGCATCAGTAAACCACATTGAGGCCTTTGCGGAGAGGAAGTTATTTTCCTGTATAGTCCAGGACTTTCCGACCACATGTTGGGCTCCCTGCTGGGCTCTCCATCATTCAGAGGCTCTGGCAGGCCAGTGACACTATGTGATGCACGTCCTTGTATTTACTAATGCTCACAGACTTATGATACCATGTCCAGAAACGCAGGATTTGTAGGTTTGGTTAGAGGAGACATGCTTTCCCTTGACTCAGAATGCTTTTCTCTTCATCTGACTCTCTGACCCTCCCCTTTCTTTTCCCTCCTCCTCCACCTCCCAACCAGGAACGAGGAAGTTGGATTGTCCATGCAACAGAATCTTTCATCCCTGTTATTTCAGTGACTAACACAGAACCAGGCACATAGCTAGTATTGAGTGAATGTCTGCTGACTGAGCAAAGATTTGCCTGGATTTGGGGCCAGAGTAAGTACCAGATGGATTCAAAAGGATCCTTCTACAGATGGCCAATGCCAGACCAATTTGAGGGCAGCAGTTATGTCAGGTTATCAACAGCCACTTCCCACTTCCAAGTCCCCAGGAACCTGCTCGTTGAGTGGAATCCACTTGTGTTGGATTCTCTTAGCACTACTCTTCCAGCCTAGACAAAGCATCGTCCATATTTTCATGACTTTAGTCCTGCCCCTCAGTGAGATGTTCGAAAAGAAACCCTCAGTAAATAAGTCCAAGCCATAGTATGTGGAGAAGAAGAGGTAAATGCATTTTATTTCTTTATTTTTAAATTTATTTTTAAGGGGGGGTGGAGAGAGAGAGAGAGAGAGAGAGAGAGACAGATCATGAGGGGAGAAGGGCAGAGAGAGAGAGGGAAACAGAGAATGTTAAGCAGGCTCTACACTGCCAGCACAGAGCTTGACGTGGGGCTTGAACACACAAACCATGGGATTGTGACCTGAGCTGAAATCAAAAGTCGGACGCTCAACCAACTGAGCCACCCAGGTGCCCCAGTAAATACATTTTAGACAGAGACTTGGAGCTACTATCTACCTCCCAGGAACTTAAAATTTAATGACTTCTTGATAAAAACCCAGATAGAAAATTAAATGCCATTGCTTTTCCATACACACAAAGTGTCTCCACATAGAAACTACACTGGACTTGGAGTCAGAAGGGGTGAGGCATGGGCCTGCCTCCTATTGGCTGGTTATCTTAAGCAAAACATGGACTCTCTCAGAGCTGAAATGTTATCATATGTAAAGTGGAGAGCATAATGTCCCCCTCTCAGAGTGCTGTTACACAGATCAAATGCAGTGCCATTTATAATACCGCTCTGTCAAATGTAATGTGGAAAAGTGATAAGCATAGCACAGCTGCAGAAAAGAAGGAACAAAAAGATTATTCCTTGAAAATCCAGAATATCATACAGAAGGGAAAACTGGCACCATATGAAATGCATTTCAGAGGAGACGGATAGTGATTTGTAGGGCCTAACACATAATCATAAAATCAAAATTTACAAGTGCTCCCTGGTTGTAGACCCAGTGTATTCCTACTGATGTTGGTGATGAAGGAGATCATGTCTTTATTGAGTGATGATCATATATACCTGGAACTACTCTGAATACTTTATATGTTTTAATCTTGTTCAACCCGACAATAACCCAGCCACAAGATAAGGAATACTATTATCCCCATTTTGTAGATGGGGAAACGAACGAGAGTTTAATTCATCATTAAGTCCAATTCTCTTTGAGCACATACTTTTCTTTTCAATAGACTGTTGAGAGAAGATAAAAGCATCAGGAAGTGAAAGCCGGGCTTTTATTCAGGACGGAAAGGGTGAACCAAAGACAGCAGAAGCTCAAGGGCAGGGGTGGGATGAAGTTATAGACCCTGAGAAGAAACCCGCAAGAATCCTAGTGGGAAAGACCAAAGGGATATCCTTCATAATGGAAGACAAAACACAGTCTGGGTGTAAGGGGAAGGCCAGTAGAAAGCAAGGAGAGTGTAACTGTTGGGAAATCAACAGAGATCACACCCTGGTGCACCAGACACACTAATCAGCAATGCTCTCCTTCGACCCTGCTGCTGTGACAGGTAAAGGCTGGGGCGAGAGCACACGGATGAAACTGCTGTCACCCCAAAAACCTTATGACACCTCTGAGCATTCAGCACCACCCCTGTGAGCACTGACAGGAGGAAACCGCGAATGCTGTCATCACCAGACTGCTAATGAAAGCCACAAAGTCTGCAAACAGAACTGCCAACTTCTTCACAATTCAGCGACCACCCCAACATAAGAATAAATTCAGAAAAGGGGCCCCTTCCACTGGGAACAGCTTGCCTCAGTGAGGAGTCCCCAGACAGGCTTGCCTTAAAAGACCATCAACCAAAATGAGATGCATACGTCCTGACGCTGTCTTTGTCATTCCGTATTTTTCTTCTTCTAAATCAATAAATAATTGAATCTGTGTCAACCGGGACTTCTTACAGCCCAAATACTGATATGAGATCTCTATGGTCATGAAAAAGAATTTACAAAACCAAAGTAAGCCATGGAAATCCATGGCACAAAAACTGCCAGATGCTATTATGAGAAAGAGAGAGATGGAGACTGAGAGAGGTAAGGAGGGTAGCAAAAGAGATGGAAAGAGAACATTTCTGAGGAAACAGTAAACGCAGTACTCACACATTTTGTTTTGTTTGATTGGGGGAAGACCCACACAAGTCACTCTGTTCCTTGACCTGCTTAGGGTAACAGGTTTTGCATATGATGACTTAAAGACACACAGAAAATGAAATACGCAGATTACTTTTTTTTTTTTAATCAAACACAAGTTTTTTGCTTTAATTGGCCAATGCAGGCCAACTTTTTTGGCCAGACATATCCTGTTAAACATGAACAGAGTTGCGAGGATTTGGCATTTAAAAGGGAGTTGTTTGTCAACAGCAGAATGCTAGACCTCTCTATAACCTCATCAGTGACCCAGTTGTATTAGAACTAGAACCTAGTAGCGTGTGTGTGCATGTGCATGTGTGTGTGTGTGCGTGTGTGTGTGTATCAACACCCGTATGACATTTAAAACATTTAATCAAGGTAGCCAAGTAGCAGGCACCAGAGGAAATGGAAGCCATGTGATATAAACTGACTTGTTTGTAATCCCAAAGCAAAGGAAAAATAACCAGAACACCCCAGGGTTGAACACAGGGAAGCAGGTCTCTATAGAAACGCTGAGGCATTCTGACTGTGCGGAGCCCTCCTCAAGGGAAGGAAGGGAACCACCAACCCCACCCTATCGGGCCATGATGGCCACTACCGCTTCATGTGACCCCTCTGGCAGGGCTGGCTACCCCCTACCTCCTCTATATCCTCTCATCCCCAACCCGGATGCCTAACGGGAGACAGAAGGTCTGGTTAGAGGGAGGCAAGATGTTTTAGGTAAGAGCACAGCATGCACGTGAGAAGCAAAGATGCTGAGATATTTCACCGAGGCTCAACCACACTGCTTCTTCTCACATCTGCAAGACTTCAGTGCAAACCGGAGGAGAGGAGAATGGCGACAGTGAAAATAACAGTGGCCATGGCTCCATGCTCCCAAGCATCGGGCAGCCGTCTCACAGGTTACTGCCCCCGTGACAGAGATGAAGAAACAGAAGCTTAGCAAGATTCAAGTACTTTGCTGGGGTCAATAAGTACCATGTGGCACGGCCCACGGATCTGCTAAGTCAGGCCCCCTCCCTTCTAGCATGCCAATGCTACTCTGGCATCTAGACAGATAAATGGGATTCTGAGCACTACGGCTAATAAACCTAAACTTAGTCAGATTTAAAAAAAAAACAATAAATGCCAATAGGCAAAATCAACCCTGTTTGATTTAAGGAGGAACTTTTTTTCAACAACAGGGTTTGAAACAAAACTGGCCACATGTCCACTCTCCTAGAACATGAGTAGACACCGGACCCAGATAATAAAACTAACTTTTCAATTGCTAGCATGGCTAGAAATTATTATGAATAGTTTCCATGATAATAGAAATTAATTTTGAGATTCTATTATAACTCAGAACATTATCTATCCTGAAACAATACAATAAGCGACTGGCTTAATCTCCTTAAAAGACTTCTCTTGTTGCTCAAAGAATAGTTAACAGAAACTATTTTACTAACAGAGCAATCTTCTTTTAAACCAAAGACTTATGCTTTTAAATCAAAGAACTTAGCAGCCTCTTTGATCATTTATTTTAACTTCTCTTTTTCTTTTACATTTATTCTGGTTAAGACAGAGGAGATCTATAATGCTAAAAGTTTATAATATCAGTCACTAAATATTCACCCTCAGAATGCCAATATTCTAGAATTCTACTGCCTGGGTTCAAGGTAATGTATTGTATAGAGAGACTTGTGTAGGATTAACAGAGCCAATTCAGCATGACAAATGGGGTAAATTCCATGCACTGGGCTATGGGAAACAGCAGGTTAGTATGCTCCTGTGACCAGCTGCTCCATGCTGTGGCTGCCTGGTACAGTCACCCATGAATCACAAGGATTCACAGTTGCCTGAAGCCTGTGGCTTGAAGCAAGTGGCTAGCTTGAGCAAAGATAAGACTTCTGCTCCTGGAGAGTGAAGACTCCATATGTTGTGCCATAATCTCCTTGGAGCAAAAATAGCCTCGGGCATTTATATCGTTTCCAGGAAGAAAGGACGTATGGATGGTGACCATTTGGCAAAAAGCCACCGAGGTTGGGACAGGGTAGCATAACTGACCTATTTTGATGTCTAAGCCCCTCCTTAAATATAAAAGCAACGTGTTAGCAGATAGGCTATGGAGTCTGGGCATTGTTTGCTGGTGTATGAAGAATTCTCAAAAAAATTTCAAGAATTCAAGAGATCCTGAGTGGCACATGAAACAAAAGGGAAAGAAATTTCATCTGCGGGGGATCCTAAAAGGCCATTTTAGAACCAGCTGAACATAACCTCACTGATGGTTCCTGGTCCTCCTCTTTGGTTAGTCCTGCACTTCTCCCAGTTGCTTAATGCTAACATGATTCAATTCTTAGTCCTTGGCTCTCCTCTATCTACCCTCACTCCCTTGCAGATCTTATGCAGTGTCATGCCCTGTAGATGGTCTTTAGAGCAGACAGCTCTCAAGTCTATATCCCTACCCTTGATCACTCTCTTGAATTCTAGACTTGTATATCCAACTGCTTATTCAACACTGGACTTGGAATTACAAAAAACATCTCAGACTCAACATGTCCCAAACTGAAAGCACGTTACATACATTGAGTCACTTATTTATAATTGCCATATATGAGAATGGCATAATTTTTCTCATTTTATAAAGGGCAGTGAAGCACAGAGAGGTAAGACCATTGCCCAAGGTCTTACCTCTAGTGAGTGACAAAGCCAAGAGAGCTTGAGTTCTCTCTCTCCCTGTCTTCCTCCTCCCTCCACCTCTGCTCCCATCCCTCAGTCTTTTTTTTTTTTTAAATAAACGCTTTCTTTTCTTTTTTTTTTTTATGTTTTATTTCTTTCTAGGAGAGAGAGACAGACAGACAGTGTAAGCAGGGGAGGGTCAGAGAGAAAGGGAGTGACAGACTCTGAAACAGGCTCCAGGCTCTGAGCTGGCAGGCAGTCAGCACAGAGCCTGACGCGGGGCTCAAACCCACGAACCGCGAGATCATGACCTAAGCAAAAGTCGGACGCTAACCGACTAAGCCACCCAGGCGCCCGCTGGCCTTTTCATCCAATCCATCAGCAAAGCCTGCAGGCTCTACTTTCTCCATCTCTACTACTACCCAGGGCACCTAAGCTTCATGCTCTCTCTCCCGTCTGTCACTGGAATAGCTCCTAACTAATCTCCCTGTCTCCTTCCACTTGCCTCCAACTGTCTCCTCTCTGCCTCACAACCTGAGTGATCTTATAAAACCAACCTTTAGACCCTCTCTTGGCTTCCATTCCACTTAGAACATACTCCTAAGTACAGTCTATATGAACTCTGCCTTCCTGTCCAACTTGCAGCTGGGCACCCTCCTCCTCATCCATCAGCCTTTAGCCACGGTAGTCTGCTTTACAGTCCTTGTACACACCAGGACTGCCACTTCGGTCTTAGAGCTTAGTCCAAGCTATTGTGACCCTGGATCTTACATGGCTGTCTGGCTCGTCATCTGGGATATATTCTCAATGTCACATCCATTGAGTGACCTTCCTTAACCATGCAATCTAGAGTAACTCCTGCCTCCACCCCACATACCCATCCTCGTACCCCGTAGTTAGGATTCTTTACACAGCCAGTTGGCAATATCCATCAAAACCTAAATGCACATACCTAGCCATTTGACCCAGCAATTTTACTTCTAAGAATTCATTCTAAATATAAACCTGTACATATGTGAAATGATATATACTACAGGATTACTTATTGCTGTGTTGCTTCGAATAGCAAAATGATGACAACACCCTCCATCAATAATAATGTCCATCAATAAGAGCTCCTTAGATAAATTTTATACACAGTAACAGATAAAATAAATGCATTAGGGACCTAACAACCTTATAAGCTAAGAAGTATTTTAAGCCTGCTTTGGGGAATCCTGGGTGACTCAGTCAGTTAAGCATCTGTCTTCAGCTCAGGTCATGATCTCACGGTTCATGGGTTCAAGCCCCACATCGGGCTCTGTGCTGACAGCTCAGAGTCTGGAGCCTGCTTTGTATTCTGTGTCTCCCTCTCTCTCTGCCCCTCCCCTACTCATGCTCTGTCTCTCAAAAATAAGTAAATGTTAAAAAAAATTTTTTCAAAAAGTCCACTTTGTGAGGAGAAAACTAAGGAGAGCTTAGGTAACTAACCCAAGAGGAATAGCTAATAAGTGGTAAAGTGGGGATTCAAACCTCAGGTTCTTAGTTTGTATACTATAATGCTTCCCAGCACAGTCTCATGGTGAAATACTATGCAGCTATTGAAAGGAATAAGGCATTATAAACATACTGATAGGGACTGATCTTTAAGACATATTATTAAATGAAAAAGGTACAGAACTGTGGGTAGAGTTTTAACCTCTTGGATATTTTTCCTCTTTTTAAATAATACAAATATATATGTTTGCATACATCTATACAAAGACACGTAAGAAACAGTGGAAAAATATGTAAGAAACAGTGGCTACTTTAAACAGGGAAACTAGGTGGCTAGAGGCAGGGGTGGGTGAAAATTTACAATTCAGTACATAGTCTTTTGTGCCTTTTGATTTTTGTTGTGTATGTACAAACATAAACACACTGTCTACTCTCAGAACTAAGTAATTAAAAACAAACAGACTGCTGAAATTTTTCCAAAAAACAAACAAAAAAAAGACCATACCCAAGTCACGCTATCATAACACCTGTTGTATTATCTTTACCTATCTACTATTACATGGTTCATTTATTAATGTATGCTTATCTTATGATTTCATTCGAGTCATTGTCTATAATTATTTGTTTTTTCTGTGTGTGTGTGTGTGTAGTGCAGATTTACTATACTAGGTATACAGCTTACTAAACCCCATTAGAATGTAATCTCCATGTGGGCAGGGGCTGTGTATGTATAGTTTAGTACTACAACCCCAACAGTTAGCATATTACCTCATATTTAATAGCTCTGAATGAATGAATGAAAATTAGTGCCTTACAGTCTAGGGCTTAGAGAATCAGTCAAAATAGTAAGAACCTCTTAACCAAAAAACAACATAAACTTTTAATGCTTCAGATCAGCAGTAATTGTTAGTATGAAAAATTAAGATTTTTGTTCAAAGAATCCATACTATTAACACCTGAAAGTACAGATTCTAAACAAGCAATATTCACAATGATAAGCCCCAGGTCCCATGGGACTTTACTTGGGCTCAGACAGGGTCAGAAAATGCTGATAATGAGCAAGAAATGGTCAGGTTATGAAAGAGAAAGAAAATAATTCAAGTCTTAAAAACCAGGAATGATTTAGTAAAGCTATATGGGAATCTACAAAGCTTCAGTCACTGTTTTGGGTAAGTAATTTGGGGTTATAAAAAGCATTGTTTATTCAGCTCAGGGAAAACTCCCTCTGTGAGGCTGCATGATACTAAAGAGAACATCTACCCTAAAAGCACCTTCCATGAGCCCTTCGGGCATGCGTTGTCTGGTCATCTCTTCAGATACTAAGGAAGGGCTCAGGAACAGACCTGAACCACAAACCTACCAGAAAGTGATGATCCTGAGAATGTTCTTCATTTTCAAATTAATTAGCAAGACAGGGAAGGAAAGCATTTATTAGTATTATGTCATGGCTAACTTTATATGTCAACTTGACTGGACCATAGGGTACCCAGATATTTGGTCCAATATTATTCTGGGTATGTTTGTGAGGATGATTCTGGAGGAGATTACATTTAAACTGACAGACTGAGGGGTGCCTGCGTGGCTCAGTCAGTTGAGCATCCGACTTTGGTTCAAGTTATGATCTCGAGGTTTGTGAGTTCAAGCCCCGTGTCAGGCTCTGTGCAGACAGCTCAGAGCCTGGAGCCTGCTTCAGATTCTGTACCTCCCTCTCTCTCTCTCTGCTCCTCCCCCACTCATGCTCACTTGCTCTCTCACTCTCACAAAAATAAATAAAAATTTTAAAAAATTAAAGTAAATAAATAAATAAACAATGACAGACTGAGTAAAGCAGATTGCTCACCCTGATGTGGGTGAGTCTCATCCAATCAGTTGAAGGCCTAACTAGGACAAAAGGCTGACCCTCCCCTGAGAAAGAAAGAACTCCTCCTATCTGACTGCTTCAAACTGGACCATCAGCGTTTTCCTGTGTTTAGACTAAAATTGAAATATAGGCTCTTCTTGTTCTCAGCCCTTTGGGCTCAGACTGGAACTAAATCACTCGCTTCCCCAGGTCTCAAGACTGCTGACTTAGCCTACAGATGTTGGGCTTGTCAAGGTCTACACCATTTGAACCAATTCCTCATAATAATATATATTATATCATATATAGGTTGTATATATGTATATAATATGTAATATACAATATACGTATATGCATAATATATTGTATTATATACAAATTTTATATATGTATGTATATATACAATATATTTTATTATATACAGGTTTTTCTGCAGAACTCTAATACATGCTCCTTCCTCTTGTTAGGAAACTTGTCAGAGTGAAATAGGCCTTGCTTGGTACCACCTATAATTAGAAGCCTGTGATGGGAACAGTCTTCCCTGGGACACAGTGTTTCGGCACCTGTGTCCCCCTCCCCATGAGAATGCATGAATATAGTCTCAGCTAGTGGCAAGAGAATTGACAGCTTAAAAACTAATGACTTATACACATATCCTTGATAAGGGATTGATATCCCAGAATATATAAAGAACTGTTTCAACTCAACAACAAAAAACCAAACAACCTGATTATAAGAATGGGCAAAGGACTTGAAGAGACATTCATTCAAAGAAAACATCCAAGTGGCTAATAAGCACATGAAATACGCTCAACATCGCTAATCATTAGGGAAATGCAAACAATGAGGTATCATCTCATATCCACTAAGATGGCTACTATAAAAAAAAAATAGCAACTATTGGTAAGGCTGTAGAGATGTTGGAATCCTTATAGACCACTGGTGGGAACGTAAAATGGTGCAGCTGCTGTGGAGAACAGTATGGGAAGTCCTCCAAAAATTAAAAATAGGATTACCATATGATCTAGCAATTCCACTTCTGGGTATATATACAAAAGAATTGAAAACAGGATCTCAAAGAGATACTTGTACACCCATGTTTATAGCAGCATTATTCACAACAGCCAAAGGGTGGAAGCCACCGAAGTGTCCATCAACCAATGAATGGATAGCCAAATGCGGTACAGGCATACAATGGAATATTATTCACCCTCAAAGAGGAAGAAAATTCTGAAACATACTGCAACATGGCTGAACCTCGAGGATACTAAGTGAAATAAACCTGTCACAAAAAGACAGATAATGTATGATTCCATTTCTATGAGGTACTGAGAGTAAACTCATAAAGACAGACAGTAAAAGGGAAGTTGCCCAAGACTAGAGGGAGGGAGGAATGGGGAATTCTTTTTTTATTATTATTATTATTTTAACGTTTATTTTTCAGAGAAAGTGTGTGTGAGAGCACATGAGGGAGGGGCAGAGACAGAGAATCTGAAGCAGGCTCCAGGCTCTGAGCTGTTAGCACAGAGTCTGATGTGGGGCTCCAACCCATTAACCATGAGATCATGACCTGAGCTGAAGGCTGATGCTTAAATGAATGAGCCACATAGGTGCCCTGGAATTTTTTTTTTAATGATTATCTATTTTGAGAGAAAGAGAGAGAGAGCACGAGAGGGAGAGAGAGAATCCCAAGCAGGCTCCAAGCTGTCAGCACAGAGCCTGATGCCAGTCTGGATCCCAGGAACAATGAGATCATGACCTAAGCCGAAATCAAGAGTTGGAACCTTAACTGACTGAGCCATCTAGGTGCCCCAGGAATTCTTGTTTAATGGCCATGGAGTTTCAGTTTCATAAGATGGGAAGAGTTCTGCAGATGGCTGATGGTGGTGGCTGCACAACATATAAATGTAGTGAATACCACTGAACCATGTACTTAGAAGCAGTAAAGATGATAAATTCTCTGCTTTATGTATTTTATAATTAAAAAAGCTACAGAGACCTCCAACATACATAAGTAAACTTAATAAAAAGTTACTGCAAAATGCATATAACACAGGTCCATTATACGAAAACTAATCTAGGGGCGCCTGGGTGGCTCAGTCAGTTAAGTATCTGACCTCAGCTCAGGTCATGAGCTCACATTTTATGAGTTTGAGCCCCATGTCAGGTTCTGTGTCGACAGCTCAGAGCCTGGAGCCTGCTTTGGATTCAGTATCTCCCACATACTCTCTCTGCCCCTCTCCTGCTCATGCTCTGTCTCTCTCTCAAAAATAAGTAAACATTAAAAACTAATATAAATATATACACATCAAGGGGACAAAATAATCATTAGCAGTTACCAGTAACGTGGGAAGCAGAATGTTCATGTACCACTCTGTGTGTTTCTGTCTTGACCGAATCTGGTACCTTAAACATTTTTTTTTAAATATATTTTTTTATTTATTTCTAGGAGAGAGAGAGAGAGAGAGAGAGCAGGGGAGGGTCAGAGAGAGAGGGAGTCACAGACTCTGAAACAGGCTCCAGGCTCTGAGCCAGCAGTCAGCACAGAGCCCGACGCGGGGCTCGAACCCACGAACCGAGTCATGACCCAAGCGAAAGTCAGACGCTTAACCGACTAACCGAATCTGGTGCCCCCGAATCTGGTACCTTAAGCACGTATTTGTATTAGCTTCTTAGGGCAGTTGTAACAAACTGAGTAGCTTAGCTTCAACAACAGAAATTTATTCTCTCCCTGTTCTAGGCTAGAACCTCGAAACCATGGTGCCAGTGGGACCACACTCCCTCTGAGACCCTGGGTAGAATTCTTCCTTGCTTCTTCCTGGCGTCTGGTGGTGGCAGTCACTCCCTGCTTGGTGTCCCTGGGCTCACAGCCGCATCACTCCAACCTCTGCCTCTGTCGGCCCATGATTCTCCTCCCTGTGTGTCTGTGTCTTCACTTGGTATTTTCCTCTTCTCATAAGGACACCAGTCATTGGATCAGGGCCCACCTAATGACCTCATCTTAGCTCGATTACATCTGCAAAGACCCTATGTGTAAATAAGGTCACATTCACAGCCACAGGGGGTTAGGACCTCAACATTTCTGAGGGGACACAAGTCAACCTACAACAATATTTGTGTTTTAAAAAATATAGTTAAGTTTCCTTGAGCACTCTTCTTATGAGCCCTCAAGAGGTTAAGAAAAGATCCTTTAGAGGCAGAATTATGAGAATTAAGACCCTGGGTTCAGGTTCATACTACAAAGGTTCGAATCCCAGTCTGCCATTTATAAACCACATAACTTTAGGTAAGTTCATGAACTTCTCCTTGCCTCAGTTTCCTTGTGTTTAAAATAACAGCAACTTGCTCAAAAGGCTGTTAGCAGGATGTATTACAAAGTGCTTTATTAGAATGTATTAAGTTCCCAGTCAACGTGAGCAACTGTCACGACTACCACCATCTCCAGGATCCCTAAGACCCATCCCAGACAGCATTTTTGGGGACAGAGTAACTTTATGTTTGCAGCACCTACTCAATGCCTCTCTTTGTGCTTCCTTGCCCAGTCTCACGCTTGACTTTCAGAGGACCTGCAGTCTCATTCCATACAGGGTTATACTGCTGCACTAAATAGTCTTCATCCGTGCAGTCATCCAACTACCTTCCCGGGTGCAATCCATCTGCAGAGTGGCAGTCAAGCTCTCGATGGCTGACGGGGTCTCAGAGCAGTGGCACCTAAGCCATTAGGGCAAAATGCCCATCACTTCACGTGCAGCCTGCTGAGGGACACAGAGCCATCCTCGGCCTCAGGCCTCCCACTTTATGCGATCAGTGCCCTAAATTTGGATTTTGATCTCGGCCTCACTTGCTGCTAAATCTGTATCCAGTTAATCTTACAGGGTTGTGGGGGAGGAGTCATGTTGCCGTGGCAACCCAACAACTCGGGGCAGGAGGAGAGAAGAAATGGAATTTCAGGACGGAGACCACCAAAGGATTCAGAAACTCTTATTTCTGCCTTTGTTTCACAGAAATGAATCTTGATATGCTAAAATAAACAGACCTCTCTTCTTTTTTTTTTTTTTAATGAGTTTCCAGCCATTGACAGAAATAAAAGCCTGCTTATACAAGTATTCTATTCACATGTCATTTCCTAACAGGATAGAAACTAAAACTCACACTTCATTCAGCAAGTCAGGAAGTCAGCTGATTTCCTTTAAAGCTCACTCTCTGCATGAAACGAGCAATTGTCCAGTCTGGATTTTATACATAATCTTACTTATTGACCTGCAGTTTACAAATAAACGAACAGAGGGACACAAATAGAACTCGGGCCCTCTCATCTCCTGGTGGTGTAGGGGAGCCAGAGAACAGCAGAGAAAGATGAAAGGAACTGCCTCAGTGACCCACAGACCTCATCTTCCTTGGTGGCTTCTGCCCCACTCACACTCAGCAGAGCTGACGCCTTCAATTTTCATGTCTTTGTTTTCTTGCCTACATGCTGGGGGAGCTTCTAAGGATAGTAAACTATCTAAAAGATAAATCAGAGAGCAACAAACCAGGGATTACGACTGTGTATCAGATATGCAGGCACTCAATTCGCCTGAAATGGACCAAAGAAAGTTCTGGTAGACTAGCCCAGGCAAGGATCAGCCGGGGGCAGCAAAAGAAACTGACAAGCTTCATCTTTGAAAAACTACACTGGGTTAAAGTTAGAACCGACATCTTAGGGCAGCACTTGAAATCTTCTTTAAAGGAAACAAAAAAGTCAGAAGACTCTCTTAATCTGACTCTTATTTTGCTTTCCATTCTTTTTACCTCTTTTTCCAAGATGGTTTTTTTCCTAAGTGTCAGTTAGGACAGAGTTAAGTATTCGAGTAGCATTTGTTAACTAAAGGGTCAGGGAGTGGGGAGGTAAAAAGGTGGTGAGTTAGCTGGATTATGATTACGTAAATTTTCTGAATTAAAAAAAACTTTTAATGTTTATTTATTTATTTTAAGAGAGAGAGATAGAGTGAGAGCAGGGGAGGGGCAGAGAAAGGGAGACACAGAATCTGAAGCAGGCTCCAGGCTCTTAGCTCTCAGCACAGAGCCCGATGTGGGGTTCAAACCCACGAACCGTAAGATCACAACCTGAGCCAAAGTCAGATGCTTAACCAACTGAGCTACCCAGGTACCCCCAAATTTTCTAAACTTTTAAGGGAACAGCAATTGCTTAGAATTACATAATGAGATTATATAGATAAACAGACCAGAGAAATAAGATGTGATCAGGGAAAAATACTTTGGAGCAGGAGTCAGAAGATTCGACTCCTTGGCCTGCCTCTACCACTTAACCAGCCACATAATCACAGACAAGTCACGTAAACTCTCCAAACCTTGGCACTTTCAACTATAAAATGGGTATAATAATACCTGCCCAGACCTCAATTATTGCGAAGATCAAATGAAGGTATATATACATATAAGTCTGAGATAAAATATTAAGTACTGCTTGGTGAATGCATTGCTATTTCTGTGAGAATCTGGATTTGCTGGATGTAGGGAATGGTCTTTCTCTTGCTTTGTCTTTCCTTCAGTCTCCAAGGACTTCCTCATATCTGGCCAGAAAAACGAATGCAACTGAAAACAAAAATGCTAACCAAATATGCATCTAGGTTTTTAGACCAATTTCCCTGAAGTAGGATTAAGTGAGAGCTCTGGGACTCGGGAAATCAAAGCAGCAGGCAGTCAACTCGCAATCACCCCTGCATTCACAAGGTGGGGAACACTCGGAGGCAGACGGTCCTTTGTCCTAAACGGCACCTCCATAATGAGATCACTCACGGTTGTGCAAGAGAGAAGATGTTTTAGTTCATAAAATTCTGGCTGGTAGCATGCCATGTCAATTAGTTTCTTACTCTATGTTCATAGCATTACCACCAAATTAGAACTAATTACCCTCCCAATTGACAGTTTAGAGGCCATTAAAATATAGATTAGCATGAAAGAAATATAGTATCCTGTGGGAAGTGAAATTCTGATGGAAAGCAGATAAACTCTAACATCTAACATTTAGGTGTGGTAATGACCCTGTATCAGGTGCTAAAATAGGGTGTTAACTAAAGTAAACTTACTACCTTTCCTGACCTCCGGCACCTAGGGTTTAAAAGGACAAGGTCCCTCAGACACACATATGCTCCGGTACACACCTCAAAGTACGGCTGCCATCCAGTCTGACGCCCAATCCATTCCGAATCTTGGTCAGGTGCAAAACACAGCCTTTGCTGAGCGTGATTCCGAAACAACTAGAAGTCGCAGAGATACCAAATTGGAGTCAGGTGCAAAACACAGACTTTGCTGAGCGTGCTTCAGAAACAACTAGAAGTCGTAGAGATATCAAATTGGAGTCAGGTGCAAAACACAGACTTTGCTGAGCACGCTTCAGAAACAACTAGAAGCCACAGAGATATCAAATGCGAGTAGGCTAACTAAGCGGTATAGTATCTGAGGGACAAGGCAGGAAAGAAAGTGGGGAAAACAAGGCAAGGGAGACCAGAGTCCTGAGCTGAACACGCGCCCAGTGAACCCAGCTGCATGCAGGAATTCGGAACATTTAATTAAAAGAAATTATTTAATTACAAAGTCCTAGTCCTTGGATACTTCCTAAGTACTTCATGTTTCAAACAGGCAAACCACTGTTTGGGGCCCTTTCTCCAAGAAGACCTGCAAGTAGGGGAACAAAGAAGTGTGAGGCATTGAAAGTCTCATTGTATAAACAGCACCTGGGGGATCGGAAGAGTAACAGTTTACAAACCCCTCCTGGGTTTACAAACAAATCCAAACAGCCTTTTCCGGGTTATGGAAGGAAACTCATTCTTGCTAGCTTCACGGCTGAACTTTGGGGCTGCTAATTTCCAGCATGGCGATGTTTACGTTCTGTTCCCTACAGCCTCACACCTAGTGTAGGGAAGCCTAATGACAGTGTCGGGAGGCAGCGACGTGGGAGTAATTACTCAGCAAGTTGGAGTGCTTGCAAACTGGACGCAGCAGCAGCAGGGAAGCCCATTACCCCAATTGCCGAAATTATGCCTCGCTATAGTCAAGTTTACAGAAATATTTATAGAATTAGCAAAACACTATCATTGGCAGTTTCTTTGGGTTGCCTAATCTCCCGAAAGCCTTTCTGGGGCAAGCTGGGAGAGAGCTTAGGGAGGAACAAGGGAAGCCATCCACCAAAATATACTAAGTATTATTCAAAAGAAACGAAAGGGCTTTTTGCTGTAGAAGCGTCGCGTTTAGAGAAAGTATGGGAAACCAAACCCAGGCCGTAATTCATCCTGCCCATTGCTGTCAAATCCAGATATGTATTCCGATGACTTCTAATATCCTACAAAATCCTTACATCTGAAAAAAGCACCCTGAAAGGTTGCATTGATTTTCCTGATAGATATATATTTCAATCACTGTATATCTTTGCTGTATCCTTCATGTTTTAGTAATTTATGGTCCCTTTCCCCCCACCAAAAAAAGCCCTTTTCCCAGGTCGCCCTTTATATTACAAAATAATTGTGGTGCTCGTCAATTGAATTTAGTAACTGAGAATAACTGTACAGTCATATGAATAAAACTATTTGCTTTCTTGGCAATTCTGTCAGTTCTCAGAATCTATTAAAAGTCACAAATGACTCAGAGGGAAGACTGCATTTACTTTCTAGGTCTCAACTGTAGGCGTTTTACCAAACCTCAGTGAGCACATCATTTGGGCTCAGTTAAATTGGTTGTTTCTGAAATTTCCTGCTAGCATTGAAATAGATGTCAAAGCAGGTGGTCTCCAAAAGGTCTTAGATCAGTAATTCTTGGGCTCCCTGGCTCAGTGAGGGTTTGTATAATAAGAGTCAATGGAAGTGGTTCCAGAAGAGAAATACAGAGTCATTCGGTAACATTTGATGTCTTTTTTCCTCCCCACATCGCACACTGACATGTAAGTTCCCGTGTGATTGGAGAGGACACAATAGAAATTAAATAGGAGTAGATGAAATGAAACCAGTCTCCTCTGATACCATCCATGAGACCATCCCTTCACACTAAGGTCTTATGAAAATGGAAACATCCTGCTTATTTTCTCCCTGGTTGTTAAGTTAGAGGAGAAGGGCCCTGGGCACCCATAGTCCATTTCCTTCCAATGTTTCGGGGAGAGTGGAAAGAATGAGAACATCCCAGGTCAAGAGATTCTAAAGGCGGTTATGCAGGAATAACCAGGACCCCCCATGCTGCTATTTCCAACTATGTTCAGTACATTTCCACATCGATATTTACGCTTACCTCGAATTCCTCAAATCAACCTTATCCTCATTCTGCCTAAAACCTGTTTTTAAAGCCTATTCTAGACACCATCCAGTGGCTTCCAGCAGTTTCTGGATCACCTCATTATTCAGCTACAGAATTAACCCATTCCATTTCCAGGGGACTTCTGAGACTTGCACAGACAAACTTGGGGCACTTGTTGCAATGCAGTCTCGGATTCAGTTGCACCGGGGGGGGGCCTCAAACTCTGCATTTGTAACATGCTTCAGGTGATGCAATTGCTGCTGATCCACAGAACACAGTCTGAGGAGCAGCGATCCCGGTACCCAGGTTGCAAGACAGACCCAGGAGGTCAGAGTCTCAGGTGCTGAGACCAGGAATCAGTAAGACCATAACCTCCGGGTGATCCTATGGGCAGCCAAGGGTGAGACCCCCTGGCCTGGATGCTTTTCCAGGAGGCCAGGAGCCTTCCTTCAGCCTGAATCACTACACGTTGCACTCAGGAACAATTCAACAAAACCCTATCTGCGAAGGCCTGGGCTACTTCCATTTTTTGAAATTCTTCAGTGCCAAGGCAAACTGTGGCATTTCTTAAGTGTTTCATTTGTCAAGCCAATGCCTTTAACACAAAGTACAGCTTTATGGATATGCTCATTTGTAGATAACATCACAAGCGTTCACGTGAGGCTCATCATAATCCTACAACCTGCCTCCCTGGATGGGCCCTGAGCAGTACCTCCATTAAGTTGCCTTGTTATTCGAGAAAACTGTTCTCTGAGAACTAGATAATGAGAGTGCATAATGGAAGAGATATTATAACTATCGCTTTCTCGGTACAACAACAAAATTGATGTAACCAAACAACAAATCCTAAATGATTAATTTCTAATTTAAACAAAAACAATGCAACATTAACAGAAAGAAAAATGCTTTTTTCCCCTCATTTACAAGCCACATCCTAGTTTCTCGAGCACAAAACTATATCCATTCAAGAAAACTCGTTTGAGTCAATACCACAAAGAGTGTGCATAAGTGACACATTTTTATTTTTAATGTTTGCTCACTTTTGAGAGAGACAGAGCATGAGCAGTGGAGGGCAAAAGGGAGAGGGAGACAGAATCCAGAGCAGGATCCAGGCTCTGAGCTGTCAGCACAGAACCCAGTGCAGGGATCGAACTCATGAATTGTGAAATCATGACTTGAGCCAAAGTCAGATGCTTAACTGACTGAGTCACCCAGGCGCCCCTACACATTTTTATACTAAAAAAGGAAAATCAATAAAATGCTTTCATTCCTCCAGAGGAAAATTCTTACATAAACTATTCATTATTTTATTGCTAAATTTCACATATTGTGAGCAACACAAAGGAACTCAAATGATAAAAATAATTTTTAAAACCTTTAAGGTTTATTTATTTTTGAGAGAGAGACTGAGTGAGAGCAGGGGAGGAGCAGATAGAGAGAGAGCGAGAGGGAGACACAGAATCCGAAGCAAGGTCCAGGCTCTGAGCTGTCAGCATAGAGCCCGACACAGGACTCGAACTCACAAACCAAAAGATTATGACCTGAGTTGAAGTCAGAGGCTAAACAGAGTGAGCCATCTAGGCACCTCCGAAAAACACTTTTTTAAAGATTCATTGCTTCTCCTCCAAAAAACTGTTCTGTCCTACTTTATTGTCATAACAAAAAGGAGTCTAGTTCTAACTGAACACTTTAAAAATCGGATTTTCCGGGTTTTTTAGACGATGCAAGCATCAATATCCTGCACATATCAGGGGGTAGATTTGTTTTCTTTGGATACGGGAGACTGGAAAGACAGGATAAAACCCAGTAATGTATATGTACAGCAAAAAGGCATTCTGAAAACAAACACAGAACAGTTTTTAGGCATTTTTAACCACGTGGGTCTTGCTTCATGACAGTCTTCTTGGGCTTTCTGTGGTGAGTGGTTGCGAGGGAAGGCTACTCTGTGATTTTGCTGTTTGAGTTCAAGAGTTGCTATTTTAAAAATTCAAACAGGAAATCTGGGAGTTGCACCAGACCTTCTCCTAGAGGTCACCCCTTGAAAACAGCTCTCAGATGTCAGCTCTTCCTTTTCTCCTTCTGCCACCTGATCTGGCAGTAGGAAACTTCAGTTGAACGTAGGAAAAGGGAGTAGAACAATTATTTTTTTTCTAGGCTCAATATTAAAATGATACCTAAGTTTGCTGGGAAACACCAGAGCTTTGCATGTCTTTCTTAGGATTTCTTTCCTACCTGGTTTAAATCTAGTTTCAAGAAAAAGAGCTCAGACCTGAAAACAGTCAAAACCATTCCACCTTATAGCAAGAGAAGCTGTTTTTAAACTGGCAGATAGAACCCACACCATATAAATCTGCACCATTTATCACCAGTTGCCTCCTGTTGGAACCAGAGCCATGTGAAGTAGTGGCCTATTCATCTGACATTTTGGGGGGGGCTTAGTAGCACCATGGGGGTCAAACTGACCTAGTTTTAATGATAATGACAATGGTAATGATGGTGATGATGCTAGCTGAGGCTTACACGGTACTTATTTATGTTTCAGGCGCTAGGCAGTTCCTACTGGCTAATTCTTTTAATGTTCAGAACAACCTTGTGGGATGGGCAGCGATGTTACATCCCTTTGCAGAGGAGTTTTGGCTCTACAGCTGCTAACTATGAGACCTAAGGTGAGTTCGTTATACTCCCAAACTCTTCATTTCAACATCTGAAAAATGAGAATTATAATAATGCCAGCCTCATGAGATAATGTGTGGAAGGCTCTCTACACAGGCCAGGCCACAAATGTAGTGCCCACCAAATGACAGCTGTCAGTAATAGTGGGCTGCCTGGTATATGAGATGGGCGCCAGGGTCTTATGGCTAAGCATCACCTCACATCACAGCTGAGGCTGAATCAGAGAGATGCTGGCAGTGTTAGTGTGACTAAATTTAAGGTCATCCAGATGACAAGTTCTCCTGAGACCAATGAAAACAGAGAAACGTCCCCCAAGTCCAAAGGAAGACAGTATTTTGAAAAATGTTGTTATTTACTTGCCTGACTTTGTTTTAGTCTTCTAGCTAAACCAAAAAGGTTCTCCCCAGCCACAGGCATGATCCCGTTTCTGATTTCTGAATGTGTTCTATATAAATTTGTCCTAGTCATTTTTCTAAGTATATGCTGCGTAGGGAAAGAACACCTGTTACACACCAAGTGCTAAGATACATCTTGTAGACACAGTGA
The DNA here is from genome assembly GCA_017311185.1 of Proteles cristata cristata. Classification (NCBI taxonomy): domain Eukaryota; kingdom Metazoa; phylum Chordata; class Mammalia; order Carnivora; family Hyaenidae; genus Proteles; species Proteles cristata. The sequence goes on along the minus strand of JAESUZ010001900.1, from coordinate 297,305 downwards.
GAAACGGAAAATGTAAATAAGAAGCCAGGAACTCAAGATTACTCTTCCTGCCCCCAAGTGATTAAAGAACTATAAACATCAGTGAAGATACCATGGGAAGAAAGTTATTTTCAGTATTGACAACAACTATATCTGAATACCAGAAATTGATCTTGGCTAATTAACATTTGACTTAAAATAATTATCTATTAATTACATCAGTAAGTAAATTATCACTCCTAGCAATTTTCCCATTCATAATTCATTCTATTTTAAATCATTGTTAAGAATGCACTTGACAGCAGTTGTATTCATGTTGGCAATAATTCTACAAATCTACTCTCAAAACATATTAAGTAATATATTGGTCAATAAAGGGCTCTTTCTTATCTTTCTAATGAAAACTATGTATTTTTGTTCAAGCTATGACTTTTTTATATGATGCTGGCCCTACTATAGAGTTAGCCATAGGATAAAGTACATTGCTTTATAGAGATCCAATAAATAGTGAAGTAAAACATTTGTCTTTTCTTCCCAAGACATCTTTGAGTAAGTAATTCTCCAAAGGACAAGTGTTATCTTAAAAATAAAACAAACAAAACAAAAGGGAGAGAAAAGACAAGGAAAGCATCTTGTCAGTGATTGGCCCACTTCTCCTGAGTACCAGGAAAGATTAGCAGTCCTGAGGAAAATATACCTTAGTAACCTTAGCTGGTTTTCTCCAGATTGGAGAAAGACCTACACCCAGAAGGACCTATTATATCAATGTTTTTTAAAATGTATTTATTCTAACCTAGGCTTAAATTCTCTTGTTCATTTTCAAGTCTGATAAATGCTTGAGCAAGGGTAGTTTTGCTAAACCTGTGACTTCTTGGGGCTCCTGAATGGCTCCGTCAGTCATCCCACTCTTGATTTTGGCTCCTGTCATGAACCCCACATCAGGGTCTGCACTGTCAGCATGAAGCCCGCTTGGGATTCTCTCTCCCCCCTCTTTCTGTTCCTCCCCCTGCTAATACACTTGCTCTCTCTCTCCCTCTTTCAAAATAAACAATTAAACCTGTGATTTGTCAATGTCAAAAACCTAATTTGATATTTCCTTTGTAACCAATCCTCCAGAGATACTGTTTAAAATCTCAGAACTGCAGGGGCGCCTGGGTGGCTTAGTCGGTTAAGCGTCCGACTTTCGCTCAGGTCATGATCTCGCAGTTGGTGGGTTCGAGCCCTGCGTCAGGCTCTGTGCTGACTGCCAGCTCAGAGCCTGGAGCCTGTTTCAGTCTGTGACTCCCTCTCTCTCTGACCCTCCCCTGCTCACGCTGTCTCTCTCTCTCTCTCTCTCCTAGAAATAAATAAAACATTTATCTTTGTTTTTTTTTTAATGTTTTATTTATTTCTAGGAGAGAGAGAGAAATAAATAAAACATTTTTAAAAAAACTAAAATCTCAAAACTGCAGGGGCACCTGGATGGCTCAGTCAGTTAAACATTCAACTTTGGGCCAGGGCATGATCTCATGGGTTCATGAGTTTGAGCCCCGTGTTGGGCGCTGTGCTGACAGCTCAGAACCTGGAGCCTGCTTCTGATTCTGTATCTCCCTCTCTCTCTGCCCCTCCCCTGCTCACATGTTTGCTCTCTCTCTCTCTCTCTCTCTCTAAAATAAACATTAAAAATAAAATATTAAAATAAAAAATAAAATCTCAGAACTGCAAATTTAGTGCCTGTTGGTTTTAAAGCAGTGGTGTGTCAGCCTATGCATTAACAACTGGTTCTTGGGGAGTAGAGAGGAAGACGTCTAGTGTGCCAGTTTCCTTGGTGTAAAGGACTCCCGAAATGGCTGATTTCAGCCTATCAAGGTTGACATCTTTAAAAGTCTAACTGGAAAGAGCTGTGTACTGTCAACTCATGGGCGCTGGTGTGAACTGGCTGTAGCACGTTACTGCAAATAAATCACACCAGACACACCACCTAGCTCTAGGCTGATTTCAATCTGACTTATGCCAGAAGCCACCTCAACTAAGTTGAAAGCATTTAATTTTTTATTCTCACAATATTTGTCACCAAAAGACTGATAATGTTTGGGCACAATCAATTGTAAAATAAACCCTTTGGGGAAAAAACCAGGCTAATGAATGGAATGGCTCCTTAAAGAACAAATCTTCTCCTACTGATCTCCAAAACCTCAGGACCAGGCCTAAAAGACATCATCCATCTTGATGTCAGGAAGGCTCTGAGTCTCTCCCATACAATATAGTCCTCAATAAACCTGAGAAAACATAGCTTATATTGTGGTTAAAACAGGTACCCAACTTTCAAGAAACTTAAAAGCTAGGCACAGTGATGAGTTGCAGGAAAAAGAATTTTCATGGGAATACTTCTTGAATGGTTTAAAGTTGTCATCAGCAGGGCCTATTAATTCTGTAGAATGATGTGCAAATAGTGGTAGTCAGAACTCTGATGGAAAAAGGGGTTGGATGACTTCTTGAAATTAATCATGAAACCTAATGACTCATCAGAATGACAACATCAGTTCATGGAATACCAGACATATGTTCATTTTCTCAACTTCACAGAAGACAAAAATGCAAAGCCACCTGGGAAATGGCTAAACTAAAATATCTTACACTACTTCCCTCTGAATTGTCACTTCTTCCTCACATAATTTGAAAAATCAGCCTGAACCCTATCGCTTTGAGTGAAGAAAATGGTTTATTGCTTTCAATGAAAGCACCGACATAGTATTTCATGTTTGCTTATTCTTATAATATAACTTATTGATCATTTATGTATATGAATGCACAGCTGTATTTTTTTTTTCAGTTAAAAGAGCCTACCGTGAGGCACCTGGGTGGTTCAGTCGGTTAAGCTTCTGACTCTTGATTTTAGTCCAGTCGTGATCTCATGGTTTGTGAGTTCAAGCCCTACATCAGACTCTGCACCGAGCACAAAGTCTGCTTGGGATTCTCTGTCTCCCTCTGTCTCTGCTCCTTCCCCACTCATGCATGCCCGTGCTCTCTCTTTATCTCTCAAAATAAATAAATAAACTTTAAAAAATTAAAAAACAAAAACAAAGAAATGGCCTATTATGTTTGGGGAACCATAATCTTTTCATGTACAGTTGGGAAAGAAATGCCATATACATCCTACAGAATATATGATCTCAAGAAAATAGATGATTCTTTTGTCTTCCCTCCTTTATTGTTATAGAATTACAAAAAATAGCACCATATCTAAACCCCTTCCTACATTTATTAAATATTTAATTTCAGTACCTTTAAAAATCCTTCAGTTTATAACTATATATTTGCAATTCCTCAGAATCTTGAATAAATTATTTGACACATAAGTGAAACAAGGACAAATTTTACTCAAATGTAAGTTGACTAGAAACAAATTCCAGTTTTGGCTTCAATGTTCCCTAGCTCACACTCAAAACTCTCCTTTTGCAATTAAAGAACATTATTTCTCTCTGCGGCTACCTTACAAAAAGAAAGTTCACATACCTTTGAAAAATCAGCGTTCTTGAAACTGTGCATTGTTATGTTGGAAAAAAAAATAAACAAGTATAAGATTGGTGACAAGATAGGCATTACAAGGCCCTGAATTTGTCAAAGCAAAATAATTACATCAATTTAGCAAAAACAAATCAATAACAGTACTTTTAATTCTATAAAAGCTTAGCTCAACCAAAAGAATTCACAATAGTCAAGTCTTCATCTTATTAAATTCTGGAATGAGCCAATGAGTGGCCTCGGGCAGGAAGGAGGCTTCCCACGCTCAGAGCCTCTGCTTTAAGGGCTATTAACACAACTACCAAGACACACAGCTTCATACAATGACATGAAACCCTAACAGAATAGGCTTCTAATGGAATAAGAAAATAGAAATGATATATTAGTATGTGGATCTTTCTGTCCATGAAAGGCTCAAGGAGTTCTAAAGAATCAAGAAGAAAAAATAAGCATTGTCACATAATTCAAGAAAGAGTAATGGAAAGATTCCCCCCCACCCCCTGCCACCCCAGAATATAAGAAAGTGTGGATCAACTGAATAGTTTTAAGGAGAACAACAGAGACAGATATTAAATGTGCATGAGCAGAGGGAACAAGGCAATTTATAATCTCTTCTATGGGAAGGTTTATATTTTCATTCTCTGTATAGGATATGCTTAAATCGAGGCAGCTGTCTGCCTTTAGTTATCTTCTCTAGAAATAGTGTGTAATTTTATACAGAGTCACATGGGACATACCACAGATTGTACAACCACTTATAAATACAAGTAAAATTTATTTAAAAGATGATGAGTACAGGGGCGCCTGGGAAGCTCAGTCAGTTGAGCATGTGACTCTTGATTTTGGCTCAGGTCATCAGATGGAGTCCCACATTGGATTCTGTGCTCAGAGTGGAACCTGCTTGGGATTCTCTCTCTCCCTCTCTCTCTATGCCCCTCCCCAACTCATTCTCTCTCTCTCTCTCTCTCTCTCTCTCTCAAAATAAATAAACATTTTAAAAAAGATGATGAGTACAATTAAATTTTGCCTTTTTATAAAAAACCTTTTTTGAAGTTTATTTATTTATTTTGAGATAGAGACAGCACAAGTAGAGGAGGCACAGAGAGAGGGAGAGAGAGAATATCAAGCAGGTTCCATGCTGCCAGCACAGAGCACGATGCCAGGTTTAAAGCCTCAAGATCGTGACCTGAGCTGAAATCAAGAGTCAGATGCTTAACCAACTAAGCCACCCAGGCACCCCTACAAGAAATTTCTGAAAAAAGAATTCTTTTCCCATTCACTTCTATTATATAATTAAATCTGCCTTCTGAGTGCACAAGGGAGGCTCCCTCTATGTAATAAAATAATGGAGTAAAGCTATTTATTTTGGAGTAAATACTACTTAAAATAGGATATTTTAAAACAACCACTTTGAGATAAAATATTCTAACTTCTTAGTAATACCATGTTATGATTTTATTTTTTTAATGTTTATTTTTGAGACAGAGAGAGACAGAGCACGAGCTGGGGAGGGTCAGAGAGAAAGGGAGACACAGAATCCGAAACAGGCTCCAGGCTCTGAGCTGTCAGCACAGAGCCCGACACAGGGCTCTAACCCACATACCACAAGATCATGACCTGAGCCGAAGTTGGCCGCTTAACCGACTGAGCCACCCAGGCCCCCCCATATTATGATTTTAAATAATGCCCAAAATAAAAATGATAAACATTAAAATAGAAAATAGTACCCAACTATAGAATGCTTTGCATTCCCAAAGCTCATTTACATACAGGTTGTATGGAACCTGAAACGTTTTTCATTTAACAATGCCATATGAGGGGATTAGGAATTTAGGTCAACCTACAAATATCTACTTAGCCCACAATAGTCCTCAAAGGTAGTGCTTACAATATCCTGTCCTGAAGAACCACTTGTAACCATATTTCTATATGAAATAATTCAGAGTTCCAACCTGAGGAGTCAAATCCATCTCCTGTGCTCTGAACGTGTATTTCTCAAGGACCATGAGACTCATCCATGTAAACCTTGGCAGAGGTTTTGTGTTGTGAGAACAAGGAGTAGGGCTAAGTATCATCATTTAATCACATAATCTCAGGTATTTACTCAACTGCAAAATGGAAGTAATGACACCTGCCTTAGCTACTTCGAACATTGTTGTATCATTAAATAAGATAGAATACAAGTAAATTACATAAAAAACCATAAAGGTGCCTTCCACCTCTTTAGGTCAGGAAGTTTTTATTTGACAGATGACCCAGAAACTCTGGGGAGGTTAGGTGACTTATTCAAGGTCACAGGGTGAACTCGTGAAGAGCCAAGAGAAGCCAGGGCTTGTGACTTCTCCATCTCTCTCTGCACTAGACATGCACTCTCTAATACACTCTTTCAACAGTTAATCTTTATGAAACACACACCAGGCACAATACAAAGAAAGGTGATGGTAATAATGGTGCATTTTGAGATGACTGAGCTGAATTCAAGAGAACCAGGTCGCAACCCTGATCTCACCTTCGACCCTAGGACTTTGTTAGATGATCACATAGCCACTTTCCGTTTTATAAAGTCTCCCTCCCTTTTTTTTTTGTTTATTTATTTATTTTGAGAGAGATAAATTGAGAGTGTGTGCACATGAGTGGGGGAAGGGCAGAGAGTGGGAGAGAGAGAATTCCAAGCAGGCTCTAAGCTGTCAGCACAGTGCCCGACCCGGGACTTGATCCCATGAATTGTGAGATCATGACCTGAACTTAAATCAAGAATCCGACACTTAACCAACTCATAAGTCCTGTCTCTTTAACTGGAAGAAATAATGTGGCTTTTCCAGTCTTCCTCCTAGGAGACTATTACTTGGGCTCTTATTTTAACAGATAAATAACTGAGAATCAATGAAATGTTGTTGTAAAGCTGTGTCCCTCAGGCAAAAAAGGCAAAACTGCTAGCTATTATTAAAGTATTATTGGCAACCTGAAACATTTTATGAAAAGAGAATAGTTATATAATGTGTCCCACATACTTATACAAGGTTTACATCAGGTTTTACACTTATTAGGTTTCAATTGATATGTAAGAGGAAGAAAGAAAAGGGAAATGTACCAACTGCTGGCACAGAAGACAGGAGAGTCCCAGACCAAGTACTTCATTTTCATTATCAATCGCTGATTTTTTTTTAAGTTTATTTATTTATTTTGAGAGGGAGAAAAAGAGAAAGCATGAGCGAGGGAGAGGCTCAGAAAGACAGGGAGACAGAGAATCCCAAGCAGGCTCCATGCTGTCAATACAGAGCCCAATGTAGGGCTCGAACTCATGAACCCTGAGATCGTGACCCAAGCAGAAACAAAGAGTCAGGCACTTAGCTGGCTGAGCCACCCAGGTGCCCCTCAATCTCTGAGTTTATAGAATACATTTATGTACCATACACTTGTGTCATTAAACACATTTCTGCATTATCCAAACAAATGCTTACTTTAAAGCTATGGTTCTCAACGTTTTTAGTCTTAAAATCCATTTCCACTCTTAGGAATTATTGAGAACCCCAAAGAACTTCTGTTTATGTGGATAATATCGATTGAGATTAATATTACAAATTAAAACAAATTTTATTTATTTTTTAACTTTTTTTAAAAAAATTTCTGAAAGAGAGAGACAGCATGAGCAGGGGAGGGTCAGAGAGAGGGAGACACAGAATCCGAAACAGGCTTCAGGCTCTGAGCTGGCCGTCAGCACAGAGCCCGACGTGGGGCTTGCACCCACGAAACGTGAGGTCATGACCTGAACCAAAGTCGGATGCTTAACCGACTGAGCCACCCAGGTGCCCCAAAACAAATTTTAAATATCTATTAATTTGCTTAAAAATAACAATAAGCAAAAAAATAACAATAAACCCATCATATGTTAACATAAATAACATATTTTATGAAAAATAACTATTTTCCAGAAGAAAACTAGTAAGAAGAGCCAGTTTTTACATATTTGCAAATCTTTTTAAAGATTTTTTTCTTTAATGTCTATTTATTTTTGAGAGAGAGACAGAGACAGAGCATGAGTGGGGAATGGCAGTGAGAGAGGAAGACACAGAATCTGAAGCAGGCTCTGAGCTGTCAGCATAGAGACTGACAGAGGACTCAAACCTACAAACTGTGAGATCATGACCTGAGCTGAAGTCAGATGCTTACCTGACTGAGCCACCCAGACTCTCCATTTGCAAAGCTCTTTAAATGTTTGTCTTAATTGAAGTCAGCTACTCCCTCTGCAGTCCATCTTTTGTGATATGTTCTTTCATTTAAAGTATATGAAGAAAATATAGCCTCACAGAAATGTAGTTGGAAAAGGGAAGGAGTATGTTAATAACCTTTTTGGATTCTTCTTTGATATACACTAAATCTTGACAACAGGTTGTTTCTTAAAGGTTACTTGTGGCATGGAATTTGAATCCTTATTGATGAACTTGTATCCTGTACAGTCATGAGATAATGTGAGCAAACAATATCATAGTATATTGTGAAAATAGTTTTGACCTTTCAGGTCCTCTGAAAGGGCCTTAAGGACCTTTGGGTCCCCTAGACCACACTTAGAGAACCTTCACTTTAAAGATACAGATTGCTCTGATATATAATTGGTAGAGTAAAGGAGATACTATGTGAAACTTAAGGAACAAGGTAAAACAGGTTACAAAGGAATGGAAGATAGATCAAGTACAACAAATCATTCATCCCATGGTCCACTTTCATTTGGACATGGGAACTGGAATCAGGCACTGTGAGAAAAAAAACTCAGAGAAATGGTACCAGCTGGAGTCTGGCAATATTCGGTATGCCATAATGGCCCAAATATCTCCAAGAGGGTAACTTTTCAACAGTATGTTTAGGTACATTGTACAGACATTCTACTGCACCATGACTGTTCACAACCAGCCCTAGCCCTTTAAACCAGCCTCTCATGGGGCACCGAGGTGGCTCAGTGGGTTGAGCATCCAACTCTTGGTCTTGGCACAGGTCATGATCTCACAGTTCATGAGTCCTATGTTGGGCTTTGCACTGATAGTGTGGAGACTGCGTAGGATTCTCTGTCTCCCCCTCTCTGCCCGTCCCCCACTCTCACTCTCTCATTCAAAAATAAATAAGTAAACATTAAAAATAAATAAATAATAAACAAATAAATAAGCAAGCCAGCCCAGCATGCACACACCATGAACTACCAATAGAAGCAAATCAGGAATACCAGTTCTGGTCACCGCAATGCCCACTACATGCTTCACTTCATCCCAACCTGCTCCCACCTCCTTCCAATCTCCGCCCAGCTCCTGACCCAGTATGTATCCTGTTCTCATTGTCAAGTGCATGTGCTTTCCTCGGCTCTTCTTCTTTATGAGGCTTGTGGTTTTTTCTGCTACTGACTCCCTCAGGAAGCCCCCTATTCCGTGCTCTGTGCTCCTGCTCAAGGCCTCCTGGTAGATGAGGAGAGGTGCAGCAACCTTGAATGGGCCATTCTAGAAAACTGATGTTTTTCAGTCTTCTTGTACAGATTTTTCTTTTTATCTGGTTCTTAGCATAGCATGATAGAGAACATGGAAATAAGTCATTTTCATGCTATTAGCACATTTAGGAAACAGGCTTCTACAATAATTAAGCTAATGAAGATGACCCTAGACTGAAGAAACAGCAATTAGAGTTGACTGACTAGGCATTAGGGGAAATGAAGACATTCACATTCAAAGAAAGATAAGATTTTAAATAAGAGGTAAAATTAATAATAGCCCAAACTCTATCAAGCAGGAAAAAGCTTCTGATGACTGAAAGAAGGCTTAGAGACATGCAGATTAATTCATCATATTCAAGTGAATATAAAAATGATGGTATCCTATCACGAAAATATGGACATTGAGGGATAGAATAAAAGAATGAAATAATTAGAAGAAACTGGCTAACTATATGCAATCTAAACCAAAATGGGATCATTGAAGAAAGGATTTTCTTTTAATAAAATTTTTTTGCTAGGTAAATTTTCAGTTATTCTTTTCCAAAGACAAATAACCAATTTTTAAAGTAATAATTCAAATCCTGTGCTACTCAGAGATGCAATGTGGAAACAAACAGAAAGTCCATTCCAATGGTGCAAGGTATCCACCCCACCACCAGCTCACCTCAGCAAAGGGGTCTGCACATTGGAAGTCAATCAAAGAAAGGCCAAATCTGAAGGTTTCTATCCACAGATTAAGTAGATTTGTCTACACTAATCCGTGGCTGTGACCATGGTTATTGCTGGCTTATTTCCCTTCAAATGCAGTGTGTTACCAGAATTTACAATATGCATTCTCCTTGTAACCTCACAGGCAACCAGAGAACAAAACCAGAAGAGAAAAAGCTATTCTCTGGGCCATGGTTTCTATGTAAAGGATGAACTGAGCAGTTTGCTGGGACCTAGGGCTACCTAGGAAATTTTGTCCACCCTGGATGGTAACTTGTGTCTGAGCATTGCTCACGTGCCAAGCAGAATGGAAACCTTGGAGGCCACTCATGGGGCAAACAAGGAATATGCTCATTATTGTTGATTGTGTTACTATTAATAAATGAGGCTTTTTGGATGAAAAGAGAAGTGAGCTATGACATTATTAACATTCACTCTTCTTCAGTGATCCTTCTTTAAATCTTATAGTTTTCTTCCCCTTTAAGACCCATATGCCCAGCCAAGATCCAAAGGCTCCCTTTTATGAATTAGAGTATTATATTTCTATACATAATCACAATTAATATGACTTTGAGTGCACAAATTAAATGTGCTATAAATTCTAATTACCATCGTGCTGGTTTTCAATCATCTTTATTAGGTGAAACCTTAGAAAAAATGTAAACCCATCATGAACCCTAACAGCTTCCTATTTTAATTCTACAAATTTGGGCATATCTGCTGCTCCGGGGCAGGGCGGGGACAGACTCTCTTTTTCCATCTGACTACAAGTGCTTTTCATAGCTGATTTTTTCCACACTCACCCCTAAAAAATGCCCTGGAGCTGAGCTGCTGTAAGATTGTATCAGAGTCAAACTATTATATCACTGACTATCAACTATTTCACAGGAGAACTGAACTGTTTGATTTCTTTAAAAATCAGAACGGACTTTTATAGTAATAAGACGCTATCCACGGTGACTGCGTGTTCCATGCAACTTGGCTCAAAAAAATATCGAAGTTTCTGCAATTGACTTTATCATAAAAAAAATTTAGCTGTAAGCAATATCCAGCTGTAGAGGCACAAAGATGAGAGAAATGTGCTAAGAAATAAATACTTTTCAGACGCCGAGTAGGGAGAATAGTAAGAGCTAGTGTCTGCCCATTGCAGTACCAGGCCGAGCTAGCTGGTAAATTCTCTGGTAAAGAAAACGCTTTTCTGGGATGACTATAATGGGTACTCTGTGAGCTCGGGGCCTGGACTTGTTTTTCTATAGATGACTTTGTTCCTTCTTTACATTGTGAAGTCCAGTTTATATTTTTGTAGAAATACATTCTTGTCATTTCCAATGTAAATGCCAATACAGCCACACTTCAGTTTCATCCTGGCTTGTTTGGAAGAGAAAATGCTATGAAAACTCTCATTTCCTTTTCAAACTTTTATTACATATTCAGAGCAAAATGAAAGTGACCTAGCTCTGGAAGGGACAGGTCAAGTTCACAGTGAAAAACAAAAACCAGGTTGCAGAAAGATCAAAAGACAAAGGGGATTCACTGGCTAATTTAAAAGTTAGGAACACAGCACAGAGTCAAGTCACCTGAGAACCTCCAACTTAACAACAGCAATACCAATAAAAGGAGATTTTCAACGTCATGATGGGCTTCCATTTTTCAGAGGAAAAAGGAATTTTCCTTACTGGGAAAAGAAAACCAAAAAGATAATGGCAATTTTACTTTGATTTCCAGGACTGAATTATTCCTTAGAGCCTAGCAAGTCTAAACACTCCAACAAAGTTTCTGAATGATTTTGCAACCTTTGCTGTCAGTCTAACACATGAAGATTTAGCTGACTTTACTTTCTTTGACAGTCAAGAAGAGTCCATTCTGGGGCAACTGGGTGGGTCAGTAGATTAAGCATCTGACTTCGGCTCAGGTCATGATCTCACAGTTCGTGGGTTCAAGCCCCGCGTCAGGCTCTGTGCTGACAGCTAACTCAGAGCCTGGAGCCTGTTTCAGATTCTGTGTCTCCCTCTCTCTCTGACCCTCCTCTGCACATGATGTCTCTCTCTCTCTCTCTCTCTCTCTCTCTCAGAAATAAATTAAAAAAACATTAAAAAATTTTAAGAGAAGAGTCCATTCTGAATAATCATGTGACAAAGAGGTGAAGTGTGGCCAAGAGGAACCTGTAATAATGCACTAGTCAACTATTGCTATTTGGTTCAAAAATGTGTGTCCTGTTAAATTCACGTTCCTCTCCACAGGCATAAATAAGCCCTCCATAGAAGCATTCAGATGCCACAAAGGACATTACTCTCCAGAGGCAAGCCATCAGTGGCACACACAGCCTACCTTTGGTGGCCATATTGGAAAGACTTTAGTTTCCTGTTGGCTGCTGTAACAAATTACTATAAATTCAGTGGCTTAAAACAACACACATTTACTATCTTACAGTTCTGGAGGCCAGAGGTCCAAAACGGGGGTCTCTGGGCTAAAATCAAGGTGTCAGCAGGGCTGTGCTCCTTCTGAAGGCTTTAGGGGAGAATCCCATCCCTTGCCTTTCATAGCTTCTAGAAGCTGCCTAACTTCCTTGTGGCATCTCCACTGGTCAGGCTATTTCCTGGTCCTCCACACTCCACCTCTGCCTCCTCAGCAGGCAAAAATGAATGATTATACAACCGAGAGGGGCAGTTCCCTCTAAAGTAGACTCAGGTCCTCTCTCTTTTTAGACAGCACCAAAGATGGTGTTGGCAAACATGTGAAGGTGCGTTGACCACCCATACACCTTCTGCGGCCATTTCCACAAGGCATAGATCCTCCTCAGCCACGAAATGACAGAACTAAATAAAGGAGGGGGTATAAAAACGTGGTGCCAGGCACCACACGGCATGCTGAATTAAGAACCATCTGAGTCACTAAATCTCTCTGGAGTTTGAAAACTAAACCTTTAGAACAGACATTCTGAGAAGACATTCCACAGAAAACCTCCAAGAAATGTGCTGAACGAATGCTGACAGTGTAGTGCTGATTTCTAGAGCATGGAGACCAAACAGAGCCTGTGTCCTTCATCTTTCCGAGGTTACCGTGCCTGTCTCAGAAAGGCAGCCTCACACCCAGCCTGATAGTGCAGGCGGCACGCTCCCTCCCCGGGCTCAGCTCTGCCTCCCACGAGGGGACGTGTTAGAAGCAGGCACATGCCACAGATTAAGCAGCACCAAGCAACATTCTGCAAACAGCTTGTAAACATGGACGTCATACGAATCTGTGACGGCCAATCAGGACAGCAAGGTGCTCGCTAATCTTGAACTCTCACTGTTGGAAACCACATGAAGCAAGCCTGTGGCATGGAAGCAGTGTTGCAAAACAGTGCATGAACACACACACACACACACACACACACACACACACACACTCACAATCAAGGCAGATAAAGTCTGATCTCTTTCTTATACTGGAAAGTACATGCTTTATTTCTCCTAAAAGGTGGGGCTGATCCTTAAACTTCTTTTTACAGCTTCATCACCCTGCTAGTCCTTAGAACAGTCCTAAGGTAAAAATGGACTGACATGAGTTCACTACTGTTTCATTCTAAGTTAAGGATAACTTGCTTTTAACTAACAAGAATGTTGTAAAGACATGGATTTCTTTTAAAGAAATGTACATGTAAAGTTACATGGAAAGTGTTAATTCTGTAAAACAGTTATTTTAAGTTATAATATACCTATGTGTCTGCTTAATGCCCAATCTATTTTAAGAAAATATAGTTTATTCACAAATATGTTTAAGGAAACATTAATAGTCAATACCAAACAACAGCGATATGGAAATTGTGATGGTCATTAAAATTCTATTTATAAAGATTATATTTACATAGTTATAGATATATATTTATAAAATTATACTTATAAAGATTTATAAATATAATTATATCATCATATTACCAGTGTAATGATAATATAAATATATCATAATGAGTATAAATACTTATATCATCATCATATTATCATTTTAAGTATAAAAGGATGCGAAATTATTTATAAAGTATGATAATGATAACAGTAATATTAGAACAGTGCAAAAGAAAAGGGAGCTAAGGGGCACCTGGATGTTTCAGTCTGTTAAGTGTTCCACTCTTATTTCGGCTCAGGTCATGGTCTCACAGCTGTGAGATCAAGCCCCACATGGGGCTCTGTGCCTGATTGAGATTCTCTCCCTCCTTCTCTCCCTGCTCCTCCCCATAAAAAAAAGAGCAAAATATTAACACAAATTGTATTTGGATACTTGGACTAAGTTTTTCCCGGTTTTATTTCTATATATTTTCTAACTGCTCTATAACAAACATTTTATAATAATAAGCAAATTATTTTCTAAAATATTTTAAAAATCTGAGTATTCGCAGACTCAAAGAAATGCGCAACACTGACCCTTCACTTTCCGCAAATTAGCTAGACTTTGCTAAGCATGTATTATAGGACATGCCCAGACCAAGTACTTTACAGTTATTACCTTTGAATCTCGAACACCGCCCTAAGAGGAAGGCCTAACAGATGAGAAAACTGAGGCCCACAGGGGCTAAGTTAACTTGCCCAAGGTTACAGAGCTAGTAATTGGCTGAGTGCGCCATGAACCCAAATAGTGTGTCCCAACATTCATCCTCGTACCCAGTATGCAATGAGACTCTAACACCAACAGTAACTAATGCAACCCTGGTAGGTTCCTTAGCTTCTCTGGGCCTCAGTCTCCCCACTTATGATAGTACCTAATCAATACAGTTGCAGTGAGAGACTTAACACAATGCCTGGCACACAGGAAGCAAGTACTCACTGTTAGCTTTGGTCATTTCTAAAAAAGAACCATTGCCTTTGGCCACAAGACTGGACCTCCAGCAGGATGGGTATTCCACAGGGCCTCCTGAGAACTGTCATATTAGGCGTCTACATCACCTAGTGAGGTTTCCATGCCCAGTTGTAAATGATGTGATTTAATGACTATTCATTGCCCTTCACTCTCTCTTTTCCAAAACTCTGATTTTCACCCAAGCACATAGTTATTAAATGTATGCATCCAATCTTGGTTCTTTGGAACTCTAGGTGACAAGAAAAACTCCATGTCAAAAATGGCAGGGTAGAATCTTAGTGTCCTTGTCATTCACCTAGAAAATAATTGCACATTTTGTGAATTTAATGTTGATGATTTAAAGATAGTTTCCCGTGGTACCTGGGTGGCTCAGTCGGTTAACCGTCTGACTCTTGATTTTGGCTCAGGTCATGATCTCACAGTTTCGTGAGTTCAAGCCCCGTATCGGCCTCTGCACTGACTGCATGGAACCTGGTTGGGATTCTCCCTCTCTTCTTTGCCCTTCCCCCCCACCTCTCTCTCTGTCTTCTCAAAATAAAGAAACTTCAAAAAATTATTTAAAAAATAAAATAAAATAAAATATAAAATAAAATAAAATAAATAAAGATAGTTTCCACTGGGGCACCTGGGTGGCTCGGTCGGTTGAGCATCTGGCTCCTGACTTCAGCTCAGGTCACAATCTCATGGTTATCAGATTAAGCCCCATGTCAGGCTCCACACTGAGAGTGGAACCTGCTTGGGATTCTCCCCCTCTCCCTCTGCTCCCTCCCTGCTTGTGCATGCGTGTGCTTGCTCTCTCTCTCAAAATAAATAAATAAACATTAAAAAATAGTTTGAAGATAGTTTCCACTAGCTACGCTTTCTCAAGGGCCTGGATGGGTTTTCAGTTTCCAGGCACCTTGCCTTCTCTACAGCAGAAACTCAGGCTGACAGATACTCTTGTGTGCAGGGAAGCAATCACCGCTGTAACTGACACGTGAACAGGAAAATTAAAATCATGAATGATGCTGTGATTTTTAAGCAGGATAATTAGCTTGTTAAAGATCAGTTTCTAAGAGGTGGAATCTCACTGTGTTCAAGTCCAGTATCAGACAGAATGGAAACATGAAAAACATTTGGGCATGAGGTGAAACTGGCTGAGCCTCTCTTGCTTGGTATTCACGGACGCTAGTGATCACAAACAAAACACTGCAGGCCCATGAAAGCAGTCTAGAAGAGCGCGTTAACAGAGACAACTTCAAAGACACTGGTAACGTTCTATTTCTCCGTCTGGGTGGTAGGCACAGGGGCGTTCATCTTATTAATCTTTAACGGTACCTAAATGTGATATACTCTTTTGTATGCATGACAGATTGCATAATTTAAAAAAAGATCAGAGTGCAATGCAAACTCAAACTTTAAAGTGAATATTAGATAGAACATGAATTTGAGGCAAGGAACCTTTTCTCTCTTCATTTAGGATTTATAAACAACGTTTATAAGAGTTCATAAAATTTCAGACTACAAAAGATTAAGGACCATCTAATCTAATGGGTTTCCAACTATGTCCCAGAAAAAATTTTTTAAAAGTCCATCTTGCATGGACATACCATCAACTCCTTATTCAGAGCTAGCAGTTTTCTTAGCATGGAAGCTCATTTTGTATATCGGAAGAATGCCCTAAGTCTTTCCATATCTGACATCACCCCTGGTACTTCCTTTCTTTGATTTGAGAGTCTCTTTCTCATCACCTAAATTGCTTCAATAAAGATACAGATTTAATTTGTGTCTGCATTAAATTCAGAGAGAAACTTACAATGTGCCTTACAGAGACCTATTCTATTCAAAAGGCAATATGAAAATCCACCATTCTTACTGGAACTGTTACTGAGTGGGAAGAAATCGGCACCTTGAAACACCAGCCAAGGGAGGAGCAAACAGCTAATCGTGCCTTAAGCAATTATGGTCAGCAAGGGCAGGCCAAGGGAATGAAGCATTCAAATAAGATAATAGTGTGCAGGGCAGAGGACATAATGGGAAATCTTTGTACTTTCTCCTCAGTTTTCCTGTAAAGCTTAAATTGCTCTAAAAAACATCTTAATAAAAAAGAAAAATAAAACAAACAAAAAACTTCTTTAAAATAAACTAATAGAAAAATTCTCCTTCTTTAGAAAATGTTTTCTAGGATGTGGAATGTACCAGAATGTAGAAGAGCCATACGTGCCCCTGGGAATGACTGATACACACCCACGCGAGTCTTTGAAGGATCTAACTTACTCACAGAATAGTCCTGAACACGGGACTCACTTGCTCAGTCATACAGTTGGCTACAGGCCAAAGACCTGTATAACCATTAAAAAAAAATCAATTTCACAGGCTAACGGGCATGATGGGAGCCATAGTTATGCACACTGGACTCCAGACGGAGCTGGGCACCACAAGCTATGTAAACGCTAGCACTGATCAGTGTCTGCTAGCTGGAAGCAAGAGATATCTGTTGTTAAATCACCAGAGTATATTTATGTCAGAGTTAAAAACTCATATTCGTACAACTGCCTAAATTATACTTATTCCACACTCTTTTCACGTTTAACTATCTTTGAGCCAATGAAATGTGAGATATAAACAAAACAATGACATTTTAAAGTAGTAATGGCACCGTAACTCATTGTATTTACTTTTAAATAAATCACTAGATTTCTCTATCAACTTTGTCTCAGCAGCTGGGAACCACCATGGTCCTGACAGGTACTACAAATTAAAGGTAAGCCCAAAAGTCCTAGGCACTGAATGAGAGGAACCAGCCTAGCCTCTCCTTCCCACAGCCCCAGCCATGTTCTTGCTTGTCACATGGCCCCGCCCACCTCCTCATCCAGGATGAGGACACGGAGAGGGCACCTGAGTAAAGGCAACAACTCTATAAGTAGCCAGGGACACCTACACCAGGGCTCCTCAGATCCTATTGTGCAAACGAATCACCAACAGGTCTTGTTAAAATGCCAATTTGGATTTGGCGTGACGCCTGAGATCCTGCACTTCTGCAAGATTGCAGGTGATGTCCACGCTGCCGGTCCTCGGTCTACACTCAAAGTAACAAGGACCTAGACATTTAGCCTGACAAACACAATAATGAAGTAAAAGAGAAAGCAAGAAGGTAACATCCCGTTCCTTGCAACCCTGAGATTGGGAAGGTTCCTGACCAAGGTAGTTTGCTCATCACTCCTCTGAGAACATATGTATGTATTTGCACTAAACCCCTGTTTTCTTCCTAAGCTAGCTCAGGATGGTTTCTGTTCCGTGCAACCGGAAGACATTTGACTAGAACAGACACAAAGGGAAGTATCTTCACCCCGGAAAGCCACTGTCCGTGCCATTCTGTTTTGTCTTGTTTTAAAAAGGGCAGTCTTTTAGCAATAGGCAAATAAATACATGAATTGTGGTTTAAAATAAAGCAGCAGCACATCGACGTGCTTTCTCTTTGAACAATGATTTTTCACTTAACTCTAAAGGAATGGTCCAGACCTGGAAAGACATTCCAAGTAAAGAGACACTAATTCCATGGTGACCTAAGCTATGACCAGTCATCCCATACACCCTTCTAAATCACAGGCCCTCCCTGGGCCCAGCTGAGACTCAGAGAAGACAGGAGGTCTGTGGTACTACCTGGATCTCAGGATTCTGCTATCTCTGTTTGGCTTTCTCCTTTGTTTCTATATAGGTTTTGCTCAATATTCTCTCCGTCATTATTGCCAGATGCCTTTGGAGTTTTCTTCTTTACCCAAGGACCTAGAACTATCATCTTATCCTTAAGTCTTTAAGTCATTCTAGCCAAACTGTGGCCTTACAACCCCAGTGCCCAAACATTATTCTTACGGATAGTGACATTAAAGTGCCCAAAAGGTCAGATTCTTTTATCCAACTCATTCATTAGCCTTGGTTCCTGCCTAAAACAGCAACTCTAAACCTATATATGGGTTTCAACTGAAAAGTGCTTTATAATTCTAACACTGAAGCCTGCAGGGGACACCTTTGCCATGAAGTCCATTATTTAACCTCAACAAAGTCCACTAACCAAACACTCCAACCACCATGCTGTATCTAAGTCAAGCGATAATTCTTTGATTCACATGAAAATAAAAACATTTGTACAGTGGACCTTATAACTTTAAACTATAAAAATGGGTGCCAAGTTCCTGTTGAGGATCATATTCCTTTTTTGCTCATATTCTGGTTTTTCATCCCCATCCAAATATGAATGAATCAAAAAGGATAAAGGAGAAGTTCGGAGGGAAGCAGGAGACTAATACCAACCATAAATCAATAGTGTGACTGTGACAATAATACAAGCGATACCATTTTATTTATAATCTGAACTCTACCTACTTCCATAAAGGATTTAAAATGGCTTAAAATAAACACATGTACAGGATCACTGAAATAAAGAAAAGAAGAGCTAATCCACATGGAAGAAAGAGGAGATAACTACCAGGAAGTAGAGATGAGAGTTATTGTAACGAAGCACTAATTTTGGCTCTGAGGTTAGGAAACCAAAGCTAAAGAGGAAACATGATAGGTCATGAATTCTCAATTTCGTAAACATGGAAGCAGATGCATTTGTCGGAAGGAACGTCCATTTTCTGCTGCAGAGCTCAAACAGGGATCTATGGCATAGTCCCTCCATAAAGTAAGTTAGAAATAAGGAATGGTGATTTCGGCTGAAGCCAGGTGGCCATTTCTTCCTTCGACTGTTGTTAGAAGCCAAAGCTCAGGTACTGAAACGCAGCTCAGGAAAGGCATATCTGTGCGTGGCTGGGTTAATATACTGTATGTGTGTGTGGCTGGGTTAACCCAGTCTAAGCAAGCTGTTGACTGGTGCTAATATAAAAAAGGGAAGCTCTTCGAGAATCTACAGCAACTGATAACTAACCTGCTCTGCAAATGGTCTTCCTCAAGGAAGGATTCAGGCTGCTGGTGAGCATGTCAAGTGCAACATACAGGTACTATCAGCTGATGTTTTGTTAGGGAAATGAAAGGTCTTGACTTGAATTCTTAGCAGAAAAGGGGCTCTCACCTTCCATAATGGCTCCTACAGGAAAGACTCCTATTATTTTCCAGTAATAAGCTTTACATGCTAAATGGTTACTGAGAGATACCAATCCAAAGTTCTGAACGACAGAAAGAAACAATTTTAGTCTAGAAATTTAAGTGCAGGGGTTATCTGATGGCTAACTCAATCACAAAAACATAGTTCCAGTAAAATAACAAATTCGAAGAGAAAATATATCCTGTTGACAACTCTCCGGATAGCTAGGTCAATGGAAGTACTGGATGAACTTAAATATCTTATAGGGAATAAGCATAAAAAGAAAAACAAAAGCAATAACCACCACAACAAAACCCTGGAAAACGTCTTCCAAAGGTCCTAACTTCAGGTGTGGAGTATTTAATGCTGAAACATTATTTCATAACTAGCCACCTCATAAGCCCAGACTGTCTGGGTTTACGACAGTGGCATAGACGGAGGAGGGGCCTGGCTTCTCTTTGGTCTGGCAGAAACCAGGCATCTAACCTGCTTTAAAACAGAAGAGGGACATTTAACTATAATTTAAAAAGGAGAAATACCAAGGCACAGCTTTGCTTCCTGGATTTTAAAATTGAAATGTGATCTGCCCAAAGGTTATTATTACTCACTGCAGTTGGGCATTAGGAAATGATGTGGTACGAGGTTGAGAGCAGAATTAAAAGTAGGATTAATGACCTGGGAATATGCAGTAATACGTGTCTCTCTTCTCTACGTTGCAAGACTACAAGCCCATAAATTCTCCTGAAATGTTTCTTTCAGAGAGAGAAATCCAGTGTTTTAGGAAGAAAAGAGGCATATGGTTTCAGGAGGATGTCCATCCAACTAATTTATCTGTAATATGAGTAACCAGAAGGAACTCTGTATCAGAAAAAACTTAGGAACAGTATCACTACTGTTACTAATGATATCAAGAAATTTGTATGTTGCTTTGCAGTTTGCAAAACATATTTTCATCAATGGTGTTATTTAGCTCTTCACAATAACACTCTGAATCAATTATGGTATTTTCCCCACTGGGGAGATGAGAAGATTAAGACAAATCAACTAACCTGTCTGAGATCAATACACACAGGGAAACAGCTGGGCCAGAATTAAAACTCAGCTCTCCTAACTCTACTTTTTTATCATAGAGATGAGAGCCCACTTCTCTTGATACAGTCCAAGCAATATAGTATTTTGTTTTTAATCTTCTCACAGTGCAGAGAAAAAAAATTTTCCCATGCAAAATCGGTGGTCTCTAACTATCTTATCTACAGGTCTTTAAAAAACAAACAAAAAAACAAAAAAACTCCCAAACTTAGGCGCTGAGATCATTTACAATATATAGTACTAGTAAGTAAAAATGTAGTCTAGTCTGTTTTTCTCATAAACATCTAAGGGCTGCCTTTTTGTTGGTGTTTAAGTCCTTATTTGAGTCCTTACTGGCTATTACTCCAAACATGTATGATGATTTGACAATAAGAATTAAAGCTCTTAAAAACAGATCTACTGCTTGGGAATGTCTATCAAAAATTTAAATGTGCATTAAAACAGCAATTCCTGTTCTAGGATTTTATGTGAAATCAGGATAAGTGCATCAAGCTGTAAAGAATGGGATGTTCCTAACAGTTTTGTTTATGTCAGTAGATTACAGGTGATCTGCTTTTTCTTTCTCTCTCTCTCCACTCCTTTCTTTCTCATTTCAGCCTTTCTCTTTCCCTAGCATGTTCTTGCACTGAAATAAGAAATAAGCTGGAACATATTCCATTTGACAATCTTTGTTCTATGAAAAAGAATTAAAAGTTTAAAGGTAAACACAGAGACTGACCTAAAAAATCAAATTGAGTTTCATGCATCCATGCAAAACTTTCTTCCTAGGGAGTCCAAGAAACATTCATACTGTGTCTCCAGGGACAAGATTAATCGATCTCCCTGTCTCTTTATTCCCTTTGTAGAGAAGTGCATCTTCCAAGACAGAGCTCACTGTCTTTCTAGATTAAGTGTGACTTATCTATCTATCCTTCTTTCTCTACAGTGCTTTGTTGTGGCCAGGGGTCACAGACTCAAATGTCTCCAGGGATCAGTCAGAAGCCATGTGGGTTTAAGACCACAATAGGGAGTGATGGGGGTTGAGGCAAAATGAAGAGTTCCTACTTGTCTAAATGGGCAGCTCCTACTATACTTAGCAAATAGTTCCCATGTGGGAACGCATGTTCGGTGCTGCCAAATTTTCCACTTGTCAAAAGACGTATGAAACTCCAATTTTGATGTGACTCTCCCAAAGGCAATATAGTTTGTTGTCTGTTGGGTTTTTAAAGAAAACGCTATGTGAACCAAACAAAACACTTCTGCGTGGGGCTCCCCTTCATAACATCTGATTTAGAGGTCAGTCTGAAAGCAAAAAAAATCCTAACAAATGAGGCACACCAGTTAACTCTACAAATGAACACATGAATGCCATGGACAGAGAAGGCCACTTTTCATAACTTGAAGATTTTCCCCACTGGCTAGTCTCCATGAGTCCCTCCAGATCCACTCTCCCCCACTTTTCACCTTGACCTATGCCCCAGGAATCTACTCTCCTCTGACTACATCTCTTGGCTCCCTGCTCCCTGGGATCCATTTGGGTCATCCAATGGGATGGTCACCAGGAAACTGAATGGAGGGAAGAGAAAGGTGGGCTACTTATCTGCCTGGCTCCTGCTCTTCTGGATTGCTTTGGCAGTGACTATGATCCTTCCCCAATGGCCACAGCTCCTGTCAGTGACCCTACCCTACAGCTAGGAGGGTAATGACTTTCTGTTGTTGTTAACTCTAGGACGCTTGTGGATTTCCCTGACCCCTGCCTACAGCTTGGTAGCAGTTACTTTATTGCCTCCATTTCCCTTTCAAGGGAGGCAGGTCTTCCCTGCCAGGACCTGACCGATCCATCTTCTCAGGTCACATACCATGATCTAGTTATGATACCCAACAGAGGAGATCACAATCACTCCCTTCCAGACCTGTGAGTCTAATTCCATAAAGGAAAGAGATCTGATAGAAAGGCACCCTTGACTCTATTTTTTTCTAGATTGAAAAGATATTATTCCTTGAACCCTACCCGAACTCTGGTTTCTAAATCATAGTTCTGAATTACTAAAATCCTTAGATTAGCAGTCCCACTCTCAAACTATTAACTTGGAGGGCAAAAACCAGTGTCCTCCCACTAAAACTACAATTTGGAAACCATACAGACTCATGGGGCAAAGATCTTTTTCTTCTATCTTCCTAAAATGTCCACATAGGACAGTTAACAATTTTTAAATAAGATTGAATGAGATGTGCCACTAAGATATGTTATCATGAAACTTTACTCCCATTTAACCCCATTAAATACTTTAAGGTGTTCTGCTTAATACAATTATCTAAATACCCAAGTATCATTCACTTGAAGTCTATATTAAGAAGGACATCAGACTTTCCCTCTATTCCTCTTAATATTGTTCATTGACTCCTTGTATTGTAGTTAGGAATGTAAAGACTTTGGTCCACATTACTAGATTTTTAGTTCACTTAATCATTTATTCAATAAATATATGCCCTATCTATTGATTGATCGATATTTAACACCAACTATATATTCAATTGGACTCTGAAACCATGAACATATGAGGACCCTGACCTCAAGGAATTCAACATCTATGTTACTGTGTATTTAAAAGCACAATGAGTAACACTCTAGCGGAGATGTGTTCAAATGTGAGAAGAACTTCAGAGAAGGATCTGCTGGGTCAGTTTGTAAGGATCTGCTGAGTCAGTTTGTAAGGCTAACAAGGCATGACATAAGAAGTGACCTTAGTGTTGGACATGAAGGATGAGAGAGATGTCGTCAGATGGAAAAGAGGAAGTCACTGCAGATGGATGGAAAACATGTGCAAAACACCAAAGAGCGAAAGGGGCAAGTTTCACAAGTTGGTATCTCAAATACTGAATATAGTTCATAGCACAGAGTAGGTTTTTTTAATCAATGAACAAAGTGGGATTTCACATGCAAAAAATTCTGTCGTCATTACTGGGCTCTTACTCCTTCCTTTTTTTTTTTTTTATTATTTTTATTTATTTCTAGAGAGAGAGAGAGAGAGAGAGAGAGAGACAGCATGAGCAGGGGAGGGTCAGAGAGAGAGGGAGTCACAGACTGAAACAGGCTCCAGGCTCTGAGGTGGCAGTCAGCACAGAGCCTGACGCGGGGCTCGAACCCATGAACCGCGAGATCATGACCTAAGCGAAAGTCGGACGCTCAACCGACTAAGCCACCCAGGCACCCCACTCCTTCCTTTTCTTAAGCTGCCCCTTCTGCTATAGTCTTCCACAGATAAACAGTTCTGTCCTGTTATTTCTACTTACCATTTTACCTCTAACCATGAGAAACTGTATGTGGTCTATATACTTCAAAGTTCCTGATTACACTAGCATTTTAAAAAGGAACATTTTTGTTCTGTGTATTATGCATATAATATATGCTAATATGGGCCTAAAGAAATCAAAATGATAAAGCACTGCTAACAGTGTTCATCCAGTGGGAAGGGGTGTGGGTTACAGGAGACTTGCACGTTCTCTCACTTTTCTATACATTTCTGTTATAAATCCCTGAAAACTTCTGTCTCTCTGTCTCTCTGTCTCTCTGTCTCTCTCATAGTGACCATATTTTACTTTGTATTACAAGAAACAAAGACATTTTCTTAGAGTATGTAGGCACATGAGTCATCTTCGTGTATATGATCTGGTGGAGAAATTTCAGTAGATGCCACAGAAGAAATCCCATCAGAACAAGGCCCATCTAACTCTCCACTTGTTCATACTACCAGGGCCCACAATGGGCCAGATCTAAGGAAAGCATCTTTCTCCACTGCCAGAGAAAGTATCTCTTTAAAAGGGAGTCTTTGGGAGCACCTGGGTGGCTGAGTCAGTTAAGTGTGTGACTCTTGGTTTCAGCTCAGATCATGATCTCACGGTTTGTGAGCTCAAGCCCCGTATCAGGCTCTGTGCTGACAGTGCGGAGCCTGCTGCTTAGGATTCTCTCTCTTTCTCCCTCTCTCTCTGCCCCTCCCCTGATCATAATCTCTCTTTCTCAAAATAAATAAACTTTAAAAAAATAACAAAAGGAATGTTCCATTTAAAGATGTTGTGTTTTTAAAATACCAAATATATGGGGCGCCTGGGTGGCTTAGTCAGTTAAGTGTCCGACTTTCGCTTAGGTCATGATCTCGCGGTTCGTGGGTTCAAGCCCCGCGTCGGGCTCTGTGCTGACTGCCAGCTCAGAGCCTGGAGCCTGTTTCAGAGTCTGTGACTCCCTCTCTCTCTGACCCTCCCCTGCTCACGCTGTCTGTCTGTCTGTCTCTCTCACTCTCTCTCCTAGAAATAAATAAAACATTAAAAAAAATTTTTAAAAATATTTAAAAAAAATAAAAAAATAATAAAATACCAAATATACTTGTTAAAATACACTTAAATCAGCTGGAGAAATACACTTGTACATACTGGTTCTGGTGCACTTCACACAATCACCATTTCATTCTGTAAGAGGGGGCCATTGTTCAATCAAAGTTAAGCAAAATTAAAAATTGTTTAATGTTCATTTATATTTGAAGACAGAGTGTGCAAGCAGGGGAGAGACAGAGAGGAAGACAGAGTTCAAAGCAGGCTCCAGGCTCTGAACTGTGAGCCCAGAACCTGACATGGGGCTCAAACTCATGAGCTGTGAGAGCGTGACCCAAGCCAAAGTTGCACGCTTAACCAACTGAGCCACCCAGGCACCCCACAAAAATAAGTATTTAAAAAAGTACATTTCCACTGGGTAAAGATTATATTTTACCAGATACTGTTTCTCCTGAAACCATCTTCTCTTTTCTTCTTGTGCTTGCCCCTTAAGGTATCTAGAAAGTAACTGTCACCCTCTCACATTGCCAGTTGGGGGGGGGGTCTCTAAAAGGAGAATAAAGAAACATGACTTGTTATTGTAATTCATTTGAGACCCGTCCTGGCTCATGCAAGAAATAACTGATGGATGGAGAAAAGAAAAATGATAGTGAAGCCAGCCAGGACATGAAATAACAATAAAAGTCTTAGAATACAAAACCAATAATAAGCAGAATTACTTAATCATGAAGAAATTAATTAGATTCTCCAGAGAGCAAGAATAATAATCAAGACTAGAAGTACAAAAACATAAGCATCTATAATTACAGAAAACTAGAAATCATCGAAATTTTCAATAACAGAGAAATGGTTAAATAAATGACGTATCGTCCAAACAATGAAACGGGATGCATCCATTATAAACGACATATTCAAAATGGCATACTATTGATAATTACTGAAGCTGACTGTTGGGTATCTAAGCATTTATCATAGTTTCTACTTTTCCTATGCCTAAATTTTCCATAAAATGTGTTTTATAGAAATGTTTTCTAAAACCATTTACTGACATAGGAAAATGCTCATGATACAACACTGAGTTCAATGGTGGGGGAGAGCAAAATACAAGCTATAGAAAGTACATAATTCTAATTTTGTAAAAAAACATACATGTATACAGAGAAGACAGCCTAGAAGGAAATGCTCTAAAATCATAGCAACGAGTGACTCTGAATAGCAGATCAATAATTATTTTCATCTTTTATTTTTCCAGGTTTAAAAATGCATTAACAATGAATGTGTTTTACTTTTGTAATTAGCAAAATGACAGGGAAGAATTCCTATTTGGGAAAGGAAAGAAAACAAGAGAGCATAGCTCAAGAGAATGAGCTGCCTACCCCCTGATGAATCCTCAGACACCACATGGGATCAAAAGACCAAATCAAGTTGGCCATTTGAAAGGAGCTTATAAGCTATTTGAGGAGATAACTTCACCATACAAAGATATGACATGCTACCAGGCTGGAGACACGTGTTGAATGAGGAGCTCTTACAAGTGCTACAGTACTTAAAAAAAAAAAAAATCACAGAGCTGTAGTGGTTCAAGAATAATGACTGCATGAGGCAGCCTGAAACAGGGCTGTAATGGATGAGTGGGATTTTTGGAGGGAGAAGATGGAAGGAATTTGGATGACGAGAGATAGTTTGAGTTTAAGGCATACATGGGGGGATAAAAGAAAATGTGGGACACACAGAAATCACTTCAGCTGAAACTGGGTTCATGGAGAATACTGAGGAATGTAGCCACCAAATTAGGCTAGAGTGAAGGATTTCAACCTCCTCAGATTCCGTGCCCCTTTTATAATCTTGTAATGAAAAATCAAAGATAATCTCATCTAATCTACATATAATTCTAGTAAATCAATGCTATTGCCTAGCCACGATATGAAAAAGAAATAAAAGGAAAATAATTCATAATGGTGTACCATACATTATAATATGTATGCTTTCAGGCACGAGATCTCTAAAAGATGTAATGAAGTGGTCAGATCCTTACCCCTATCCTACAATCACTATGCTAAGCTACACACGCAGACTCATATGCCAATGACAAACCACAAGTAATGGTGCCAACGTGGATAGCAACACTTGGTATTAAGTCTCGAAGAAAACAGAATACGCACTTCCATCTACTTAAATCGTGCAAAAAAAAAAAAAAAAAAAAGATCTATTTCTTCCAGAGTTGGTTGTAGGCTCTGATAATTATCAATAGGGCTTGTCATGTCTCTGTTGCCTGAAGGACATCTGAGCATCGAGGGAGATGTGGGGCAATTCTCCGGGGTGGGCAACTGCCCTATGCACTGGAGGATTTCTAAAATCACTGGCCTCGTCCATATAATGCCAGTAGCAAACCATTCCATAATGTTGTGAAAAACAATATCCCACAAATGTCTAAAGTACTCCTAGAGGCTACAACCACCTTGCTGAGAACAACTGGGAGAGAATCAGCATTTCTTGCTGGGGGGCATTCTGGGCAGGACAACTTCTCCATGGGCATGGCTGTCTCCTGTATTGTAGGATGTTGGCTGTCTTCCCAGCAGGTGCTAAAATCCAGTCGTGGTGAAAACCAAACAATAGCCTCCCATCCTTCCTCTCTGGGGTGCTACCCCTCTGCCTTTAAGAGATGCTGACTGAGATCTTGGAAGATTTGAATGACAAGCTACACAACTGAGTGAAAGAGATACATCTAAGATGCACCTGTCAAAGAAATTAAGTTCAGAATCATGTGAACAGAAAATGAAAACTATAATAAAAAGTATCTGTGAGCTCTTATTAACATTTGACTATCTCTCAACCCCTAAGATAGCCTGTGGCTACTTCTGGAAGGAGCTGGCTACTGCAAAACATGTTACCAGGGAGTCTGGGAAATACAACATCCAAGAGCTGGCCACATTTGGGTTTTCATGACATTCAAGTGGGAAGGTCAACTTGAAGTAAGGCATGAGAAGAATGTAATGTTACTCCTTCGAGAGACTCAGGACACCTGACGCAGTGGCCACGACACAGTTAAGAGAGATGAAGGGGAAGACTCAAAGACCTTCATGAGAAAGAAAAGGGAAGTTAAGGCTGTCTTATCAGTGTCTTCCCACCTTTTACAACCCAGGCTCTTTTAAGATAGACATTTTCAAGAACTTTCTGTCTCCTTAACCTGCTTTACTTTTCTTCATAGCACATACCACCACCCACAGTGCCAACCACACCATAGGTATGGAAATATTCAGTGAAATGATTTAATCAACAAATAATTATTGCATGCCTGTTATACTTGATGCTGTTTCTGAGACTGGGAAAAGCAGTCAACACGATGAACAACACCCTTCTTTCGTGGATTTACATTCTAGTAGGGGGTTCAGATGACAAACAGATATATAATATAATACATTGTACACTAATGAACATCGTGCATAAAATAAATTAGGGTAAGGGGTTTAGAGAGGGTGGTCACGAAGGCTTCTCTTAGGAGAATATGAAGGGCTGAAGTAAATGAAATGGTCCACACAGACATCTAGGAAAAGAGCAATCAGAGTTTTCTTACTTGAAAATTAACGTTAACATATGTCATGATTAAGGTGCACCTGGGTGGCTCAGGCTATTAAGCATCTGACTCTTGATTTCGGCTCAGGTTATGTTCTCACGGTTTGAGATGGGGCCCCATCTCTGGCTCTGCACTGACAGCTCTGAGCCTGCTTCAGAGTCTCTCTCCCTCTGTCTCTGCCCCCCGCCCCCCACCATTCATGCTCATGCTTTCTCTCTCAAAATAAATAAATAAACTTTAAAAAATAAAAACTTATATCATGATTAAAATAAATCAAAGGAATGGACTGTGCTTTCAAATGAAGGAAGAGGCTATGCCTTGTATACAGCTGTATCTTCAACTTCTTTTTTTTCAATGTTTATTTTTGAGAGAGAGACAGAGAGACAGAGCATGAGTGGGGGAGGGGCAGAAAGAGGGAGACACACAGAATCTGAAGAAGGCTCCAGGCTCCGAGCTGTCAGCAGAGAGCCCAACACGGCACTCAAACTCACAAACCATGAGATCATGACCTGAGCTGATGCCGGACGCTTAACTGACTGAGCCACCCAGGTGCCCCAGAACAAACTTTAAAATGAAAACTGTCTAGGATAAAAGTACTAATTTGAGCTCCTTGACATACTATTCAAAAACACAAGGCAAATATAGAAATGTCTTGATTCTTAATATATAAGCTGTATATATTTTAATAACTTAAAACCTTTCTGAGAGGATTGAAGTAAACCTAAGCAGTTACCTCTTCCTTCTGGAAAACTAACTGACATGATAAAGAGACAAATACTCTTTGGATAGAAATATCACTTGCTCTCAAAAATCATTTTCCTACCAATAGACTGCATCAAAATTTAACACTTCTCAACATTGCCACACTATAAAAAATGGAAAGAAAAAACCCATATATATAATCAAGAGTGGTCTATAAATTAGAAAGTAAAAAATAAATGTGCTACTAGAAAAGAAGACAGAGAATAAAAACCACAACTGGACCATAAATATAGGAAAAAATATCATCAAAGAAATGCACCTGCAAATAAGAAGAGCCTATCAGAAAGATGTCTTTTGCGGATGCCTGGGTGGCTCAGTCACATGAACATTCGACTTCAGCTCAGGTCATGATCTTGTGGTTCATGAGTTCAAGCCCCGCATCTGTTCTGTACTGATAGTTCAGGGTCTGGAGCCTGCTTCGGAGTCTCTGTCTCCCTCTCTTTCTGTGCCTTCCCCCCTTCACGCTCTGTCTCTCTTTCTCAAAAATAAACATTAAAAATTTTTTCAAAGATGTCTTTTGTTTGTTTTTAATAATAGCTATCGTAGAAAAAAGCGTACAGGAAGTCAATAGTTAAATGTTCACGGAACATTCACTGGGTAAAACTTTAAGAAGGACAACATGGTTAACACACTATACACAAAATTTTAAGAATGTGTGACCCAGAAATTGCATTTACAGGCATAGATTCAAAGTAATAACCATGCTGTAAAGGATGTTTATCACAGCATTGCAAACAACTGGAAAAAACCTAAATGACCATGTCAGGCACCACCATACCATGAAATGCTATACAGTCACTAAAAATATTGCCATAAAACAATTCAAGGCAATGCAGTAATATACCAATGACATAAGAAGTTTAAGAAGGCAGTTTAAATATATTTTTTCATAGAACAGCATATAAACACATATAATCTACTACAATATGTTCATATGGTCCTTGTTTTTCATGTATAAACAAATTTATTCATGTATTTGTGGTAGGAAAGAACACTAAATTCAACAAAAGGAGGAATAGAATCATAGGTGCTATTTATATAATTTTCTCCCTTTTGCAATTTTTCTATCATGGAAATGCAATTCTTCTAAGAATGCTGTCTTTTTAAAAACTCTTCTACCCAGTTTGCTAGGACCTGATTTGCACAATTTGATATATCTTTTCAGACACAGAAGAAAAGTACACTTAATAAAATACACTTCTCAGTAATAGCTTTTGTGCCAAATTCTATCTCATCCATTTAATGCTTCTAATTCTTTATATTATAATCTGATCCAGTATAAACTTAGCTTGGAACATTTATTTTAATCAGAAAACATGTTAACAATTGTGTTGCCAAGTGATTGAGTAAAGGGCAGTAACTGAAAGATCTTCTATTTCAAGTAATTAAATCATATTGAAAGTTAAATAATAACCCAAATATAATTATCTAGTTCATTCCACCAAACAAATTTTACTTTGAGTGCCTACTATGTGCCAAGCACTGCAGTGACCATTAATTTGACAGAATCTCTTCAGTGCTTTGGACCCGAGATAAAAGAGAATTCAAGTCTAGAGAGTTAATCTGAACAGTTGCCCTTAAGCCTAGAGCCCAGTAGAATAGTTCCTCTGGTAAAAATTCCTCTGCTGCATAAAGAAGATCCTGGATGTTTTATCCCTCAGCTGCTATGTCTTATCTGTAAGCTTTCCAACTCCTGCACACGCAAGACACCCCACCCTAAACCCCAACCTCAACACTGAAATATAATTTGCCAAAAATGAAGTCAGTCTAGCACTTAATCACAATTCTAATGGTAAAATAATGCAGTGCTTTATTTGAATCACATTTCAGTGAAAGCAGGCCAACTGAAGCCACCTGTTACTTGCATAGACCCCTCTTTTACCAGCTCAGCAACAAAATACTATAAATATTCATTCTTTATGAAATTGCTCAAAGGTCACTCTGAAGGGGAAGGTTATCAATGGGACAGCTGGCTATAAACTAGCTGTATTTAAAGGCCCCACACCTGCAGTTTAGAAGGCACTGGTAATTGAGAACATGGTAATGTACTATTACTACATCAGTGGGGAAAATTAATGGAAAATATTACAGTGAATAATTCCTAAGGCCATTATATTTGGTAATTTTTACTGTGAACAGCATAATCATTTAAATTCTATAAAATACTATTTGCCTGAGCAGTGTGCACATCTTTTCCAAAAGTTCACTGAATAATATCAGTGTTACAAATAACCTCCTTAACCTGCTGCAGCAACAGCAGAGATTTCCAACAGCTGTCAAAATAGATTCCAGTATCCATTCTACTCAAGTGTGTTAGGAGAAGATCTTAAAACTGTCAGGAGTGTCAGGATGTGGGAAACTTAGTATAAAATGTAACCCAGCTGACTCCACCAACTATAGAGAAATGGAGAAAGCTCGCAGCAGCTCAAAGAGAAAAAGATCAATCCAAGAGAGAAGGACATGGAGGAGAACATGCCCAAGAACAGGTAAAGTCCCAGCTCCATGTTCAGACACAGTGGGTTTTATCTAACAGGAGCTACAGAACAGAATTCTGAGAAGGCACGGCATTCATTCTCCATAGCAGAGAAACACCTTCAAAGTGTCACTCACTCTGCTGTTACTAGGGACACTTGCTGGTACAGGGCAGAGTTGCTGGATATGGCATATAAACTATGGGCTCTCCAGCCTACTTTCAATTGCAGATTCACCACAGTTTGTTAGCACTATAAGTGATATAAGTATGCCCCCATTATTCATAGCGTATCTGCAATTCAAAGTTAACTGGACATCTATATTTTATCTGGCAGCCTACGCAAAGGTGATAAAACACAGGCCCTTCCCTCCGGGAGCCAATGTTCCAGTGCAGGATGTTGATATAAATAGGTAAACATTTTGGGGCGCCTGGGTGGCTCAGTCGGTTCAGTGTTCGACTTCGGCTCAGGTCATGATCTCACGGTTCGTGAGTTCAAGCCCCACATCGAGCTCTGTGCTGACAGCTGCTTCGGATTCTGGGTCTCCCTCTCTCTGCCCCTTCCCAGCTCATGCTCTGTCTCTCTCTCAAAATAAATAAACATTAAAAAAATTTTCTATGATAAACATTTTGAACTTTTTATTTTTAAAAATGTACCCTCACATATATTTCACCAAGATTCACTAATTCTTAACCTTTGTCACTTTACATATAACCATTTGAGAGTAAGTTGCAGGCATCATGTTCCTTTATCCCAAAAGACTTCAGTATGCAGCTCCTAAAAATATGGACATCTTCTGATGTGACCAAGGTATAATTATACTAAGGAAATTTAAAAAGTGTATGATATTATCCCCTGTAATGGACACAGTCCACATTTAAATTTCACCAATTGTCCCACTATCCTTTACAACAGTGTTTTCCCCCCAATCTAGGCTCCAATTCAGAACCCCATGTTGCACTTAGATGACACCTCTCTGGAGTTTCCTTTCCTCCAGAACAGCTCCTCAGCTAACACGGGAATTGCAATCCAGCCTGCTGAGTGTCGAGCTGGTGGTATGTAGAGAGGGTGTGGGGGCACCGGGAATCCTGGGGCACCTCCTTCTCTGCCTTCACACACTCATATCCGCTCTATCCAAGGACCAAACAACAGCTGATGGACACTACTTGTAGCCACTTTAACTCTTGAGGAGCTCAACAAAATACCCAAGCATTTCCTGTACTAACTCTTAGTCTCACCCTCTCTCTCCATGAGAAGTAGGGAGTGTCTTAAAGAAAACCAGCAACAGCGATTCACATCCAAATTATTTCTGTCTAAAATACCAAGCACGGAACATAGGTGGACCACAATTATTTCTTCATAAACTGCCTGCAGCAGCATAATAGCAGAATCACACATGAGGTTCAAGTTTGACCTTACAGCTCACAATTTCAGTATTTTAACTGTGCTCAGGTCATCGGCAAGTACCACAATAATCTGGAAAATTTGCTAACACAGCTCATTCTGCCACAGAAAGGAAATGTGAGAATAGGGAGATTTTGTTAAAAACAAATGACAAGAAACCATTCTTATTTTCCAACTAACACTTGTTCAGCAACAGGTAAAAGCGGAAGCAATACTAAAGAATAAAAAGCAAAGCATAATTATTTTTCTGATTAGCTGAGGTATACAAAAACATGTGAAGATTTCCCACTAAATGGTTTTAAGTTGGATAGTAACTTTTACGAATAATAATAGTAAAATGGGGTGCCTGGGTGGCTTAGTCGGTTAGGCATCTGACTTCGTCTCAGGTCATGATCTCACGTTCATGGGTTCAAGCCCCATGTCAGGCTCTGTGCTGACAGCTCCGAGCCTGGAGCCTGCTTTAGATTCTGTGTCTCCCTCTCTCTGCCCCTCCCCAGCTCACATGCTCTGTCTCTCTCTCTCAAAAATAAATATTAAACATTTTTTAAAAATAATTAATAATAAAACAAAACAAAACAACAACAACAAAAAAAACTGTAAACCTTAATCATCACAAATTTGTAAAGGATGCAGAAGTGCCGGTGTCTGCATGGAATGCCTCTGGCATGCTTTCAGTGACTTCAGGGACCCTCACACTAAACTATCTGCAGGCAGCAGTATGTTGGTCACAACACAGGTAGCTTTCCCCAAAGGACATTCTTTAGCACCAACATCTAAGTCCTTCATACCCAAAGAGAGCGCACTTAAGGATCTAATCAATTAAAACGATGACAGTAGACAAAAACGAAACTTTGACAAGCTACAGCCAGGCAGTGGGGACAGTGGGCTATCTAGCTCCAAGTCCTGACTGAATCATCAGATACAGGCCTTTCTCCAGGCCCAGAGGTGGCCGGTGTTCATTAAGAGAATCCTGTGCTTATTTTCAGCTCTTGTTAATTGGCAAAACCTCTGAAAATGAAGCCATGCTTATCTTTTCTTAGGCCTTTTAAACACTCACATTCCTGAATTTTTTATCCCATTGTTTCAGTTAGTCCATTGAGAATAATTATCGCCCCGCATTTGTATAACATGATGCAGTTTACAAAGTGCTATACGCATATATGTATATATAATACCGCTTCATCCTGGTAAGAGCCCTGTGACTTTCAGAGGGGTAACTCCCTTCACAGATGAGGCAACTGAGTTTCAGAGTTTGAATAATTTTTATAAGGGGATGCACTTTTTTTATGAACTTTTTAAAAATGTTTATTTACTTTTGAGAGAGAAAGAGAGGAAGACAGAGCGTGAGTGGGGGAGGGGCAGAGAGCGAGGGAGACACAGAATCCGAAGGAGGCTCCAGGCTCTGAGCTGTCCAACATGGAGCTGAGCCCGACGTGGGGCTCAAACTCACAAGCTGTGAGATCATGACCTGGGCTGAAGTTAGACACTCAACTGACTGAACCACCCAGGCACCCCCAAGGTGACACACTTCTAAGTAAGGATAGCAAGCCCTCAACTTAGGGCTTCTGTAAGGGGCTGAAACATCATAGCATCTATTTCTCTCATCTCCTCTGGCCCTTTATCACATACCTCTTGGTAACAGCACTAGGATTAACATCTTGTCCCGTTTTATTATTAAGTCTTTTTGCAGTTAGGTTTTTCTCAGAACCAAGATGTAAATCCTTTGTGCACTAATGGGCTATAAGTTAAATTTCTTTGTACTCATTCATCCATTCTTTCAATAAAGACATACCGAGACCACCTATGTGCTGTGCACCTTATTAGGTGTGAGAGGAAAAAAGTGACTAAGCCACAGGCTAGTCTGGAAGGTCGATGATGACAAGACCCCATGACTTATGCTGTAAAGGGGGTACCCACAATAGCAAGCCCTACGGGGTCAAGGGACACCCTCGGGCGGAGTTGTGCTTGGTCAACCGCATCACCATGTGAAGGAACTGCTTCTCCAGCCAGTGAACGAAATCCCTGCCATGGGCACAGGAGCACCATAAACAACACCCAGCTCTCTACTGGGATTTCGAGTGACTCCAGAGTGGCCTAGGCAGAGTCCCCATAAAACAAGAGGATATTATGGAACTGCGATCATGTTAGAACAAACCTTTCTACTCTGTAACTCTCTGGAGTCTCAAAATATGAATGCCAGTCATCTTCCAATAAAAACAAATCTGTGCTTTGTTGTGAGTAAAGACACAAAAAAGAAAGGGGTCTAGAAATGACTTTGAGTAGACCAACCTGTTGTGTCTTCGATCCTCAGGTAAATAGAGCATCAAATAGGGGCACCTGGGTGGCTCAGTCGGTTAAGTATCCAACTCTTGATTTCGGCTCAGATCGTGATCTTGTGGTTCTTGATCGTGTGGAGCCTGCTTAGGATTCCCTTTTTCTCCCTCTCTCTCTCTGCCCCTCCTGTGCTCTCTCTCTCTCTCTCTCTCTCAATAAATAAACTTAAAAAAGAGAGAGAGAGAGCATCAAATAGTTGTTGAATGTGGTGACTATGGTAGCTGTGGGGAAGTGGCACAATACCAAGGTCTAGGCCATACATAGATGGTCGGAGATCGACTGAGTATTAACACTCGACCTTTCCCATCAGCATCTTTCCCATCAGCAGGTACCCTCAGCTGACCTTGGTCATCCCAAATCGTCAACAGAGGGGCTGGCACAGATAAAGTCTCTCCCACTTCCTGAATTGTACACTGTCCAGAAAATGAAATAAGCAGGATTCACTTTTACACCAACTATAACATAGGTCTTCCTAAACTAATCTTCAGAAATTTTCCACCATTTACTAACAATGGGAGAGCTTGTCTTAATTTACAGCACTCAGGTTAGTGCTTTGCCCAATTCCAGATCCTAAGGAGATCCTGACCCAGCTCATCAATTGCTAGTTTGTCAACGTCAAGGATGCCATGAGCTATTAGATAACACATTCCTCATTCTTTCCTCTCGGCAGCTTGCAGAGCCTGTTTCCTTCCCCAAGTCCTGCCCGTTCATGCACAGGCAGCAGAAGCCTCCGTTCCATGCATCTTCCTTACAGGAAGGGAAATGTCTGAATCGATGCTTTCCACTAATTAAATAAAAAAAAAAAGAAAAGAAAAGAAAAAAAAAGCCAAAGGGAACAAGAAGCCAAGCCAGGTCAAGGTACATAGGATTAAAATGGACAAACCAAAAAGAATTCTTCCAAGATTAGATTGATAAAATTTTAGAGTGAAACATATTAAAATTATCACTAAATATCCTTAAGTACTTTTCATTTAAATGCCAACATTTTTATTTACCGAAGACCTGGAAGAGCCCTGCAGCATTCAGGTGGTGGTGAGGGTTGAACATGGGCTTTGGAATCAGAAATACCTGAAGTGTCCAGGTGGCTCAGTCGATTAAGCGTCTGACTCCTGGCTTTGGCTCAGGTCATGATCTCATGGTTTCTTGAGTTCGAGCCCTGAGCAGAGCTCTGTGCTTGCAGTACAGAGCTTGCTTGGGATCCTCTCTGTCCCTTTCTCTATGCCCCTCCCCTATTCACATTGTTTCTGTCCCTCTCAAAAAGAAAGTTAAAAAAAAGGAACGCCTCAGACACCTTAGTACATTTCCAATTGCTTCCGACCTAAGCTGCCTTATCTGTAACATGGAGATAATATCTAACTTTGTGGATTTACATAATTTTGAAACCATTTAATTGACACTTACTCTGCACTAAACTCTGGATAATAAGCACATTATCTAATTACTGTGATATATTGTATTTAATTTTCACAACCATTAGTTCTGCTTCTCTGTATTATTCGTCTATTCAATAAGTGGAGATAGCAGTTGTGTGTATGTGTAGCTATCTGCATAGTGTCTGACACATAGAAGGTGTTTTTTAAGAAAAAAGAAAGAAAAGGTACTTATTACCCTACAAAGAATATATCAGAGGATCACTTTTAGAACCACATGGAGAAAACAAGAGAGATTTGGAGATAGAGACTGCAATTATGAGTTACCTTTGCTAATAAATGACTGACACACTCAGGACTTAGAACTGCTTGTGTGACCCCCCCCTCAAAAAAAAAAACCACAACAACAAGATCCAATACAGTTCATCACAACCTTTTTTGAACAGGGTAGCCTTACTCATCATGGTGATCTAGCCTCACCCCACTGCCTACTTCAAAAAGAACAGAAAATCACTCCGTGTATTTCTTATATAAAAGGCCACAAATCAGTGGCACAAACAGGTCAAGAAGTATAGAAGGAATACACTGGAAAGAATTTGAAGAAGATTTTTATTTGGGGGGCACCTGCATAGCTCAGTCAGTTGAGCATCTGACTCTTGATATCAGTTCAGGTCATGATACCAGGGTCGTGGGATCAAGCCCCCACCTCTCTCTTTCTTTTCCTCTGCCCCTCTCCCCTGCTTATGCTCTCTCTCTCCCTTTAAAAAAAAAAAAAAAAAAAAAAAGACCACCTTTATTCATACAGTTATTCATTCACTCATATTCTCTCTCTCTCTTTTCTCCTCTGCTCCCAGCAGCTTTGTTTTGTTACCTTTATTCCTAACTCACATAAGCCATTGGATCTTAAGGTTAGAAGACACTTTGGAGGTCATCCAAAAGGTCACAGTTTCTTTTTTCAAAGAAACCCACTGAGTCCCTACAGTGGAGACATGTGGAATGGTTTGGAAGTCAGACCACTTGTTTCCTCCCTAAGCAACGGAATGATGACAGTCCCTACCTGATTTCATAGTGTTGTCAGGATGAATAAATGAGATACTATATGCAAAGAATTCAGTAATGTGCCTGACACAGAGTAGGCACTCAATATACAGGAGCCAGTCTTATTTAGAAGCATTATTCCACACCCCACACTATTCTGAATGCTTGCCCACCTCTGAGGAAAGTCAGCCACTGCTTCCTACAGCAGCGTATGCCATTGTCTGGGAGCTCTCATCATTATAAAGTTTTGTCTACTTTGAGCTAAGGGAACTTCAGCTTCAACATACTACCCTCTACATGGATACGGAATTAAAGCCCTCAACCATAAACCAGACTTTCGAGAAGCTAATGACATTGTCACCTTCTCTGCCCATCTTCTTCTCCAGCCTCAATGTTTGCCTGGTTCCTCAATGGCCCACCATGCTCCTTCCTCTGGCCACATCCTGACCTGTCCATCTCCCTCGAAGTATGTATCAGAACTGCTCCCCCAACTCAAGGGACAGTCTGGCCATTAGAGAAGACCTGCTTCTAAAGGCAATATTATATACTATAGTATACACATAATGTATTATTAAAGGTTTAGTGGCTTTGGGGGCAACCACATCGTATCATTATTCATTCTAACCTCTAAGTCTACTAAAAGCCAGAAGTCCTTTCCCTGCACGCTACTAGTGAACTGGGCCTCTTCCAACAGAGGTCTAGGGAAGACAAATGTACGGGCTATGCTTACTGTGATTTCATGGTCATCTTGTTGTATTCAAATATATTGGATCATGAAGCTGTCATCAAGCCCCCAGCTATCCATGGGTTTGACAACTACACCTTCTCAGCCCGGCTTACTGTTCTCCTTGCTGGGGCCACCAGCCCCAGACAGCACCCTGCCTCAGTTCTACCACTTCTCTCCAGCTTTCTGCCTTGGGGCTTCCCTTACACCACAGCGTGGGATGCTGAAAAAGGCTCAGCACTCACACGTGTGTATGCTGGTCATGCAGGGACTTGATACACAGGGGCAGCCACCTTGTCTATCCCTTCTGAGGCAATCGGCATGGCTCCTCAGAGGGTCCCCATGGGACTGAGCTCGAGCTGTCCACGGCGGTGACTAGCTAGATAACATAATCTTGTGTTGGCTTTCCCTCCTTCCGTTTCTCTCCACAGTCCCCGGGATCAGTGCCCCAAATGAACTACCTACACACGAGCCCTTGCCTAGGGCTCTGCTTTCTTGGGGACCCCTGGCTAAGTCACACGTCAACACGAATAATAATGTAGAACATGTAAGCTCCGAGTCACGACACCGAAGTCCTCCCTTAAGGCTGACAGAGGCTGGAGCCAGGCCTGTCAGTCACGGAAGCCACTCTAAGGCCACATAACTACACTCTGACCAGGCTTCCATGTCTCCATTTTATTCGGCAGGAAGCAAGGGGATTTGTCAAAGACTGTGCTAAAATTCAGATATGGGATGGCTACCAGAATTCCTGTGATCTGACCAGAATACAGATGTCTCTTGTATGCTATCTTCTGTCCTTTCCTGTTTCCCCAGCAAAAAGGAAATGACTTTGGTTCTCCACAACCCATTCTTCCCATTCTTAGGAAAACCAGGCCACTTCCTACCTCCTCACCCAAAAACGCTGGCAAATCAAGTTTCAAATACTCTTCTGGTATCTGGCACCAGATTAGTGTTAACTTTACAGGTCCCTGCACAGCACCTACTTCCTCCCTCCATTTTCTTTTACAAACTGAGACAATGTTATTTACTGAGGTTTCAATGATTCCCCTATTCCTTTGTGGCCCTTCAGAAATTCAAAAGTGGTTCAGCATTGCCATTTCAGTCACACATTTCAATCACGTATCTGGTGCACATACTCACACAGCTAGAAATGTATACAATGTTCTATATGTATTTATGCTGCACACACAAGCACTTGAATTCTACTGACAGATCAGGCCGAGCTGCCTCAGAAATTCCGATGATTGTGCTGTATGGGAGTGTGCTGGGGAAGCAGGAAGAGATCTCTTCCATCCGGTCTCTGGAATTTACATTCCTGCTCTTTCCAGCTCAACTTTACAGCCCAGAGCATCAGCAAAAAACGAACCTCTCCTGAAGCCTCATTTTCCATGGGACACTGATCATTAGAATGCCTAGAAATTCCAACAGGGGCACCTCTAAAAAGCTCGGGGAAAGGCTACAGACGGGGCCTAGCTCTGCCTTCTTCAAGCCCAGCCTCATTTTGGGGCTAGGAGAGACTGTTCAAATGTCTCTGAGCCAGGGGAAGAATCATAGTGCTTGCACAGAGATGATTTTCAAACCACTCTCCTTGGAGTTAGGTATGGAGCGGGAAGCCCAGGTAGGAGTAGCCACTTCCCAGAATCTTTCATGTAAATTTTCACTTGCAAACAAAAATCTTCTGATACCCATCCATAACACTCGAAAGCCAAGGCGCCAATGACCTCTAAATTACCTTCCACCTCTACTAAGTCTATGATCTTTCTGCTCAAAGAATGGTCCACAGACCTGCAGCAGCAGCAACTTAAACGGAGAGTGGGGGGGGGCTTAGGAGAAATACAGACCTTCTCAATCAGAGTTTTCAGTTTAGCAAGATCTCCAAGTGATCTGTGAGTGCATATTTTGAGAACTAGTGTAAGTCACTCTTGTCTCTTCCTACACATGTTCAAAATGTTTCTGCTGAACGCTAGTTCCAGTCAAAGTAACATATAAAATACCCTGGGAGGAGCCAAGAGAACTATTACTCAGTCTTATAAGGTTATGGATAATTTTAAGGATAAAAATATTAGGTGAGTAGATGTTTCACGTTCCTACCTTTAAACGTTAGAGATCACAGAAGGCTTACTCCTTCCATTCAAGAAACCACGCCTGACGAACACCAGGCAACATGCTCACTGTCTCTAACGCACTCATACTCACCCTTCAAAGGCCCAGGACGCCGACCCCTTCCATGGCTCATGCACGGAACCCCCCTACGTGTGTGGCTTGCTTAATGAAACTGGAGATACTAAAAAGGCAAGAATTGGATGAGCCTTAAAGCACGTGTTTCAAATGACACATTCAAGTTTACTTCTTCCACTCATTATTTCTTGGACTACCCAATCCATCCTTTCCCCCTCTTTCATTCAACTCCAGGTTTGTTCTCTTATGGGAACCACAGCATGTAACTGTTTATGGTCTAAACATTATGTGGGTTTTACCTCCACAACTCAAGCGTAAGCCCCTTGAGAAGAACCATTACACCTACTTCACATTTTGACATGTATCCAGCAATCTGCTGGGGTATTTGGTGAACAGACATGTGCTGAGGACCTTGGTCCCACAGTTCCTTACCTAATACTCCTTCCCAGGTGCCATTTAATGGTATTGCCTATTGCGTAAAAGAAACCACTGACTCATTTTCTTGATTTTTTTTCCTAGTAAACCAAGACAAGGAAAATTGTACTAACACATTGATATGCGGAGGGGGAATGAAACCCTGCAACTAGCCTCTGAATCCCACGGAGTGATACGCTCCTGCACAAAACCAAGCTAGTTCACCCCAAACTCCATGCTGGCTTTTGGAGTAAGAGCTTCAGAGCAAGGCCCCAGCCTTGACTAACTAAGCTGAGAGGGAAACCCAGCTCCCATTCTGAAAGCTGTGCTTTCTTTGGGAGATTCGTGCCTCAGGCGGCTTCCACAGAAGCGAAAAATAGCTCAGAGGAGACATCGGATTCTGCAGCTTAATCTGTGTGACCCGGTGGAAGTCAGTAAGGCCTTGGAAGGAATGATTAGGAGGGATGGAAAGGAAGGAACGGGCCAAAAACTCAAAGCAATAATTCTATTTCAAAAAGAAAAAAAAGCACCACACCTTTCCTAGCAGCTGAGTTATACAAGGCCCTTTGCTCATAGATGAAAATCTCCAAATTTCTCCTCAGGTCAAGGAAGAGAGGAATTTCATCTTCTCTGGTGTGGTCAGTTCTCTTTAGAATCACACCTGTGCAGGATACACTGGGAAGTCTCTGGCTGCTTCTCAAGCCCTTCTGACCTTCACTTCACCCAGCTTTGTTTATTTAAACATAAACAAACCAATTGGAGTGCTGTTAAGTTTGTCTGCCTCTTACTTGCTTTGACGGGGCTTGTTTATAACACACACTCAGTCGCTGAAGCCCTACAGCACCAAAGCTAAACAACCAAATCCAAGTTATTCACAACAGAGAGTATAAATGTGTGTGACCTGCCGCCCATCATGCTAGACCAACCCACAGAAAATTACAACACCCCAAGTGAAAAGTGCTTCAGATATGAAGTCCTCATACATTTCTTTCAACAAAATGACTTCTGCTTTTCACATTCACCAACTGGAGGAAAAAAGTGTTGACAAGTTATGTAGGAAAACTGGGCCAAGTCGAATTTTTTTAGGACCCAACATGATGGAGAATAAAATCAAGCTGACGTTCAGAAGAAGATGGAGTGACGTAGACTCATAGTTTTTCAGGACACCAAGTCCTCTCCAATCTCTTCTTTTTTTTTCTTTTATCTTTTTTCTTCTAATTTTAGAGAGAAGGAGGGAGAGTACAAGCAGTGGGGAGAGCGGCAGAGGGGCAGAGAGAGAGAAAGAGAGAATCTTAAGAAGACTTCACCCTCAGCGGGGAGCCCAACGGGGCTCGATCCCACAACCCTCGGATCATGACCTGAGCCAAAATCAAGAGTTGGTTGCTCGACCGAGTGAGCCACCTAGGTGCCCCTCCAATCTCTTCTTGTTTATCCTTTAAATAAAAAGAGTTCCAGTCATTTACAAAACCATCATTTATATAAATTCCACATTCATTTAGAGGCAATTCCACAGTAAATAGAGGCAAATTTAGGGATACAACAGGTCCTCACTGGATTTTTTTTTTTTTTAATGTTTTATTTATTTCTAGGAGAGAGAGAGAGACAGCATGAGCAGGAGGGTCAGAGAGAGAGGGAGTCACAGACTGAAACAGGCTCCAGGCTCTGAGCTGGCAGTCAGCACAGAGCCCGACGCGGGGCTCGAACCCACGAACCGCGAGATCATGACCCAAGCGAAAGTCGGACGCTTAACCGACTAAGCCACCCAGGCGCCCCTGGATTATTAATAAGTAACTTCTGGACAATAATAAGGCTTTATTAGCTCCGTTTTAGAGATGAGAAAACTGAGGCCCAGAAATCAACTGACCAACCCATTCTGACTGATTTCAAAATCCACACTGTAGGAATCCTTTACAACACAAGCCCTCCCATGCATATAAATAAATGGCCACATGGACAAACTTTCCTTTCTTCTCCTTATCAGTCGTTTCTTCTCCCCCACAAATCAATGCTGAGATCAACAAAGCTGCCCTGAGCTGATGATGCCACCAGGTGACCAAAATGGAAACTAAACCAAACTTTACCTCACTTCTCCCATTTTTGCCTCTTAGAGA
This sequence comes from Proteles cristata cristata, assembly GCA_017311185.1. Classification (NCBI taxonomy): domain Eukaryota; kingdom Metazoa; phylum Chordata; class Mammalia; order Carnivora; family Hyaenidae; genus Proteles; species Proteles cristata. Next base: position 253,972 of record JAESUZ010001900.1, on the reverse strand, counting down.
ATCATGCATATACTAGAAAGCTCTTTCCCCAAAGTATACAAATACACACACACCCACATACACACTTCCCCCCACACACACATACACATCTTCCATCTTTTAACTTATTTCCTAAAAGCCTTCTTGGGTTTTCAATCATCTCTGCAGGATTAAGTCCAAATACCTTAGCTGGCAAAATCCCACACACCCACAGCTCCTGTTTTAATTTCTGCCTCTTAGAAGTCAGGATTCTACACTTTTCTAGCTGCTCTGAACTCTATTTCGTGCACAGGCCCTTTCATAAGGCAACATTTTTATTAAAACTATCCCTTCTGCCTGAAAAATGCCTTCAGGCCTACTCTCTACAATCCTTTCTATGTATTGAACCAACTCCTAGTCACCCTTCAAAACTCCACTCAAACATCTCTCCTCTTCAGTGAAGTCGTCTCTGACTCCCCAGGCACTTAGCTGCTAGGTTTACAATGTTCCCGGAAGCCCTTTCTCCATTCTTTTTATTCTGGTATCATTGCCTCCATACCTATGATACTGTATTAGTCATTTACTCAACACTGGGTATCTATGGACCAGGCATGGGAATGTAGTATGTTATCTCTGTATTCCCACTGAATAATACAGGGACAGGAAAGCAGCAGGCACTCAGAGAATGAATGCTCAATGAATGAGTGAAAGGAAGAACTACAAACAAGATCTTCTCCAGTATCATCAGGAAAAATCTCAATTCTGTTGTTTTCCTTTTCCTCCATTTGTGATCTAAAATAGCAACTCAGGGTATGACATACCTACTCTATAGAAATCAAACACTATAAAAATCACAGAATCAACACTTCACCCTCTAATGAGAGTAAACATGCCCACCAGTCTTCTTCCAATCTCCACAATCAGTTTTGTTGCAAGCACCACCATTTCAAGTCTTTTGTCTTGTATTTAATTATACTGAAAGCAACAACCTTTTTACCATTTACTTACTACAAACATAAGCAATTGCCCCACAAAGTATGCCTGTTTTGTGAGTTAATAAGTCTTTATGGATTCACTTGCATACCTCCATTTATTACACTGTTTCCACTGCAAAACACATTTCAAGTCCAAATGACAAAAGTCATGAATAAACAATGTCACACAACCTATTTTTCTTCAGGAAACTGCACGTAAAGTGAGTAGGTTTCATTCTGCTGTTTTTATGTATCAAAGGACCTGTTCGCCCCAGAAACAGTTATCTATAAACTGGGACTGGCCAGAGGTCTCAAGGTTAATCTGGGCTGGAGGCTGAAGGGCAATAACCTATGATTTGAGGGTTCTAGAAACCAGTTTCTATTTGGGAAGCTCACCATGAACAAATCCACCAATCTGGAGTGAAACACACACACACACACACACACACACACACACACAAAGTCATAGGGAATGACTCAACCTTTTTTTTTTTCTTTTGGATTTCAGATGACCATGAACCTGAGGCAAAGGATAAACCAGTGAACCACTAAATTCTCAATAATGCTAAATTTAAGAGAAGAAAAAGTTAGTATCAAAATACATCCCACGGAGCTCAAACAAACCATGTTTAATGTGAAAAAATATCTTTCTCTATTTAAAGTCAGTCCTGGAGAAAACAGAGCCAAATTCATACTATGACTAATTAAATGTTTTATTATACTGAGATCATGCCCCAGATATGAATTTGGTTCCCATTCACCAAGGTTTAAAATCTCTCAACACCAGAAAAAAATATGTGCTTTTTAATTGATGATTACGAAGAAAAGTAAGTGATACGTGATGATTTTGGTATAGGAAACCTCAGCAAGCCAATGAATGAGTCACTCCACACAGCCTAGTTTTCTGAATGGGTAAGAGCTTTACAAACCAAAACAGCCTTGGAGGTTAACTATCTTGACTGTCGGTATTTTCAAAGTTTATGGCATATTTCCCTCTCTTTTCAAGGACTGTATTCAAAAATGTATCCTTTTTGGTAGTTCACTCTCATTAATGGCAGATAGTAATTATTTATTTACTTATTACAGAATAATGCCTGCAGAATTGATGGAAGGTTCCTACCCTAACGTTCCCAAGCCTTCTGCTTCCAATGCTTGTGTCTAAAGTTACAATGTTTCTGTCTCCTTCCTGGTGGTCACCTCATTCTAAATGTGCTACCCCTAATATGCTATGGATTCTTTTTCACATTAAAATAAAAAAAAAAAACCTGTTAGGGTTGTTACCTTAACAAGAGTAAGTATGTTGTGAGAAAGGGTCTGAAGTATTCTCCCATACTTGATGCCATCTATTCTGGTCGCTGAGTGGGCATTTTCGCCCCTTTCCTGCTTTTTGGCTAGGTTCCAGATATGTGAGAGAGCCATACTCCAGGCTTGGGTATATGCTATGACAAATCTTCATGCTATGATCCCCATAATGCACAAGTAAATCGAACCATCACATGACCTCACTAATGAATTTCTGTCCCCGCCACACAGCAAAACAAGTGCAAAGGTTTTAACGGAAGCAAAATTTCTGGGTGGTAACATTAATTCAGAAACCGGAAAATGGTCCCTATCTTACATAACGGCTCTAGATTTTGTATACCTATAGCACTTAGCAGCAGGAACAGGTAGGTTTCCACAAACTAATAGAGTAAAATAAAATTTGGGGGGAAAAAGATGGCCAAGTTACTTCTAAAAACACAGAAGTTCAATTTTTTTCTCGGTCTATTAAATGACGAGACTTTTAAAGTAAGCAGTTTCTTTTTATACCACACATCTAATGGCTTTACTTACTAAACTGCTACTATGTAGGGGGGAAAAAAATCTCCCTTCACCCAAAGGGCAAGAATGTTGCTTTAACATTTGAGTCACCTGAAGATTCATTATGATTTTAAACAGTCCCTTCAAGCACTGAAGTTAAGCATTCGACACAAATTACCCCACTCTTAAATTCCCTGCGTTCTATAAGCCACGAAAGTTTACATAACCTTGTTTGTCACACGCCAGAAAAGAAAATCAAGCAGGTGAACCAGGCTACCCTGTCACATCAAGGACAGAAGTTAAGAGAGCAGATCATCCGGCCCCCTAGTTATGCTCCCACACCCTTAGGAAGGAGGCTGGCCCTTCAGCTATTTATAAATGTGTAACCCAAAAGAAGGGGCCCTGTCACTGCCACGCTTGAGAGTAACTGGGGGTGCTGTCTGGGCTCTCGCTGAATCCCACTGGGGCCTATGTGATCTCTCTCCGAGTGGCCTGCCACACCGGGCAGCACAGGGACCTCTGGGTGCAGCCCTGTCTGGTCAGGAAAAGGGCTGTGAGGATTCCCCGGCTCACTTCCAGCCTCCGATGCTATATATGGAAACATCCCATCCCAGGGTTTTCTCGGCCTCATGAGCACCACACCAGCGGAGGCCAGCTCTCCTGCCGCCCTGACCGCACACTCACTTCAGCGTCTCCCAGGCCCTGCTGCCCTGGACTGGACCTTGTCATCGAATGGCAGCCCAGACCTCTGCTGAGTCCCGCAGGCTGGCGGCTTTAACATGGAACAACTGGAAGAGGACCCTGCATTCTTTTCTCTGTGTAAACACTGGGGGCTCTGTTCGCCCTTCTGCTGCTGCAGGAACTAAAGAATTTTCCCCATCCAAAACTGCAACGGACCTTGCCCTCATCCCCCCATCCTCACCCCACCTCCCCACCCCAGGATATAACTTCAGCCTGTCACCACCCCTGCTAGCAAACAGAAAACTGCTGAACCTTTCCAGTACATTCACTTTCTATACCAGTTGACATTCCGTACATAGGAAACAATTCTGTTATATTCAGTAAAGTTTTCCAACAAAAATATGAAGGACCCTGATTCATGTCTGCTCTCTACCGAGACCCCTTTCTATAAGATCGTTTCTACAAGATCCGAAATAACACGATGAGGTCGTGATAGAGAAGTATACCCCGTAGTATACAGACTGCGAATGTAGCGTCACCTACAGAGGAGTCTGAAGACAGAGATCTAAAACTGGAATCCCCATGGGGAAAAATGAATAATAAAATTGAATTCTCATGTATTCCTCATACAGCCTAATGAGAGCTCGGCTCTCTGAAGGGCAGCCCGGGTTTCTTCATGTGTTGCTGAAATCGAGAGAGCCACGTTGCCCAAAAGAAGAAGGAAAAAAAAAAAAAGCCCAGAAAATCCAGACTCTACGTGACCTGACTTACTTATTTCCCAGGAAACTGCATGAGAGAAAAATCAATCATTCATGCTACCGTGGCTACCACACGGAATGGGCTGAAGGAGTTGACAGTGGGCAAAACCCCAAAGCGGCCAGCGGAGGTTAAGTGGGTGCAGGGACGGGGGCGGGGGGAGGGAGGGAGGGGTGAGATGCCCACCAGGGCCAGATCCGCGCCCTCCGTGCACCCGCGGGGAGGCGGCCGGGGGCGGGGCCCAGGCCGGAGGCTGGGAAGAGGGAGGGGATGGGGGAAGGCAGAGGGGGGAACAGGCGGGACAGCGGTGGCGGCGCACTTACCGGGGCTGTTGGCCTCGCCTTCGAGGACGTGCAGCTCGGCGCAGTCGGCCAGCGAGTGCTCCAGGCAGAGCTGGAGGAACCGGGCCTGGGTCTGGCTCACGCGCTTGAGCAGAGACAGCAGCGCAACAGTCTGCTCGCACTCGTTCCAGCCCTTAAACCAGCCCGCCAGCACCCCGACCTGGTCGCGAAACATCATGGTTAGGGGGCGGCCCTCGGTCTACGAAGCCCCCTCGGCGCCCCAGCCCGCCCCGCCCGCCCCAAAGTTTGGCGGAGCCGCAGCCCCGCGGCCGCCAGAGACGCGTTCCCGTTCCAAGGTGGCTCCGGTGCCCGGACGCTGCAGGTACTGCCTGGGCTCCCGCCTCTCTCGTCTGGTTTCAGTTACGTTCCGGTGGTTCTGGCTGATTTCCCCAGAGATGATGACAGACAGTAGCACGGAAATGTTTCTTTTTTAAAAAATAACGATTTTAAAAAAAAATTCCCCACAAGGCACACAAACTGAAAGAATGCTCTCTTCCCCCACCCCCCTTCTCTCAGCTTCGGGATGGTGATTTCCGGCGTCCCGGGGTCTCTTCCCCGCTGGGCGGCAGCTCGGACCCTTCACACCCGCATTCCCGAGCGGCGATCACCACTGGAAGGAGAGAAAGGCTGCAGTGAGACCTCAGCCAGCGAGGGAACGCGCCCGGGAAGCGAGCGCAAAAGAGGGGGCGGGGGGGCGCCCCGCGGGAGGTTTGGTCCCCCCAAATTCCAGCCGCCCCCTCCGCACCCGGATGCGGGAGATGAGCGATTCCTGTTCTGGGAATGGCCAGAAGCCTCCTTCCCAGGTGCGGGAGGAGACCCCACGGCTTCCTGTTGCTGCCGCTGCGAATGGCTGGTGCTCCCCACACACCCCACCCGGGGTGGCCTCGAGGGCTGAGCCTGCAAACGCCAGCACCAGCAACAGATCTTCCTCGCGCGGAAAACTTGCAATGCGGCTGCGAAGGGGCGCGGGGGTGGGGGTGGGGGCTAATGCAAAACAGAGGCGGAGGCAGCAGCAGCCCGAGTTCCTTCCTCCTCCTCCTCCTCCTCGCCCTCCTCCCCCCTCCTCCCACTCCTCCTCCTCCACCTCCTCCTCGACCTCCCCCTCCTCCCACTCCTCCTCCTCCACCTCCCGGAGAAGCAGCCGAGCGGCTGCGGCTCCATCTACAGCAACAGCCAGCATCCCCACCGCCAGGCGCCCCTCTGGATTTAGGCCGTGAGCAGCCGCGGCAGCAGCTCGAGACAAAAATAAACTCCCCACCCAGAGCTCGGTGCCCGGCGGGCGGAGGCGCAGCCCGAGCCCCGGCTCCCCCGCGCCGCGCCTCCCGGCCCACCCGGGAGGTCTCCGAGGGCCTGCTTTGCCCGGAGCGATCAGATGTGTGCGTGCGTGTGCGTTTGTGTGTACGCGCGCGTGTGCTCCAGGCATTCTGCCCTGGCTGCCACCGCCTACGGGCGGGCCCGGCCAGCCCAGCGCCTCGCCCGCGCTTCCCAGGCCGGAGGCAGAACGGCTCCGGGCGCGCGCCGAGCGCGGAGACGGCCGGAGTCCGAGGCGCTGCTTCCCCCGGCGGGCAGGGCGGCTCCGCCGAGACTGCGGCTCCGCGCCGCCCGCACACGCCCCCCAACGACCGCAAAGAAGAAAGTTCAGCTTCGGGGGCTCCCCCAGTCCTATTCCTGTCCGGGTGGCCGCCGCCGGCGGAGAGAAGAGCCTCGGCCCTCGAGGGGCCGCTCGCTGCCAGCAGCCCGCTTCCCGCCTCCCAGAACTTCTCGAGTAGAGGGGGAAGTCTCTAGGGAGGAGGACGCAGTGACCGGCGGGTCCCCTGCCGCGGTCGGAAGGGTGGGGGCGCTCACCTCCGCGCGGCTCATCCCGGCGGCTCGGGGCCCCGCGCGCGGGTCGGGGGCCGAGGCGGCGCTCAGCGAGGCTGCGGGCGCGCGGAGCGCGGGCTGCGAGCCATGCCGTCGGGGCGGGCGGCGCTCAGAGAGTGCTGGGCTGCGGGCCGCGCCGCCGCCGCCTCCGCCGCTGCTGCTGCCTCCAGTGCCGGCTTGCGGAGGACTGAGCCGCCGGAGCCGGAGCTCCCCACATGCTACTGATTAACATACACCATTACATCATGGGCTTGGCAGGGAGCGCCCGAGAGGGGGGAGAGGAACCCGGGCGGCGGCGGCGGCACGCGGGGGGAGTCGGGGGGAGGATCCCCGGACCCGGCGGGCGACTGGGGGGGGGGGAGCGGATTCCTAAGTGGGGACCAGAAAAGGGGAGGAGAGCGGAGAGGGAGGAGCCGGATGGCGCAGAGGGGTCGGGTTGGAAGAACCGCCCCGCGGAGGGAAGAAGTTTGGGGAAGAGGAGGGGTCCGGGTGAATTCCTCCCGCGGCCGTCTTGAGAGTTGGGGGAGGGGGGGTCGGGGCCCTCGAGTAGCCCGAGCGCTGGCAGTGGAGGACTCGGAGGGCGCTTGAGAGGGGGCGGTGCTGCCACCGGCTGCTCGTCCTTGGGAATGTGGTTCGCCGACTCGGGTGACCCCTGGGTCCTACTGAGGCCCAGGGGTGGCAGACCGGTTCGGCCGGCGGGCGGTGGAGACCTGGGGTCACTGCCGCGGGGGACGTGGACGGGTTCCGGGGGTCTCGGAGGCCGAGGGGCGGTGCACAGAGCTGGGCGTGCCTGGGTGCGGGTTCCCTGTGGCCCTTGTCCGAGGGGCGCGAGAAGTGCCTGTCCTGACCACCCCTCACCTGGCTCTGGCCTTGGCTGCCCTTTGCACTAGTCGGCGGCCTCGCGGGCCACGCGGCGCCCACCCTCTCCCCTAGGGAACCCACCCGACCTCTGGGACCAGCCCGGGAGTTCTGCCTGGAGTACTCTCATCCGCAGTGGAGACGAGCGCCGCCCTGGGCGGCAGGAGGGCGAGCGAGGCCACCTGTCAGCGCGTCGGAGTCTCCAGGCGGGGCCGTTTGCCTGGACCTGGACAGGGCGCGAGGCCGAGGCGGTGTCTGGGTCAGCGTCCCACGGGCGGGGGTGCGGCGGCCAGTGGAGCGGAGTAAGGTGGGCTGGAAACGTGCCGCGGGCCAGCCTCGGAAGTAGAGTAGAGGGTTGGTTAAAAATCCCCTAAAACCTGAACATCGCCATACCTTCTATTATCAGGTGACCATTCACGAGTGGACTTGATGGTCAAATCCGTGCAAACTCCGTGTTTTCAGTGAAACACTGTGCCCTTGAACATTTTCTCCAGCAACTTGAAGCTTAGTTCGTAAGAGTGCTTGTGAGAAACCAGAGAAATGCGTGCTTCAGACCCAGTCTTCCTAGTCTGGTTAACACAATGTTTCTGAAGATAAAGTATTTGAGATATTATTCCACCAATTCACACTTCTATTTTTCAACTCCAGCATATGGGATTTCAATCCTTCCTTCCTCACACCTAGGTTCTGCCTCGGTTACTCCCTGTCGGACTCGTGACAGTACCTAACTCTCTGTTGGGAGTATTGAAAGGTCTTGTGGAGCTGCAGAAGTTTAAATGTTTTCATTAAAATAGGGTATGTGAATAATTGTTTTAAGTTCATTATTAATCAATCATCCAGGAAAGGTATCTGCATAATTTAATGAATATTTTCCCTAAAATCGAGAATCCTAGGGTTAATGTTTTATTTTTGTTTTGCGTTATTATTACAGGCAGAAAATCTTGTCATATCATTTTCTCCAAGGCATTACTATCAATTACCTAGTTCTTAGTAATAACTTCTACTGGGAAATGGGGAGGAGAGTCAGCACAGTCTACCCTGGTGTATACACTTTGCTATCAACGGCAGCCAAAGTAGAAGTTATCCATCTGGAGCCTTTGAAAGACCTCAAGAGTGATTTTTTTTTTTAAGCGAAAGGAACCTCCGTTTCATTAACTTATTTACTGTCACCTGCAGATTACTAAAGGAATAGTAAAACTCAAAAACAAAACCAAAACCAACAAACCTTGAGACAAATCTTCAAAACTTCCACTTATGCTGAAGAAAGAAAATACTGCCACCTACTGGGAAAATGTAGCCCTTCCAGCAGCCTTTAATAGGAAAATATCTTGATTTAGTTCATTTTTGAGCTATTTTTGAGAAATACAAAGATGAGTGGGAATGAGTTACCGGCCCCCCTTGTTTTTGTGGGATGACAATCCTCATGATTTCCTGTGCCTCTGGGCCTTTTTTTCTGATAAGAAAGAGAATATAGATAAAACCCAATGATGCTGCTTCATTATTCCTTGGAGTGAAGTTAAGACTCTGAAGGAAGGAAAGGAATACTGTCAGCTGAATATATGTTTGTGTATTAAACATGGAATCTTTCTATATGAACCTGTGCCAAGTTTTTATGGATAATTAGGAAGTAGCTAACAAGTACTAAACGTTCACACTCCTTGGCAAAGGAATGAAAATATGAGATAAAGAAGATTATTGTTATCTGTGTTCACTGTTTTTCTAGTAAAAAATACCTAATGTTCACCTACTTTGTGCCAGGCAGTGAGTACACAGAGCACAGGTACTGGGTCCATAATGGTGTAACAAACAAAAAAAGATAGATCAGAATAGCAAATGAATTAGCATTCTTTTAACATTGTTTTGGTTTTCTCCTCTCTAGAAGCTATGAAGGGAAGAAATCAGTGTTTGCTCAGTGAGTAATACTTTTCATCAAATAACTCAAATGTTCAAATGTTTCAAAGATGACTAAGTCCAGCTTAATCAGTACTATGTTTATAAGTCACTGCTTAAAAACATGTGTAGGTATTGCTTTTATCAATAAGATATCTCCAGGAGCTCATGTCTATAGATTTTAAATTCACATTTCTTCTAGTAGTAATGAGATAAAACAAGACAAAGTGCATTAGTTATAGAGACATTAGAACAAGTTATCTTTAATTATTTGCTTTATGAATTAGCAAAAGGATTCGAATTATTAAAATCTTGGGGTGGCTCAGTTGGTTGAGCCTCCGACTTTGGCTCAGGTCATGATCTCATGGTTCATGAGTTCAGGCCCCAGGATGGGCTCTGTGCTGACAGCTCAGAGCCTAGAGCCTATTTGGGATTCTGTGTCTCCCTCTCTCTCTCCCCATTTCCCTCCCCCGCTCACACTCAGTGTGTGTGTGTCTCTCTCTCTCAAAAATAAATAAACATTAAAAGAAATTTTTAAGAAGCATTAAAATCTCCACATAAAGGTAAATGACAATGAATACTCTTCATTAATTCAATCATTTAATAAATCTATATTGAGCATTTATCTGTATAAGGTTTAAGATAGATGTTTAAAATACATTGTTTAACATAGATGGTGTTTTCTATATAACGTTTTCTATCTAACATGGTGTTTTCTATCTAACATTAAAAATAGTGTTCTCTAATATATATATTATATACAAAGTATATATGTACAAATATATTTATAAATAAAATTTAACTATAAAATTAATAATAAAAATGATAAAAGAAATAAAATTTCATACATCCATTATATATTAAAATATAGATTTTATTGCATGCATGCATAGAAAAAGGTGTTAAAAAGATTTCCACCAGGATGGTAACTCCTGGTGATTTCCCTGGATGATAGAATTACTGAGGATTATTATCTTGTTTCTCTCTATTTTCTCATTTTTCTACCATACTTACAAAAGCTAAAACAAACAAACAAAAAAACACTGCATAAGCTCAGAACGACTGACTAAAATTAAACGTAGAAAGTATTCTAAAGAAACTACACTGTAAAACTTAGGTCTTTAACCCCCAGTAATGGTTTAGGAGTCTGTTTGCTTCCTCCCAGGGTCTTTTCCTAGCCCCATTACTGTGCCTCGTGGCCTCAACATTCTTGTCTTTCCAGCCCCTGGTTCAGACACTTCCTGTAGTTTCTGAATCAACATTGAATACATTCCAAGCTCTTTGGCCTGAAATACAAAGACTCCAGCATTTGGCCACTATCTGCTGCTGTGGACTTTTCTCCAGAATTTCATTCACTAATTCATTCAACAAGAAGTATTTATCAAGTATAAATCACTGTGCAGGGCAAATAGAGGCTACAAAGGTCGAAGAGAAGGCATGGTCTCTTTAATCTTTAGTGGAGATTATGGGGGTGCACGTGCACACACACACACACATACACACACACACACACACACACACACACACATTTCACTGAAGGGTACAATATGCACCGGGTCTATGCGAAGACCTCATGTAGTGTTGAACAAGACCAGAGGAGGCAGAAATTTCCCCAGAAATTTCAGAAGATAGTACACGTCTGGTGCCTTATGGGTTGGTGCTCCTTGGATAGTTTTGACAGAGATGGGAAAAATTTTAGGAGTTTATCCTACTGCAACTAAAGCATCATTAATATAAAGTATACAGAAATATACAAGAATGTTCATGTCAGCATTGTTTGTCAAGCAAAATGCTAGACTGCAGAGAATGTGTGAATAAATTATCAAACCTCCATACTATATACGTCCTTTAGAACCATTTTTAAAAACAAATTATAGATGGAAAAAGTGCATCAGAAATATGATAGATTGATGGATAAATAAGGGGACTATAGGTAAAGTAATATGTGATAAACATGACAAAATGTTAATTACAGAATCTAGAGTATATAGGTATTAATCATTCAATTCTTCGAATTTTTTTGTTTGCTCATGTATATAATAAATTGTTGGGGATAAAAATGATGAGTCAAATTTCTATGTATTGGCCTAGAAATAAGCTTTTTTAAAGTCATAGAATAATGTCTATGTTATGATTCTGTTTTTGTGGTTAAGAGACCCAGGTGTAAAGCAAGAGTCTTGAGTTTTAGAACACAACCCTATCACTGACTAGCCATTTGACCTTGCACCAGTCACTTCCCACTCTGAGCCTTAATTTCGTCGGTAACAAATCTACCTAATTATTGTTATGATTAAATGAGTTAAAACATTTAAATTTCTTAAAACAGTACAGGCATATAGTAAGTAAAAGTATTATTAAATATGATCGCATAAAGAGGTTATGTGGGATGGGAGAGAGCAAACAAACTTTTGTCTCTCTCTGTAAATATGCTATAAATACAAATACACATATATTTGTTTTTTTGTAAGGTAAGGATGTCCCTTCGAATGATTCTGGGCAAATACCCAGACATCTCCCTCAAGCAACTTTATACTCTACTTGTCCTGTGAATTTCTACAGCATTTGTAGACAAAGAGGAATATCTGTCACTGAAATAAGGCTGTTATAATGGTAGAGTGGACTCTGAACCAGACACATGGGAACTATGTCCTGCCTGATCTCGCCGGCTGCCCCTCCTTACCTCATGTCATGCTGCAGCCCCCCACCCCCACCCTGGCCTACATTCATTCAGTTCCTCAAATGTGTGAAGCCCATTCTCTTCTGGAAGACTTGGCACTTACTATTCCTGGAGAACTATGTCTTTCTGGCTTCTCATCCAGCACTTCAAAAGGCTGACTCCTCCCTCAGGTCTTAGCTCAAATGTCACCGTCTTAGAGAGGCCTTTTTAGACCCCACTATCTAAAGCAGTGGCCCTTTCCCTACCATAGCAGGTACCACAATGCAACTTGTATTGCTTGTTCATGATCTCTCTCCACTCACCAGATTTTCAGCTTTACAAGCTCAGGGGGCCGTTTCTGCCTTATTTATCCTCAGTACTTTCTAGGACCTATCACACAGAAGTGCGCAGTAACTATTAGTGAGTTGAATGAATGAATCTCGGGGTGGGAAACTCCCTCAGAAGGCTCTGGGTCCAGTGCCCCCATCCTGTACTTAAATACCCTATAACTGTGTTTTGAGACCCAGTCTGTGAGCATACTTTCACCTAAACCGCAGCAAAACAAGAGTAGCAAGAACAACGTATTCTCGTTTTTTTGCTGTTCTAAATGTATTCAGCTTCAAGGACTTCACGTTGAGATGATGCTCTTCTTGCTTGGGAAAGGCGTATTAAAGTATCTTATATTAAATGATAGTGAGTAGTATTGGGCTACTAATGTCCTTATTTGGAGAAATTAAACAAAAATGCTTGGTGACTTTAGTGGATCTCCTGGTTTTCCTAGCCCATGAAATTCAGAAGTCTGCAAGTCACGGGCCACATCCCTCCCTCTAAGTGGCCGTTTCAATGACCTTGGGGTGGCCATTGGCATTGGTGATTAAAATGTGCTTTCTGTAAGTCCTTGGTCTGTGGCTCTGTAACTCGCACCGTGGCAGCTATGGGCATGCACCAGTCAGCTCCCCTTCGAGGGCCTGCCACGGGATGGTGTTGCCAAGCCAGCTGCTGTCTCTTTGCTCAAGGACGCTCCATCCACTTAGTGGAGACTTTCTCAGGACTGTGCTGTGGTCTGAGGCCCTTCCTCTTCAGTCCTTCTTTCCTCTATGCTTTCATAGTCGTGGTCCAAAGGCTCTCCCTGCCTGGTCCTGCTTCCTCCCCATTGAACCTTCATGGGTATTTCCCCCAGTAAATGGCGTACACATCTAATCTTGGCATCTCCTTCTTGAAGGACCTTCCTAAACAAACATACTATCCCCTGGCTTCAAGTGACCCTAGGAATCGGACAAGGGACTCCAAATGTGATCTGACCAACTGTAGATAGGTGACCATCCCTTTCACCACCCATAAAATGGAGAAAATTCTGTTCATCTCACAGGGCTGTTGTGAGACCTGAGTGCATAACACATGCAGCGCCTCACAGTGCCTGACGCTCAGTAATGCAAAGGCCTGTGCCCACCTGGCCCCACCCCACCCACCCCTGTCACTGTGAGGCTGCGGAAGCATCTGCTCAAAGGCTGCTCTGATCCATGAAGACACATTTTATAGGTTCAAGGGAAAAGTGAACAAAAGCATAGATTTTTTGAAAGGTGTAAATTTTAAAAGCTGAAAGAAGATCTCCTAGGGTTATCAATGTGTCGTATCAGACAATCTCATGTAAAATGGGATTTAGTGCAAATTCTAACTTGTGAAAAGCAGATGATTAGGCAGTCATGTGAGTGGAATGGGAGTTAGGTGAGCTAGAAACATAGGTGGCAAGCGGTGAACCATTTCCTGGTGCAAGGGGATGAGTCCAGGTGGTTCTCTGTCCTCCATCCTCAGGAAGGGTACAGAACCACTGATGTGCATGCTGGCGAGAGTAGGCTGTTCAGGTCCAGATACAGAGGAAGAATTGATGACGAAAGGTTAGACTTGGCTGGGTGAACAGAAGTGCCAGGATTGAGGAAGTTTGAAGACTGATTTAAAGTGAACCAGGGGGTGCCTGGATGGCTCATTCAGTTAAGTGTCAGACTTTGGCTCAGGCCATGATCTCACAGTTCATGAGTTTGAATCCCACGTCGGGCTCTGTGCTGGCAGCTTAGAGCCTGGAGCCTGCTTTGGATTCTGTGTCTCCTCTTCTTTCTTCTGCCCCTCCCCCGATGTGCTCGCTCTCGCTCTCTCTCCCTCTCTCTCTCTCTCCCTTTCCCGAAAATAAATAAATAAACTTTGGGAAAAAAATAATAAAGTGAACCACCTGGGTGGCTCAGTTGATTAAGTGTCAGACTTCGACTCAGGTCATGACTTCACAGTTCGTGAATTCGAGTCCCACATCAGGCTCTCTGCTATCAGGACAGAGCCCACTTTGGATCCTCTGCACCCGCCCACCCCCACCTCTCTCTCTCTCTAAAAAAATAAATACATATTTTTTAAAAAAGTGAACCAAGTTGGTATCTGCATCAAATAGCACTGTATTTGCCACTAGGGTCTACTGTGCTTCCTGAAAAGTAGGCACAGCTATTTTGTATTAAAGATATTATTTAGGGCACTGGTTCAGTGGGTTAAGCGTCCAACTCTTCATCTCCACTGAGGTCATGATCTTGCAGTTCATGGGTTCAAGTCCTGCGTTGGTCTCCAAGCCAGTGTGGAGACAGCTTGGGATTCTCTCTCTCTCTCTCTCTCTCAATAAACAAACAAACAAACTTAAAAATATATATATTATTTAAGGGCACCTGACTGGCTCAGCTGGGGAAGCATGAGACTCTTGATCTCAGGGTGGTGAGGATAAGCCCCACACTGAGCATAGAGCTTACTAAAAAAGATGTTATTTAAACATAATTGCACTGCTGTCTCTGATAAACTTGTTAGGAGGCCTGAAAACAACTGGCACATTACTTGGCACACGGTAAGTACTTGATAAATATTAATTTTCCTTCTTTCTGTGCCCGGATAGAGTGTGTTCATTTGGCTACTTTACCTCTTGGGTCTGCCTCACATGGAGACATGCCCTCTCAAAAACCATGCTATAAAGCCTAGGACAGCATTGCCGGGACTTGAGTCAGGATCAGAGGGAATGAAGAGAGAGATGTGGAGGAAGGACCCACAGAACTGGTGACAGATGGAATGTGAGAAGGCTAAAGCAGGAGTCAGGTTTGCTAAGATAGCAGCAGTGAAAGGCAAGCTGGGTGAGGCCCAGGAGCCATGGCTCAGGAAGACTAACCTTGAGTACAGGTCTCATTGGAGGAAGCTCAAACACCTAAGTGTTGGCAGAGGCACATACTGGGGTAGAGAGCAGGTGTTCTGTGAGGCCAGGGCAGAGTGGTATTGCCTGTGCCAATGTCCCATACCCCTAGTACATTTTCACGTGGGGTCATGACCCAACCCAGGCCAAAAGCCAAGCTGCTGGCGGGGCCCTGTCAACATGGCCAGGTGAGCCTCAGGTAAGGCAGTGAGACTCTTGAGGAATCTGGTTTCACTCTTCACTAAAGTTCTTATTTCTCTCAGGATAGTTTTCAAGTTTCCTTTGGTTCCTCAATTTAAAAAATTCTTTCAGAAAAAAAAGACTTAAAATTTTTTTTAATGTTTATTTCTTTTTGAGAGTGAAAGAGTGCAAGCAGGGGAGGGGATAGAGAGAGGGGGAGACACAAAATCTGAAGCAGGCTCCAGGTTCTGAGCTGTCAGCACAGAGCCCGCCCTGGGACTCGAACCCACAGACCGTGAGATCATGACCTGAGCCGAAGTTGGACACTTAACTGACTAAGACACTCAGGTACCCTCAAAACAAAAACTTTTTTTTTTAAAGAGGATTTTTATATTTTATTTTATTTTTTCATGTTTATTTTTGAGAGAGAGAGAAAGAGCGAATCATGAGGTCATGACCTGAGCGGAAATCAAAAGTTGGATGCTTAACCAACTGAGCCACCCAGGCCCCACCCTTCTAATTATTCCTAAGTGTAAAACTCTGTGGCATTAAGTACATTCACATTGTATGGTAAATCCCTACAAACTATTTCCAGAACTTTTCATCATCCCAAACTGAAACTCTGTAGCCATTAAAAAAACAATTCCCTCTCTCCCATTCCCTCAACTCTTGTTAACCAATAGCTACTCTCTGTCTCTATGATTTGCCTATTCTGGGGACCTCACAGAAGTGGAATCACACAATGTTGTCTTTTCGTGTCTGTCTCCTTTCACTGAGCATAATGCTTTCAAAATTCATCCATGTTGTGGTATGTATCAGAATTTAATTACTTTTTAAAACTAAAGAATCTTCTATGAAGAAAACGTTTTTTAAAAAATCTTTTTAAATATTTATTTGAGAGACAGAGAGACAGTGTGAGCAGGGGAGGGGCAAAGAGAGAGGGAGACATAGCATCCAAAGCAAGACCCAGGCTCTGAGCTGTCAGCGCAGAGCCCGACATGGAGCTCAAACCCACAAACTGTGAGACCATGATCTGAGCCGAAGTTGGACGCTTAACCGACTGAGCCACCCAGGTGCCCCTGAAGAAAACTTTTATCACAGCTTTCTCTAGAATAGAGTTAGATAAGCGGCTAACTAATTTTTAGAACACTTAGGTATACTACATTGTTTACTGATTTCTAAACAACATAATTCAAACCAATTAATTGGTACAGTTATTTAAATAAAATATAAATATAAGCAAGTTTTGAACCACAGTTTCAAACACAAATGCAGATGGATTCATATTTCTTAAAAATAAATGTGAGAAGTATTAATTATAGTTTTTTACAGTAAAATATCTCACAAGGTGTCATAAACTTTCAAATAAATACAGTCAGAAGATTAAATGTAAACATTGCAAAACCACTCCCATTTACAGGATTTATATAGGTCAGAATCGGAAAAGTGGGACCTTAGAACTTGTGGAGGAATCACTTGTCCCAGACTGGCATAAGAGAAATAGAGCAAAAGTCACTTGTCCCAGAAGTCATCAAATCCTTATTGTAATCTTGGTTATTAATTTAAAAATTGCCAATATCTTTTCAACTAAAAGTGTGATTGACATGTGTCCACAGGTTTGATCAGTTGAAAAATTTATTCTTTTTTAATTTTTGTTTTAATGTTTTATTTATTTCTAGGAGAGAGAGAGAGAGAGAGAGAGACAGCATGAGCAGGGGAGGGTCAGAGAGAGAGGGAGTGACAGACTCTGAAACAGGCTCCAGGCTCTGAGCTGGCAGTCAGCACAGAGCCCGACGTGGGGCTCGAACCCACGAACCGCGAGATCATGACCTAACCGAAAGTTGGACACTTAACCGACTAAGCCACCCAGGCACCCCTCAAAGCCTTTCTTAAGGTAATATTCATTACATATCTTCTGGAGAGTATAATCTAGGGCAGGCCCTAAATTTACTTGAGCCCAGAATCCATTCTTCATAGGGCTTGTAGTGTAATGTTGCCTGGACTATGTTTGGGGAAATGCTGGCTCTGATAATAGGTTCGAGAAAAGCAACAAAAGTGATGAGAGAATTTTTAAATTGTATCTACAGTTCAGTGATGAAAAACCATGTGTTTTTTTGGACAATGTAGTCTGAATGTAGTCACCTGACTAGTGTGTGAAAGCACAAGCTTCAGGCAAAATAAAATAAAGCGAAACTGAATTCAAATCCCAACCCTACCAGCCAGTAGCTGTGTAATATGGGCTGTTTAGCCCTGTTGGCCTCAGTTTTCTGTCTACTTTAGTAAACTGAGCCAGAATGATTGGAGATAATTGTATCTAATTGTATCAATTAGAGTATAGGCAGGAGACAAAAAAAACACAATTATTTTATCAGAGATTATTAACATAAAGGGTGGCTGACTGAAAAATCAAATGGAAAAAAATATGAAGGTATTTTAGAGGTAGCAAGTGCAGAAAGCAGCTACCATCCCCAGGGCTGGAGAAACAAAGTAAAGAAGTTGGGATTATAGAGACCAAGAGGTCTGCAAGAGGGGCCTCCCGGAGCAGAACGACTCAGACTTCTGAGGAAGGGGTGCCGCTGGGCTGGGGCTGGTGTCCTGAGTGGGGAGATGAGGAAGCAGCTTTGAGAAATGTTGGAAGAACTGCAATGGGAATTTGCCTGCTGCTCCTGGAATCAACCACCCCCGCCAGGGAAAGGAGGTAGACTGAGGGAATGCTTGAAAAAATAGGAAGGCCACAGAAAAGAAACAGGAAGGAGCAAATCCTTTCTTCCTCCTATCTGCCAGTCTCCCTCCACTTGCAAAGCTTTATAGGCAGCCTGCTAGTCTACAGTCTCACCAGCATCACAAAGTAGAGAATGGAAAGGTAGGTCTGGAGCTGAGAGGCAAGAGCTTAGTCACTGGCAAAAACACAAAGTGCTCAGATCACAGAAACTATATGACGGATATTCCTCCTCCTCTTAACCTGACTAGTTGACTTAGTCCTATACCTAGTACAAATTTGCAGAATTTCTGTAGGACACAGCTATGATAAACACAGAAGAGATTAAATGCTAGAGGTTCAACCAATTAAATCAAACAAGGTAGGTATAATGTCACATCTTAAACTTAAAATGTCTATATTCTTGATTTTGCCCACCCTCTTCCCCAAATCCATCCTCCCTCAGTCTTTTAAAAGTGCAACTCAAACAAGGTCACCTCCTCACTTTGATTTTCTAATATCTTCCCACTGCATAGAAGACAGTCCCAGCTCCTGCCATGGCCATATAGTAAAGCCTGCCCTCTCTTCAACCCTATCCACATGGCTCCTCCTTATTTTTTCAATTCTAGCTACATAGGTCTTCTCTCTGTTCCTCCAACACCCAAGCTCTTTTTCACGTTAGACCACTGCACTTTTTTTTCTTCCACCCAAGCACCGGGCTTATCACCACCACCACCACCACCACCACCACCAAATGACTAGATTCCTAATAGTCTCTGGGCCTTCTATCTTGACCCCTTCTCCCACCAACATACTAGTTCATGCTCCACATCAGCCAGCCTTCAACAACTCCGCTTCACTTTCATGATAAAGTTTAACTCTCACCAAGTCCTTCTGATCTTGCCTCAGTTAACCCAATGATACCCACTCTTGCCACTCTAATTCAACATAGTACTGGAAGTCCTAGCCAGAGCAATTAGACAAGAAAAAGAAATAAAAGGCATCCAAGTCAGAAAGGAAGAAGTAAAACAGTCTCTATTTGCAGATGATGTGATATTATATACAGACCTGAAGACTCCACCAAGAAACTGTTTGAACTAATGAATGGGTTCAGTAAAATTTCAGGATATAAAATCAATATACAAAAATCAGTTGTGTTTCTATAACTAACAATGGATTATCAAAAGAGAAATTAAGAAAACAATCCCATCTGCAACTGCATCAAAAAGAATAAAATACATAGGAATAAATTTACCCAAGGTCTTCAGTCTGAAAACTATCAGACATTGATGAAAGAAATTAAAGACCATTTATCTCTACAGCCTCATTCCCTTTCTCCTTCTTACTCTGCACTCCAGCTAGCCTGAATTATTTCCATTTCCCTGAACTTAGAATGATCTATACATGCTGTTCTCCCTGTGTTGTCAACACCAAGCTGTCCCTTGGGTCTTGGTTTTCTGTCCCTTCCTCTAGGAAGCCTTTCCTCCTCCTCCAAGTCTGAGGTAGCTTCCTCCATAAGCTCCCATAATACGCTGTTCTTAAGCCTATGTTAGCACTTACCACTTTGCCTGTTTACTTCTGTGTCTCTCAATAGATTAGAAACTGCATAAGTCATGAACTGATCTGTTTATCTGTGTATTCCCATTGGCTTGCACAGAGTTTGCCATTTAACAAATATTTGCTAAATGAATGAATGAATCTTAAAGGTATGGAAGACCTGTTGCAGTTATATTAAACCGAGCAATATAATCCAATTTGCATTATAGAAATATCCGTTTTAAAGGCAGTTTGAAGTGTAGCAACCTACAAAGTAGTGTGGGAAATTCTTTTTTTTAATGTTTATTTATTTTTTGGGAGAAAGAGACAGAGTATGAGTGGGAAAGGGTCAGAAAGCGGGAGACACAGAATCTGAAGCAGGCTCCAGGCTCCGTCTGAGCTGTCAGCACAAAGCCTGATGTGGGGCTCAAACTCACAAACCATGGATGATGACCTGAGCTTAAGTCAGACGCTTAACCAACTGAGCCACCCATGGGCCCCTAAATTTTACTAATCTTGGAATAGGTGCAGAAAATGTCAATAACATCAATAAGTTTTGAGGATGGTTTGGAGTTTGAAATGGGCAAAGATTGAAGGTGGGAAAATCAGGATCAAGATGCTATTACAGTAATCCAGTTGAGAAAAAGGATCTAAACACTTGGTAACTTTTTGAGTAAGGAAATGAGGAGTCTAGAGTAACTCTTATGGTTCTAGCTTGGGTGCAGTGAATGGTAACAGTTGATGAACCTGAGAGCACATGTCTACTTTTCCCATTAGATTCTTGCTCCATGAGTCCAGACTCTCCGGTTCCTGTTTCTACCTCCCCAAACACTGTTCATTCATTCATTCAATCATTTATCCATTCAACAAATACTTAGAAGGCCTACTTTGAACTAGCTGCTACTCTTGGTGCTAGAGATAGAGAATGAACAAGATAAATCGATAGGTGTTGAGGTACCTTATACCTCTATACTCGGTTTGTGGAGAGGTTTTATCATGAATGGATGTTGAATTTTGCCAAGTGCTTTTTCTGCATTTATTAAGATGATCTGATTATTTGTATCCCTCATTTTGTTAATGTGTGTCACATTGATTGATTTGCATATATTGAAACATCTTTACATCCCTGGAATAAATTTCATATGATCATGGTGTTTGAGTGTTTCACCTATTGTTGAATTCAGTTTGCTAGTACTTGTTGAGGATCTACATGAAAAAGAATGTAGCTGAACCCCCTTCCTCATAACATATATAAAACTTAACTCAAAATTAATCACAGACCTAAATGATAAAATCCTTGGAATGAAATAAGAGTAAATCTTTGTGACCTCGACTTGGGCCAAGACTTCTTAGTTATGACAACAAAAGCTCAAATATATTACAAGAGAAAAAATAGATATGTTGGACTTCATCAAAGTTAAAAACGTTTGTCTTCAAAGGATACCATGAAGAAAGTGAGAAAACAACCTAAAGAATGGGAGAATATTTTTGAATCATGTATCTGATAAAAGACATATCTAGAATATAAGCTCTTACAAGCCAATAATAAAAAGTTAACCCAATGGGCAAAAGATCTGAATAGGTATACAAATGGCCAATAAACACATGAAAAGATGCCCAACATCATTAAGCCATTAGGGAAATGCAAATCAAAACCACAATTATACTGGTGGTTGCCAGGGGGCTGGAGTGAGGAGGGGTACAGTTTAATGAGTAAAGAGTTTCAGTTTTGTAAGGTAAACAAGTTCTGGAGATTTGTTGCATAAGAATGTGAATATACTTAACACTACTAAACTGTACATTTAAAAATGGTTAGGAAGAGGGGTGCCCGGGTGGCTTAGTCGGTTAAGCGTCCGACTTTCGCTTAGGTCATGATCTCACGGTTCGTGGGTTCGAGCCCCGCGTCGGGCTCTGTGCTGACTGCCAGCTCGGAGCGTGGAGCCTGTTTCAGTCTGTGACTCCCTCTCTCTCTGACCCTCCCCTGTTCACGCTGTCTTCCTCTCTCCTAGAAATAAGTTTAAAAAAAAATAAAAAATAAAAAAATAAAAATAAGCAAACATTTAAAAAATTTTTTAAAAATGGTTAGGAAGATAAATTTTATATAATTTTGGAAAGTAGCCACCAATCTATATAAGCCAAATATTTTCTCTAATAACCCATTCAAATACAATGTTTTTAGATATTCTCACAAAATATGTCTTTTGTGAGACATATTTTATTCTTATTCACTTATTCACTGCTACTGGAAAATGCTGACATAGCCTCTAGGAGTCAATGCACTTGTTTTTACTTGATTACCTACCAAATTATTCATATTTGTTACCACCAACGGCAGGAAAATCAATTATTTTAGTCACAGCAAGAGGAGCTAAGGGCAAATCATCTTTAAGAATTATAAAAAATGATGGGTGAATACCTAAACAAAATGTGGTATATACATACAATGGAATATTAATCAGCCTTAAAAATGAAGGAAATTCTGATATATGTCATTGCACAGATGAACTTTGAAGACATTATACCCAGTGAAATGTCAGACACAAAAGGACAAATATGTAATTCCACATATACGAAGTACCTAGAATAGTCTATTTCATAGAGACAGAGTATAATGGTAGTTACCAGGGGCTGAAAAGAGAGGACATGGGGGTGTCAGTGTTTAACGGGTACGGAATTTCCGTTTCAGATGATAAAAATTTCTGAAGACAGACACTGATGATGGGCACACAACAGTGTGAATATACTTAAGGTCAATGAACTGGACACTTAAAAGCAGTCAAACTGGGGGGCGCCTAGGTTGCCCAGTCAGTTAAGCATGACTTCGGCTCAGGTCATGATCTTGTACTTCGTGAGTTCAAACCCCACATCAGGCTCTCTGCTGTCAGCGCAGAGCCTGCTTTGGATCTTTTTTTTTTTTTTTTTCCTCTTCTCTTCTCTCTCTGCCCTTCCCCCGCTGTGCTCACTCTCTCAAAAATAAATTGAAAGACATTAAAAAAATAGTTAAAATGGTAAATTTTCTGTTACATATATTTTACTACAATAAAACAATTATAAAGAGTGGAGGAAGACTGCAGGTGGAATCCATCACATATGATAAAACAACTATATTTCTTGGACAGATCTGTAGAGAGAAACAGGATGGCTGAAATGGGCAAAATGATCTAAGATTTCCCCAGTTTACCCCAAAGTGAGTTTCCCAGACGAACTGTCACTGGCTGACTGCGCAGAGGCGGCAGCTTTGGATGCCCCCTCTTTCAGTGGTACAGTTGGAACAGACCGAGGAATTTCTGAAGTGGGATATGCTGTCAGTGCTCCTTGGAGGCACAAATACTTTGAGGTCAGAAATCTTGCCTGATTCTTTGCAGCCCTGACCCCCCAAAGGAATGTGGCCCTAGAAGGTATTTATTACACAGCTATTGAACAAAGACGAACGTTTGATTTGGTGTATAATGGAGACTAGGTAATATCTTTTTCAGAGTGTTGTATTTGAGTAAAATGAAATGATATTATGTAAAAACACTGATACAAAGATAAGGCATTATTCTAATACAAACAGGGCAAAAAAGTCTTGAAAATTTCCCTGAAGTTCAGTTTGCCATGATCTCATTTCTTAGTGAATTAAATTTCCCCTGAAGACACAGAAAGTCATGATTTACCTTTTTCTTCTTTGTCATCTTGGAAAGCATGGGGGATGGGGCTCTTCGCCTATCACGTGACTACTCTGAAGGATATGGGTTTATTCTGAATAAAAATACACTAGAAAAAAATAGCTATTTGTTTCTCTTAGAAGTTTTTCTGGCTCTAAAACCTCTCCAGTTTGGGATGGATTTACTATGCAGGAGGAAATCTAAGGTAAGGCATTACAAGTCTCACAGATCTTCCTTGACAGGTCACATCCTGCTAACCTAATCATATTTGACAATTAATTTAATTAGCCAAGATATTTTACTGTCCAAGTTTCATATATCTGCCTCCTACAGATGAGTATCATTTTAATCTACGTTATACCGAGAACAGTAAAGAATTGTATCTTGCAAAAAAAGAATTGTATCTTGCATGTATGATTTAAGAAGCTATATTAAAATTAAGACTTGTGTTTATGTGACTAAAAGGAAAATTAAAAACCATTACATGGATGTTTTTAACAACTGTTATTTTCTGAAAAGTTTTAAAGTTAGAAAGTCTTTCCAACTCCTTTATAAAATGGGGAACATACAATTACTTTAGGAAGAATTCATTTTTTCCCCAGTTGCACTCCAGATTATGTCAAAGGCAGAGCATCCACAAATCTTGAGACGTTAACCTCCTCAAGTTTTAGATGGATTGCTTTTCAGAATTTTTCCTAATCAACATTATTTGAAATCCTCTAGCCAATAAAAGGGCAAACATTAACATTTTTCTCAAGAGTTGAGTGAATTTTTATGTATCAACACAGATGGTATTCTAGTATTTATCATGGTGAACAGGAAGGAATTAATTTTCATCATTCATGTACTCTACAAATGTGAAGTTAAAAATAGAATTTTTGTTGATGGTCAACACTGTAGATTCCATGTTATGATTCGTTCCAAGAACACAAATTTCTACATCTTCAGTGGAAGGTATACTTTTCAGTTGGAACAATGCTCTCAAAGAGCTTTCAGTTTGTCTTTCTCTTGCTCCTTTTGACTGCAAAGTGCAAAAGATTCCTGAACAAATTGCCTGCACATAGGGCACTGCTGAAAATACCTAACACAGCCATCACACAAGCATGTGTGTCTACATGGCAGAAGCACCCAGTTCACAGTCCCGTTCTGGCAAACAACACAGTCCTTGCTATTCTCCTCAGGAGGCTCCACTTCACTTTCAGACAGTCCAGCCTTTTCCAGCAAATTTCGGTCTGTGCTTTTTTCTTCTGGAGACGAATTGCTGGAGGGCGTGGAGTTACTATTTGCAGACATGAAAAGTTGCTGAAAACCAAAAAAATAAGTTTAAGGATAAACACAAATGGCAATTACTCTTTAAATCTGGGAGTTAAAAATTTGTGCTGCTCAAAATTTGTGAGTTAGCAAACCCAGTAGCAAACAACAGCTAACTTCTGTGACTAAATGAAAAACATTATCTCTTTATAAATGGTCATTCTTTGAAACTCTGAAAACAAAAGGGACAGAGGAAGACGACAGGGTACTTACCTTAAGATCATGAAATTGACCTTGAGCCAGGAGTAAATATTGATATAATATTCTACAGGGAAGTTTATAAGTCTTATCAGGAATATGAATTACTGACACCATGGAAATCTAAAATAAAAATTGAATACTATCAATGTTATTTCATAGGCATATGAAATAAAAATAAAAGGTTGACAAATTGGAAAACTTACAATAATTTATTTAAATCACAGTCATTAAAAAGGATCAATTACTGAACAATATTTCAATATTGGCAATATTTTTGCCAGTTATTTTTAGTTATACTCACATTTATAAATTTAATGCAATCCCAACAAAAATACCAAAGAGCTTTTTCATAGTTATATGAATTAACTCTAAAATTCTCATATGGAAAAATAACACCTAAGAATAGCTAGGAAAACACTGAAAAGAAAGCCTTGCAGAGGACTGAGCCCAGTCAGATATTAAAACATACTACAAAGCCTCTAAGATTAAAATAATATGGTACAGGCACATGAACAGACAGGTGGCTAGAACAGAACTAACAGTTAAGAAACAGACCCAGCTTTCTATACAAATATGATAAAGGTGACATCTGAAATCACTAGGCAAATAGTCTTTCTAATAAAAAGTATTAGGACAACTGGATAGCTGTTTGGAAAAATATAAAATACGATGCATTTCTCATAACCATACATAAAAAATAAACCCCAAAAGCATAAGAAATCTAATTGTAAAAAAGAAAAAAAAACTATGTAAGCACTAAAAGAAAACATGTGAATTCCTTTATATTCTCAGTGTAGAGACAGACTTCCTAACTATGACTCAAACTCTGAGGCAGATGCATTTGACTGTCTAAAAATTTAAAACTTGTATCACAAAAAGCACCATAGGCAAGGTCAAAAGACATCTTAAGAATTGGAACAAAATATTCACAATATCCCTAACTTATGAAGAACTTTTAAATACTGAAAAAAGTGACCAAAAATCCTATTAAAAAATGGGCAAAAGACATGAACAATCTACTCAAAAATATAAACATAGTCTTTAGCCATATTAAAAGATGCTCAGGGCATCTGAGTGGGTCAATCAGTTAAGCGTCAACTCTTGATCTCGGGTCATGACCTCATGGTTTGTGAGTTTGAGCCCCATCTCAGGCACTATGTTGATGGCGTGGAACCCGCTGGAGATTCCATCACTCCCTCTCTTCTGCCCCTCCTCTACTCATGCTCAAGCTCTCTTTCTCTCTCTCTCTCAAAGTAAATAAACTCTAAAAAAAAAACCTTCAATTTCACTCACAGCATGACAAAATACAAATTAAAACTTCACTGAGATATCACTTCTCGCTCATTAGATTAATAGATTTCAAATGTTTGTCCCCTCTCTCTCTGACCCTCCCCTGCTCATGCTCTCTCTCTCTCCTAGAAATAAATAAAAAACATTTAAAAAATAAAAAAAAAGAAAAAAAAAGGGCGCCTGGGTGGCTTAGTTGGTTAAGCGTCCGACTTTCGCTTAGGTCATGATCTCGCCGGTTCGTGGGTTCGAGCCGCGTCGGGCTCTGTGCACTGCCAGCTCAGAGCCTGGAGCCTGTTTCAGTCTGTGACCCTCTCTCTGACCCTCCCCTGCTCACGCTCTCTCTCTCTCCTAGAAATAAATAAAAAACATTAAAAAAAAAAATGTTTGTCAATACACTCTATGGAGAAACAGTCACCCGAATAGTCATATATTGCTGGTGGAAATTTATAAAAAAGAAAAAAGAAAGGTACAATTCCAAGGGTATAATCCCAATTGAGGGGAATTTGTCAACATGTAACAAAAGTAACCCATCGACCGTACAACTCAACAATATGAAAATACATATGCACAGATTATTCAGTGTAAGATTATTTGTTATTGCACAATACCGGAAATTATCTGAATGTCCAACTATAGGAGATTGGCTAAGTAACTATGGTAACTATACATCCTACACACAATGGAGTGCTATGCGGCTGTGAAAAAATAAAGTGAGGAAGAGCTCTACAAACTGATCTGAAGTGGTTTCCAGGAGATATTATGAAGTAAGAAAAGCAGGAACGTGTCTGGTATATAAAATGTGATACCTTTGCAGTAAGAAACAGAAAATAAGAAAAAAATATATACATGTGTATCTTCTCATCATTACAATAAGAAACATAGGAAGGATAAATGAGAAAACAATAAACTTGGTTATCTACAAGAACTGGGGTGTATAAGAACGGGAGGAAGGGATGAGAGCAATACCTGAGTACGCCTTTGCTAATTTTGACTTTTAGAACTAATCTGAGTAATTTATGGACACAGAGTTTAACTATAAATCTTTGGGCAAAAAATAAGGAGAAGGCAGTTGAGCACCAAAATAATTAAATTCAGTAATGACTTATAAACTACTGGGGGGAAAAAAGGAATTCCTGAGGCTGTATGGATAGGTAGGTAGGTTGGTAGGAAGGAAGGAAGGAAGGAAGGAAGGAAGAAGGAAGGAAGGAAGGAAGGAAGGAAGGAAGGAAGGAAAGAAAGAAAGAAAGAAAGAAAGAAGAAAGAAAGAAAGAAAGAAAGAAAGAAAGAAAGAAAGAAAGAAAGAAAGAAAGAAAGTAAAAGACTTGCTTATAGTAGAATACTGAGGGCTGACTGAAGGGTTGGAGTTGGAAAATAATCATTTTGTGCAACCAACATGATAAAGATAAAATCTGGTAAGAATTATCAATGGATATTATATCCAGGAGGAAATTCTCATAAACATTGGGATATTTGCATGGTCTTAAAAGTGCCCCCCTCAACTGCTTACTATTTGCAAGGGAGGAGTAAAACTAGAACAGAGGAGAAATTTAAATAACATCTTGCCAAGAGATATCAAAATGAACATCACCAATGAGGGGAAAGAACTGCCCATGCCTGGAAAGGTGCAGCCCTGAAAAGCATACATCATCACCTGTGAAGTACACTGGCTGAAAATGCACAACTACAATCTAATCATAATGAAACATAAGACAAACACAGCGAGAACTGTACTATTTTACAAAAAGGGTATATGTAACTGTATTCTTCAAAAATGCTAATGTCATTGGTTGCCTGGGTAGCTTAGTTGGTTGAGCACCTGACTCTTGGTTTTGGCTAGGGTCAAGACTTACAGGATCAAGAGATCCAGCCCCATGTCCAGCTCTGCACTGACAGGGTAGAGCCTGCTTGGGATCCTTTCTCTTCCTCCCTAAGGCCCTCCCCAGATCCCACGCCATGCATACATGAGCTCTCTATCCCTTTCTCTCAAAATAAATAAGTAAACTTTTCTAAAAAAAAATACTACTGCTGTAAAAGACAAACAGGCTATGAAAATAGTTCTAGATTAACAGAGGTTAAAGATACATGACAAATAGAATATCTGACTCCAGCCTAGAACCTGTACTGATGGGAAAAACAAGCTGTAATGAAGACTGTTAGGAAAGAGTATTCAATGGACTAAAGACAGGCTCTTCAGCAAGTGGTGCTGGGAAAACTGGACAGCGACATGCAGAAAAATGAACCTGGACCACTTCCTTATACCATACACAAAAATAAACTCAAAATGGATGAAAAGACCTAATTGGAAGCCATCAAAATCCTTAAGGAGAAAGCAGGCAAAAACCTCTTTGACCTTGGCCGCAGCAACTTCTTACTTAATACGTCCCCAGAGGCAAGGGAAACAAAAGCAAAAATGAACTACTGGGACCTCAACAAAATGAAAATCTTCACAGCGACGAAAACAATCAGCTAAACTAAAAGGCAACCAATGGGATGGAAGAAGATACTTGCAAACAACAAATCACATAAACGGTTAGTATCCAAAATCTATAAAGAACTTATCAAACTCAACACCCAAAAGATAATCCGGTGAAGAAATGGACAAAAGACATGAATTGACACTTCTCCAAAGAAGACCTCCAAATACTAAATGAAAACATGTCACAAGACAGTACTGTTTGATGCTGTTTTTGTTTAAAAATACATATATAAAGGTCTGCAAAGATACAAATATTCACAGTGGTTAACTTTGGATGATACAATATAGGTGATTGTGCTTTTTTCCTTATGGCTTATCTATATTTTCTAATTCTATTTCCTGCCGCAAACACGTATTATTTGCATAATACAGAAATTTAATATAATTGAGTAAAAATGAAAAAAATTTCAAAGCCAAAATACTGCAATAACAACCCCTGCTTTTCTTAATATACCTAAAATAACTGACTACATTGTCAAAATGTAACATTTACTGTTACAATAGGAATGGTAGAGTTTAATATATATATATATAGATAGATAGATTTAGACTATCACCCTCAGATAAAATATTGAAAAACCAAATGCTTGGCTTGCTTTTAAAATTAAGGACAGACAAAACTAATAAAACTATGCTAACAAATTTGCTTTAGTTCCAATATTAGAACTGATCTGAGAGTTAAGAAATGAGAAGCAAGATTAACAGGAAAAAGGGGGAGGGAGTCTGATAAGAAGAAAAGACCCCAGGGGGAGGACCCAGGCAGGGAGACTTTAAAAGGAAAAGTGGGGCTCCTGGGTGGCTCAGTTGGTTAAGGGTCTGACTCTTGGTTTGAGCTCAGGTCATTACCTCATGGTTTGTGAGTTCAAGCCCCACATCACAGTATGCACTGACAGTGTGGAGCCTGCTTGGGATTCTTTCTCTGTCTCTCCCGGGGTCGCTCTCTCTCTCTCTCTTTCTCTCAAAATAAACAAACATTGAAAAAAATA
Source organism: Proteles cristata cristata (assembly GCA_017311185.1). Classification (NCBI taxonomy): domain Eukaryota; kingdom Metazoa; phylum Chordata; class Mammalia; order Carnivora; family Hyaenidae; genus Proteles; species Proteles cristata. The sequence goes on along the minus strand of JAESUZ010001900.1, from coordinate 224,665 downwards.
AATAAATAAAAGGTAAAAAGAAAATGCCTATTAACCCTTTAGCTGCCTAAAGGGTCTGACGGCGGCTACCCCATGGGAATGCGTTTCCCACATGTACAGCTGGGCCACATAGTTTTCATTCCAGTTGGATCAGGGACCTGATAGCAAATTTTCCCTATTTATAATGCCATTGACCTGTACACTGGGCTGGGGGAGGGGGGAGGGGGAGAGGGCGAAAGCCAGAGGATCTCTCCTATGCACTCCTCACTGCTCCTGCACATTCAACTGACTTCCTGTCAAGCTCTCTGAGACTCACTAACATTGCTTGATAGGGCTTTTTTTCCCCATTCATCAAGTTTAGTGAGCACCTACTGTGTTCTAAGCACTGTATTATTAGGTTGTGGAAAAATACCGCTATTAGTATTACTTATTTAGAAGAACTAAACTGACTTCAGTTCAGTAGAACTTCAATTTGGTAAGACTAAAAGCCCAAACTGTGTATCAGCAGGGTACAGATTCCTCAATAATAAGGGTCTGCACCTTCCAAATGCAAGAAAATGTACACTTGGAGATAATCCTTAAGGAGATATTCCTTTAAAAATACTTTTTTTAAAGGTACTTGGCACAGGACTACGAAGGCTTAGTACATCAAGTCCTGGTTCCACCTCTTCCTGAATGACTGGGATTTTTCTTCAGACTCTATTTCAGTCTTTATAAGAAGAATATTGGTCCTAACATACAAGGTTGTTGGAAGCAGTAAATCAGCTAATGTTAGTGAATACACTGTGTATATTACAAGTATCATAAACTGTTACCATATCTTAATCAACAAACATAACTATATCATGCACTTCAGAAAAGTAGCAAGTTGTGCATTCTTCTCATGAGAGGATTTCACCAAAAGTTTATTTCCTGTATAAGCCTCTACTGTACTTAGAGGAATGTCAGGGCTCAGGTCCTCTTAGATCTCTAAGATGATTTTATCTTCCTAGTAGGGACAAACTACCAGACTAAAGAAATAGTTAGCACATAATGAGAAATGGAGATTACTAGAATTACTGAAAATACAGGAACCAAATACATATAGGATGTAGGTGCAGCAGAGGCTACAATGGAAACAAGGTGCTGTTAAGCATGCAAAGAGGCAACACTATTTTAAAATCGAGCGCTGCAGATGATTACAATGCTTATCTACTCAGTGTTAAAAATATTAAGAATAAACACGCTTCCTGACTTTATCTACCTAGCAAACATATGGATTATCAAATAAAATTAATTCAACTATAATGTAACTTTTATTTTCTAAGTAATTATCATATTCTTGTAACTCCTATGGAAAAAACAGTCATACTCTAAAGGAGCTGTACTATGTATAAAAATCATACAACAGTATTTCCCATAGATTCCGTTTTCAAGAAAAGTGTGTCTGGGCCAAATGTATAGCCTCAAGAATGAAAACAAAACTTTGTCTATTTGCCAAATAATGATGACCCATCATCCAAATCACTTGAAGGAATGTTTCCAGAATTTTAAAATTACTTACAATATCATAAATTTCTCGGTCATTCTCATCAGCTAGCGTCAACAGTGCTACCAATGGATAGCGAGATCTGGGCACTGTACCAAAGTCTTCAATTTTAGTGTCTCTTGGTAACTGGCAATATATTTCTTCTTTGCTGTCCTTTTTAATACTTTTTGAAGATGTAAAGGTAAATTGCCACTATAATCAAAAATACAGCAATACACCAACAGTAACAGTAACTTAGAAAAGAGTTTATTTTATCCATAAAAAGTCTGGTGTCTAAAATGTTCATTTGTTAGTGGATATATGAGATAAAAGGATACAAATACTGTTCTTGATAAAGATATTCACTATACAGAGCATCTTCCAGTGCTTGGGGAGTACTTATTCGGAAGCAATAAAAGTGCTTCTGTAGAGCTCCATATAATTTTTGAACACTGCACCCCCAATAGCATGTAAGGAGGCTATCTTCAAGGCAATCTGTTGTCAAAGTTATGCCAGCTGTAGAAAACAAAGAGAAGACAAAGACAAGAAAATTACCTAATGTAATTCCTAATACAATGGTACACAGTGAATAACAAAAGCTTCCTTTTGGATGCTGGCCAAGTTGGTGGCATAAAAGGAACTCATTAAAGGGCATGTGCCTGTAAATGAAGGAACTAGTCTCTGAACAAGTGACATAAAGACTTCCACGTCTACACAATTTTGAAGCACCATCAGTAAACTCTTTATTATTTACACACTTATACTTAGAAATGATCAAATTAATTTTGTGTGTGTGACTTAAAGACTTCTCTCACACACAGTTTAAGAACTGAAATATAGTTCACTATTGATAACCTACCACTCTAATAGCATATAAAATCCTAAATACAAGAAATAGTAGCACTGTCTCCAAAAGTGGATTATGCAACCTTCAGAGCAGAGCTGTATCGAAAGTGGGCACATGTAACTCATGGGGTCCACAAGATGACCACTGAAGCAGGAACAAATATTAAAAAGAAATCAAGCCTTACTACTATTAATATACACACTGACAACATTAATATACATATACTCTATCACACAGTTAATGTCCCATGTAACATGCAAAATATCCTAGGGAAAGAGTGGGGATTCCAAAACATGAAGGGCTTTATAGCAATGTCCTCATTCATTTGTTTGCTTTCAGCATAAAAAAATATTGTTATTTGAATAAACCTGATTAAGTGGACAAATAAATGATAAGCAGACCTACAAATTATATCATTTTACTTATTTATTAAACACTTCATAGGACTTACTGTGTGCCACCTGTATGATTTTTTTTCCCTTGCTTATGGCAGTTGCAGCAATATCAAGTTCAAGGGCAGCAATATCTAGTGTCTTCTACAGCTGTTAGTGGAAACTGCCATATCTGGTGCTCGGTGGCAGCGGTGGACTTAACTAGATCAAAAGCACATGGTTCAAGAGGGACCTGGGTCACTTATTCGGTAAGCGTCCAACTTTGTCTCAGGTTAAGATCTCGCAGTTAGTGAGTTCAAGCCCCACACCGACAGCTCAGAATCTGGAGCCCGCTTCAGATTCTGTGTGTCCCTCTCTCTCTTCCCCTCCCCCACTCGCGTTCTCTCTCTTTCTCTAAAATAAACAAACACTAAAAATTTTTTTTTAAGTACATGGTTTAGGGCATTGTTCTTGGCTGAATAGCTTTGGTCTCTGATTCTGGCTCTCCAAACTTACTGGCAATTCTGGTAAGCTACCCTGTATCCTTTTATTGAGATCATTTCTGTTGCTTGTTAATAGGAATTCTGATTAATACATTATGTATTTTTTATTTTATTTATAATTTTTAGATACATATTTATTTTTACTGTTTATTTTTTGGAGAGCACCAGCTGGGGAGGGGCAGAGAGAGGATACAGAGGACCCAAAGCAGACTCTGCACTGACAGGCTGACAGCAGTGAGCCTGATGTGGGGCTGGAGCTCACAAACCACCAGATAATAACCTGAGCCGAAGTCAGACTCTCAACTGAGCAAGCCACCCAGGTGCCCCATTATGTATTTTTTGAAACATGATCAAGATTAAGTGTTGGAAGGATATACACAAACATAAGATTTTCTACAGGATACCAAAAATTGAGCTTTTCACTTTCCTTCTCAGTAATTAGTAGTATGTACATTGAGTCTCAGATTTAGAGTACCCATACTAGCAGCGACATAGGATAATTTCTAATCATAGTTAGGCAAAAATTTTAATTGGCAGGAACTTTGCATATGTAATTGCAACAGAATTTGATTTCAATGTTTTATATGATTCCAATCATCAGGTATTAATCAAAGAATGGGAAATTTGGGGGGCCTGGGTGGCTCAGTCAGTTAAGTGCCTGGCACTTGATTTTGGCTCCGGTCATGGTCTCATGGTTATGAGATTGAGCCCCGTGTTGGACTCTGCACTAAGTGTTGGAGCCTGCTTGGGATTCTCAATCTCTCTCTCTCTCTCTCTAAATAAATATATAAAATTTAAAAAAAAAAGAATGGAAAATTTAATTAGCTATTATTTTTCAATTATCTATTAAATAGCTGAAGAAAAACATTCCATCAATACACATTTAAATATATATATTAAATCTAATATGCATTATATTAATTTACATATTATAATAAAACATATATCAATATTAATATATACCATTTATATTATGTTACATAACAATGCTTGTATGTTTGAAGTTAATATATGTTAAAAATCATACATCCTTTTCTTTATGTCACAACAGAACCAGAGGACATGAAGTAAAGAAAGACGAAGTAGGTAAGAAAGGGAAAAATAGAAAAGGCATATAAAAGAAAGTGAAAAAAAAAAAAAGGAACCCAGAAAATGATTTAATATTCTTGGAAAAAATGTGAAAAATGTGAAAAGATGTATCTATACAGCACTAGTTTTTTCAAAATGCAGGAAGCCAACCAAATACCCACTGATAGGGGATTAAATGAATAAAATGTGAAATGCTCTATGATGAAGTACTTTGTAGCTCCTAAAAAAGAACTGAAGCATAGCAAAATATCTGTATCTTCTACTGTGGGATGATCTTCAGAATCTATCGTTAAGAGAAAAAAGCAAGGTGCAGGAAAGCTTACAGCGTAGTACTATTTATCTCACAGGAGGGGCATCCATATCCACGTGTGTGTTTACACTAACAAACAACCATGGAAGGATAAGTCCTAAAACTTATAAAACTACCCAGTTTATTTGCTGTGTAAAAAGAACCGGAGCTCCAGAGACTCAGAGCTGCATAAAAGACTCGTTAACACACCGCATATACTTGACTAAAAGGGGCAGAGTGTCAGAGACCACTGACAACCGGATACTAAGCAGACTTCAACAGAGTGTGTCTCTGAAATTAATATTATAAGTTCGTGAGAAAGAAGAATAGAATCTATAAATTCCACTCTCCACAATCTTTCCTAAACTTGCCCATGACACAGACTGAGAAGATAATGTATTGATTTACACTAACTGATGTCAGTTCAAATCCCCCCGGGGCAAAGCTGTTCTCCCTTTAGTTTTTCTCATTTGTTCTGCAGACAGTTCTCATTCTTACATTTTCTTAGTCTTCTAAGATTCAGTGCAAACACAATGCCATCTCAAGATCAACAGCAAAAGCAGACTTGGAACACAGCCTTAGAGCAGAAAACTCTGAATCTAAACCAACCGAAGCAGCATGGGGGAGATTTCTCTCAGCCTGCCCTAACCTGCCTAGCCGTAACAGGCAAAGAAAGCCCAGCATAAGAGACAGTCTTGCAAAAAAAATTAAGCCATTAAAAAAAGGAGAAACAGGGGCGCCTGGGTGGCTCAGTCGGTTAAGCATCTAGCTTCGGCCCAGGTCATGATCTCACGGTTCACAACTTCAAGCCCTGCGTCAGGCTCTGTGCTGCCAGGTTAGAGCCTGGAACCTGCTTCAGCTTCTGTGTTTCCATCTCTCTCTGTCACTCCTCTGCTCACGCTCTGTCTCCCTCTCTCTCTCTCAAAAAAATAAATTAAACAAAAAAAAAAAGAAACAATAGAACAGAAAAGCCACAGACTTTCTTGAAGAGAATCCCTGAGAAAGAAGAACTAATGTACAAGATGATCATGCTGAGGGTAATAAATCTGGAGTGCTGGGAAATGAAAATCTTACACTGGAGAGAATAGAGGTTCACAAATTCCTCCCAAAATGCAATGTGTGTCATTTTGTCTACAGGGTAAATAAGCCAGAATACAAGGAAACTGTTACAAAGGAACAGGAAAATTTCTGGCCCAAATGAATTCAACTCAACTAACATATCCATAAAACCTTTTACACTGGGGACATGGAAACACTGTAAATCCAAACACAGTATCACCACAGTATCCAAACAAAAATCCCAGCAACCCATCCATAGTAAAGAGAGCTAAATGACTATGATTAAAATGGATTTTCATTCATTTTCAAGTAAATCAGATCTCCAGGTAGTCCCCTTCCCTCCCCTACGTGCCCAGCACCTTGGGACAGTGGTGAAAAAGGACCTGGTTTTGTTTGTTTTTTTAATGTTTATTTATTTTTGAGAGACAGAGAACACAAGCCAAGGAGGGACAGAGAGAGAGGAAGACAGAATCCAAAGCAGGTTCCGCCCTGTCAGAGCAAACCCCAATGTGGGGCTCAAACCCATGCACCCTGAGATCACGGCCTGAGCCAAAGTCAGAAGCTCAACCAACTGAGCCACCCATGTGCCCCAAGGACCTGGATTTTTAAACTATCTACACATCAAATGAAATAACTTTGTAAAATGTCACAATTATTGCCGAGAATATTATTTTAATGTCCTGGTTAGACATCTTCAATGATATCCACTGTCTACAGTTTAAACAAATGAATTCTATTCTGTTGAATATAATTCCTTCCAAAATCCCTCTCCTTATTTCCCCATAAAAGACAGATAATCAGTGATGGGTACTGGTATTTTAAAAATTAAAATACTTCAAGAAGCATGCTATAAATCCACACATCAAAAATGTTTTTTGTGTACTTTGGTAATGCTATCGCTGGTTAGTGACTGACAGGTCTTCTATTCACTGGATATCTTTTCATTTGTTTCTAACATTTAGAGGGGGACTATTTCTGCCTACAAGGAAAACTAATGGATTGCCTCAAACTTTCTAGCTCACAAGTGTGTTTGCTTGGTAACAATAAATCAGTTTTTACTTTTTCAGCGTTTCCAGGCTTGTGGAACTGTGTGGTGGGAAGGACGGCTTTGTACTGGTAGTTTTTTGGGTCAGGAGTCTCGCTTAAGACCCAGATATGACACTGAAGCAGATCCAAATGCCTGGCCACAGAGGTCAGAGGTCACCAACCTACCACTGTTCTTATTTTCTTATTTTTATGAGTTTATGTTTTTTGAAAGAGAGAGAGAGAAAAAAAAGAGAGAGAGAGAGAGAGAGCAGGGGAGGGCCAGAGAAGAAGAAAGAGAGTCCCAAGAAGGCTCCATAATGTCAGTGCAGAGCCCAACACAGGGCTTGATCCCACAGACTGTGAGAGCATGACCTGAGCCAAAACCAAGAGTCAGAGAGTTAACCAACTGAGCCACACAGGTGCCCCTGAACTAACTACAACTGTTCTGTACCTTTTAATTACGCATGTTTTCTAAACAGATTAATTTTCTCTGTCATATCTTTTTTTTTTTTTTTTTTTGAGAGAGAGAGAAAGGGAAAGTGCACACGTGAGTTGGGTAGGAGCAGAGGGAAAGGGAGAACTCTTAAGCAGGCTCCAAGCCCAGCATGGAGCCTGATGTGGGGCTTGATCTCATGACTGTGAGATCACTATCTGAGGCAAAATCAAGAGTCAGATGCCTAACTGACTGTACTACCCAGACACCCCTTTTTAAATTTATGTATTTATTTATTTACCTGTGTCATACCTTAAACATGCTTTTCCCTAATGAAAAATGTCAGAACGAACCCCTTATCCACCGTGAGAGAGGAAAAAAAAGAGGTCCTTAGTTCTCTTTAATTCATAGGTCAATAGTATAAAATTTACAGCTAAGGCAGAATAAGAAACTTTGTACTTTTTCATTACAAATCAATATTTACTTAAGGTTGATAATCCCTATTGACTAAGTATGCTGCTTTTCAACAAGTGATTCTGGAAGTTATAGACAGGAAGATGGCTACACAGGAAGGGTCACAGAAGTTAAGGGAGCAGGGTGTCAAGAAGGAAGGATTGGTCAACTCTGTGAAACTCTGCAGAGATGGTGCTAACTCATGTCTACAAAGCGTCCACGGGATTTTCTGACTGCAGAAGGGCCATGTTGGGGGGGGTACAGAAGTGGTCATCAGCGACCTTGGGGAAAGCCATCTCAGTAAAGGGATACAGACAAAAATCAGACTGCACTGATCTGTGGAAAGTAAAGCAGGCTAAGGGAAGAAGGCAAATGCCACTGGCTTTTGAGAAGCTTGGCTATGAAGGGAAAAGAAAGGGGACAGGATATACAACAGGGTAAAAAGCTGAGAAAGGCTGGGGTTATTTGTTTTTAAGATTCCAGAAATGTGAGCAAGTGTAAAAGGTGACAGGGTCTCAGCCTGGAAATCTTTGTAGAACTATGAACTATACCCTGTATCTCAGCTGCTAAAAAAGCATTTCAAAATCCAGAAGTTCAAAACTGAATTCATTACCTTTCTTCCAGAACCTGCTGTTCCTCCTGTACTATTTATCCTGGTAATGGGATCTGTCTCTGGAGGGCCCCGCAAAGAACCCGAGTCTTCCCCCCACTCTTCTCTCTTACCTGTCCCACCCAGTGTTTTCTCTGTAACAAACTATCGATTGTTTCTCTAACGGATTATTCTGTTTCTATCTCAGTGCTTTGTTCATGCTTCTCCCTCTACCTAGAATTTCTCCCAACCTCATGAGATAAACACCTACTTATCTTTGAAGACTCTACTCAAAAAAAAAAAAAAAAAAAGAAAGGAAAGAAAAAGAAAAATAAGACAGACTCAGCACATTCTTTATGAGGCTTTTCCTTATGCCTGCCTCCCCACCTCAGCAAACTTAACCGTTTCTTCTTTCCTCCCTCCTTCCCTTTCTCTTTCTCTCTCTCTTTCCTCCCTTCCTGTCTCTCTTTCCTTCCTCCCTCCCCCTTTCTTCCTCCCTCTTTCTTTCCTTTCTATTCTTTTTTTCTTTTCTTTTCCTCTATGTTTCACTCCAGTGGTTCCCAGATAGTCTAGCAGACAACTTACTTTTCCAAAAAGCACAGAAGCAAACATCATCTATTATTACCATCTCCCAAAATAACATTTTATACCAAAATAACTTATACCCAAAATACCACAATCTCAGATTAAAAAGTTATTCTTCAGAAAGTTAGCAACCTTACATTCACTGTGTTTCTACTACACCATCTGTACATTTCTCACTGCACTGAAGACCCATGAAAACAGCAGTGCAACAGACTTATCTTATCAACATCTGTGATACTTTATTCTCACACAAATGCCTCAGTTTGCTAGTTGGTAAGTTCCTGAGTAGCAAAGTTTGTGAATAATTAGTCTCTGTATCTGTAGTATTAGTATAGCTCCTAGAACAAAACAGGTGTTCAATAAATACTTATTAAGTCCAAAGAAGAGAAAGCAATAAAGAAAAAAAAAATTAATGTGCTGAGAAAGGGGCATAGAAAGAAAGAAAAAAAATCTCTGGAAAACAGTCACCAACTTGTAATTGAAGCTGAAGATGGATTAGTGATCTCTAAGCCAAAAGGATTCTTGACTTGTCTCATTTGCTTTTTGAAAACTCTTGTGTTGAACTGAGTCTCTTCCGAATTTCTCAAAATTACTGGAACATCCCAACCAAACCTGAAGAAAAATAAAAATAAAGTAATACATAATTCTAGCAAATGTTGAAACTTTGTTCTATGTGAAGTATATTGTGCTTTATTAGTTTTCCCTTTTAACATAAGCATCACAAAAGAGATTGTTATTCAATTTATATTACAGAATTAATCTAGAATTGAGGGATTAAAGGGCCTGTACATAATTGCAATGTATTCTTCAGCTGGCTGAACTGACATACTCTTGAAGACAAAGAGTTCTACTGTTAATATTACTGTTGATAACAAAGCAGTAGTCATTATAGATAAATTGTAACTAACAGCAAAAATGTAAGAATTATTGAACTTTTTACATGACACAAAAATCAAATTCATATTTAATATGCAGACTATTTGACATTATTAATGGGACAAGAGAATCTTTAAATACCAAATACAGCACTTCATTTATATAACATATTTCCTACTTTTAAATTTCATGTAAAAATGTGATAATGCATAGTAAAAGGATTAGAAGGAAAATGAAAGGGACTAAACTCAATCCCTCACAAAACTAGAAAGCAGCTAAGTTTATTCAATTAAAAAAAATAAAATGACTACACACAAGCCAGAGGACTTTAGGTTAAGATGGCACCATTAAATACCTACTTTGACATTCTCTCTTCTCTCCACTTAACAGTGATAGATAAAAGATAAACAGAGAAATCAGAGAGACCCCATTGAAATGAGAAAACAAACTGTGGTGTGTTTAAACAAAGGAATAGTCGTACTCAGCAATGAAAAGGAATAAATTATTGCTACAGCCACACGGATAAATCTCAAAAACAACATGCTGAGGCAAAGAAGCCTCACACAAAGAAGTACATGTTATATGATTCCGTAGTGTAAAATTGTAGAGCGGGCAAAACAAATTGATGGTAGGAAAAAAACAAAAAAACAAAAAAACAGGGCAATGGATGTTTGTGGGGTTGGGCGAGGGGGAGTTGGGGGAAGGGAGGAGTGTGGACTGACCAGGAAAGGACATAAGGAAACTTTCTCTGGTGACGGCAATGTTGTATATCTTGGTAGTGGTTTGAGTTGTATAGATGATATGTTTTAGAACACTGAAGATTTATACATTCACTGTGTGTAAATCTACTTCAAAAGAAAAAAAGGAACTACCAACAAAAACAAATGGTGAGCTCTAGCTAATAATACGCAATGCTTTAGTATTTACGGAAAGAGTAACAACTTACTTTGAAGCGATCAAAAGTAAGATTACAAATAATAATAAAGGTTCGATAGCAAAATGTTGATTGTAGAACCTAAGTGACGGGCGTATGTATGTTCATTGTATAATTTTTTCAAGTTTTCTGTATGTTTGAAAATTTTAATAATAAAATGTTGGGAAAAAGAGACTTAGTTGGGTTCAAGAACAAATCTTTATGACTCTGAAAAGGGAAAGAAATATAAAGTGATGAGTAAGGAGGATGCCATAGTTTGATGGGTCCTGAGTCTCTGCAGCAGGCAGGCCAGGAAGCCTTCACATTGTTAAGAACCTTATAGGCTGTCCACTCAAGGCCAGAGCCAGGGCCAGGTTCATACCTTGAATCTAGAAGCTGGTAGACCAATATCAGTATCAATGTGTCATCATATGACCTGGTCGCTGACTAGGGGCATCTGGTTGAAGGCACTGTAAAAGGTTAAATAGCAAGGGTGATGACAGGGGGGGGGAGGGGATTCTACTAAAATTTAGGTCACAAAACAAATTTTTTTTTTCTAGGAGAGAGCAAGAGAGACAGCGTGAGCAGGGGAGGGGCAGAGAGAGAGGGAGTCACAGACTGAAACAGGCTCCAGGCTCTGAGCTGGCAGTCAGCACAGAGCCGATGCGGGGCTCGAACCCACGAACCGCGAGATCATGACCTAAGCGAAAGTCGGACGCTTAACCGACTAAGCCACCCAGGCGCCCCAAGTCACAAAACAAAATTTTAAAACACACGAATAAATCTAATGCCAAGGGAAAAACAATAAAAGTAACACATGGAACAAAGTTACATTCTAGATGAATTTCATTTTATAGAACAGTTAGATAAGGCTCGTCTGGTCCTGCCTAAAAAAGCTGAAAAGCAAGCCTCTAAGAGATCAAACTGTAAGTTAACTGTATCCCAAAACATAACTCAAGAGTATTTATATAAATAGAAAAAAATCTAACACCTATAAAGTAAAATTCACAGTGTTTAGCATCCAATAAAAAATTAACAGCCGTGCAAAGATGAAAATATGACCCATAATGAGAGAAACTAATGAAAAGATCCCAGAAATGATATGAATACTAGAATTAGTAGACAAGAACATCAAAATAATTGTTATAACAATATTCCATATTTTCAAAAAAGTAAGTAAAGATTGGGAACATGGAAGATATTTAAAAAGACCCAAATCCATTTCTGAAGAGGAAAAATACAACATTTGAGATGAAAAAGACATCGGACGGGCTTAATAGCTGACTGAACATTACAGAACAAAAGATTAGTATATTTGAAGATGTAGCAACAGAAAGGATCTAATATGAGACATAGAAAGGAGGAAAAAGAGGTTGGACAACCCCCTCCCCTGTAACCCCCAAACATTAGCGAGGTGAAGGGCAAATTCATGCAGTGTGCAGAGAAGAGGCAGAGACAAACAAGAAAACTATAGATGCATATCACTCAGGAACATAGATGCAGAATTTCCTAACAAGATGCTAACAAATGAAATTCAACAATATATTAAAAGGCTAATATATCATGATCTAGGGATGCCTTAATATCACATTAAAAATTTAATGTAATTCTCACGTTAACAGACAAAATAAGAAAACCCATAGGATTATTTCAAAACGTGCAGAAAAAGTACTTGCTAAAATCCAAAGTCTACTCCTGATAAAAACTGTCAGCAAACCAGGAATGTAAAGGAACTTAACCTGATAAAGGGCAGCCATAAATATCAGAGCTAACATTGTACTTAATGAAAAACTGCTTTCCTCTGAAAATCAAGAACAAGACACTTAATAGCCGTGTGTCCTTAAGCAATCATTCAATTCTGTGTAACTGTCTTCCCTTCTGGAAACGTTTATAACAGGGCTTGGCATGTTAAGCAATGATAATGTTGAGGATGGAGTAGATGTAGGGGGGTTGGCAGGAGACCAAGAGAGAAACAACAAATCCAGTAATTTCTCCTTTTTGAACCTCAGAATTAGTTACCCCATAGCCTCTGTGTCCACTCCGCTGCTCAACATTGGCCCAGTGCCTTTTAGCTGAGATCAGGAGTTGGACACGTAACCAACTGAGCCACCCAGGCTCTCCTGGCCTGGAGCCTTTCAGAGGTTAAGTCAGGAATGTGAAATGGTAGGACCCAAAATAAAACCTTCCTATGGCAGCCATAAGATAATACCTTCCTCTTCTTTGTGTCATCCCTTGGAGTGAAAAAAAAGCAAAGGAAGAAAACACATTCTATACTTCGCATTATATTCCCTGACCCCTTCATCATTTTTACTCTCCCTACCTTTTTTTTTTTCTTTACCCACACTGCCTAGCTCCTTATACCCACACTACCAGCAGTAAAGACTAGAATCTAGAGCGCACTGTGTTCAGTGCTACTGTAGCTTCAAGCGTTACACTTCAGGTACTTTATCATACTGTACCTAAAAATTTCAATTAAAAAATCTTAGAGGTATAAGGTCCAGAAACCCAAAAAAGCAGGGATTTGGAGAAATATCTGGAAGCAATCTATTGTGAGCATGGAATTCCTTTGCAATATGCTTTAACTTAGTCCATGATATATCTGGTTTTAATATAAAAATATTATTTCTCCAAATCTTTACATAAAATCAATGTTGTAGGAAGATACACTATATCTGTTCTGTGGTTCTGTAAACACCCCAGAATGGAACAAATAATCTGAGATGTAAACTGTTATTTCTTTTTAAACATGCTTATCCAAGGCTGCTTGGCCCAGCACCAAACTATTAAAAGAAACTCATCTCCCTTGATTTTTTTATTTCTCTGCCTCATGCTTAATCTTGGGTCTGCATTTTCTAATACCCTAAAGTCCTTGATTTGACTCATATACATCTTTTAAAATTGGTATTATGAATGGTGCTAAACCCTGGACCTTTTTATCTTATATAACCTTTTTTGCCGTGAAGGATATCATATACAAAGTACACAAAACATAGTTCAATGAATTAGAAAGTAATTGGTACTCAGGTTAAAAACCCAAACAACAGGGGCACCTGGGTAACTCGGTCAGTTGAGTGTCTGACTCGATGTTGGCTCAGGTCATGATCTCACAGTTCATAGCATAAAGCCGCACGTAGGGCTTTACACCAACAGTGAGGAGCCTGTTTGGGATTCTCTGTTTTCCTCTCTCTTTGTCCCTCCCCCACTCATGCTCTCCCTCCCCCCCCTCTCAAAATAAACATAAAAAAAAAAAAAGAACCCAAACAATATCCTCAGAAAGTCTCTTGTGTATCCTCCCAAGCACTACTCCCTCCTTCTCCAATATCTTGACTTCAATTATTTTAATTTAGAATACTTGTTTTTGAGTCATTACGTAAGTGGAAGTATGCTGTGTATACTATTTTTTTTCTATTTTACAACAATATTGTTGAAGATTCGCCCATGTAGCAATTTTTGTGGCTGTATAGTCTTCTACTGCATAATAAATGTGCTATAACTTGGTTACTCATTCTACTCTTAATGGACATTTAAGTTGTCCTCACATATTGGCCATTATGAATAACGCCTATGGGAACATAGGTGCACCTTCATACAAGGTGCTCAGTCCACATACACGCATTTCTATTAGGTCTACACCTGCTGGGAATTGTATTTCTCAGCCTCTCTGTGCTTCTTCAACTTCAATGGATAATGCTACCAACTGCTTTATGTGGTAGTATCAATTTACACTCCCACCAGCAGTGAATGAGTGCTCCCCTTGCTCCAAATCCTTGCCAAAACATTATGAGCCATCCTGGTAGGTGTGTGGTGGCATTGCTATACGGTTTTAATTTCTACTTCTCAGATGACTGATTTTTCTTATTTATAGAAATTCTTTCTATGTCCTGAATATGTGCCCTTTGTTGGATATATCTTCACCCCGTCTAATTCTTCCTTTTCTCATTCATACTGGATCTCTTTTGATGAACAGAGTTCTTAATTTTAACACAATTATTAACCTTTTCCTTTAAGGTTAATGCTTTTGCTCTTTGGCTTTTCATTATTGTCTTATCTGAATTATGTCCTAACACTGCTACGTTTCTGAATTTCGATCTCGGACATTTTTGTATTCCTGTCCTCTTAACGGATTTAGCGAACCATGGCGAGAGCAGCTAAGGCTGAAGCAAGACTCTGTGTCCATTTTGACTTCACCAGTCCTGTTCCCCCAATATTCTTATGCTTTAGGGGAAACAAGCCTTGGGAGGGGGAAGGGTAGAATTCACTGGGTAACAGAATGACGTCACAGACTGACCACACCTCTTTGTCCTAAGCATTATGTTTAATGTAGTCTGAGATCATGAAAGCTGTTTTTGGGCAGCTGACACACTAATGACTCATGTTGAACTTTCAGCCTAGTAGACGTTTTCACATACTTGACCCAGTGTGAACTTGCTTATTTTTACACAAAAATCCATAACGTTCACAGTTTTAATCTGTTGATGTGACCAATATTTCTATATTTCACATATTACTCAAAAGCTGATATGCAGAGATGACCTGGAAGAAGGTTAAAAATTGGAGAACTGGTCAAACAGTAATCTATAATTGCTGCTGACCAACAGTTCTGTAAAGTACTGGTAAATAGACCCAGTGATGTTTCTCCGGCCACGATCCCAACACCTGGGCTTTTCCACATTTTTAATCAAAAACTAGAATAAAGACACTGATGCCCTGTGTATCAGATCATGGCTGATGTGACACTACAAGGAATAATAAAATAGAAAACTGACCAATTTTCTTTCCAATCAAATTTCATCTTTATCTTTTTCCACTCAGTCATTTTGGCAACTGTTAGTAATGGAATACCAACTCAGTAAATGTTTCTAAACATTACTTTCTTTTATATAAGCCTAGTCCCCTTTTTTTTTCGTACGGAGAATTTCTCACGCTCTTTCCTTTACTGTTACAATTTTATACTTATTCCTCCTGGATTTTTCTATACGTCTGGTTTCTCCCATTTCTAAATTGTTTGTTGCACTTGTTCATACTGTTTAAACTTCCAGCACAGCAATGACGTGTGGACTTCCAATTCTGACCACATTTTTCAGACTGCCTGTATAATGTCTTACCCGGCACATACTTCCAAAGCTTCTCACCAGAGGTTGAACTGGTAGACTGGACCTCCTTTCCTCGTGTCCAGAGCCTTATGGAGCCTCTTGTAAATAAAGCTAAAATTTTAGGCTCTGTTGTAAACAGTTTTGATTACCCCTTCAGCCTTGAGTTTTCAGGCCAATCAGAAAACTGACAGGCAGCTGTTAACTTGGGGGGGCCTTCTCTCTGGGTCTCACACAGCTAGATGGATGCCAACACTGGGTCAGGATGTACAGACCATTCGTGCGGAAGCCCTTACTGGGGGAGGAAGGTTGTCTCTGAGGGAACCACTGTGCTAATGATAAGACTTTGGGAAAGTGACACAATCTCTGAAATTCTGAGTTTTGTAAAATGAAGGATTAGAATAAGTGATCTTAAGGCCCTATGAAGGTTTCAAATGTCATTTCTAAATATCTTTTTTGTTAACTGTTTTTGAGAGTGTGCCCGTGGGGGAGGGGCAGAGAGAGAGGAAGACAGAAGATCCCAAGCAGGCTCCATGCTGACAGCCGCAAGTCGAATGTAGGGCTCAAACTCACCAACCATGAAATCATGACCTGAGCCAAAGTCTGGCACTCAACCGACTGAGCTACCCAGGCACCCTTGAAATGCCATTTCTAACAGTGTTGTGTTCTCCCTTAGATGGTTCCAAGAAAATTCTTGCCAATGTAAGTGTATTTGGCACCCTAAGCAAATACAAACTAAAGTCATAGCCTTTTCCTAAGAAGGAATGTGTGCCTCATCACCAACCTCATCACACACACACAACCTAGTGCATTTGACAAGTGGGATGAGAAATGGTCAAGGTCGGTGTTATCAGGAACTGGAAGCCACATCTGTTATTTAAACATAAAGAATTTAATAACGGGGCACCTGGGTGGTTCAGTGGGTTAAGCGTCCGACTTCGGCTCAGGTCATGATCTCCGGTTTGTGGGTTCGAGCCCTGCGTTGGGCTCTGTGCTGACAGCCAGCTCAGAGCCTGGAGCCTGCTTCAGATTCTGTGTCTCCCTCTCTCTCTCTCTCTGACCCTCCCCTGCTCATGCTGCCTCTCTCTCTCTCAGAAATAAATAAAACATTAAAAAATTTTAAAAAAAGAATTAATACCAATATAAAGAATGGTTAATCAAGTACCGAAGACTGAAAACGCAAGAGGGGGACACTGAGGTATCTTAGCAAGAAGCAGTTATCCCTCCTCGGACTGGGGAAACAAAGACAAGAGTGGGGATTACTGCCGTTTGGAAGCTTGGATAAGGGCTCCCCCAGAGCTGGCGTGGAGACTTCTGTGGTAGGTGGGCTGGCCAGCCGGTGCTGATATCCGTAAAGGTGTGCTATAAGACTAGTTCTAGGTATGAGGAAAAATTGCAAACTGTAAATAAACTGCTGCTACTCAGGCCAGCTGCCACCGCCAGGGTGAAGGCCAGTGCTGCAGGAACGCAGACCAGGAAAAGGAAGCAAACTGTTAAGAGGAAGTCCTTTTCTTTCTCTTCTAGCTTTCCAGTTTCTTTGTAGCATCACCTATTGGGAGACCCTAACAGGGGCAAACTAGCACAAGAGAAATGCGGTTTGCCAAGTCCCGGCCCCAGTATCACTAAGCAGAGCACAGAAGAGCACGTTTGCAGCTGAGAGATGACCACCTCTGAGGAAGATCTGGAGGCTGATTTACGATTATGTCCTTGCGGAAACACTGAAGGACACAGGGTCCTTCCTCAGGAGGACCTGATCGCCTCTTTAATCAGAGGCTCCAGGTCTATGGACTGGATTATATCTATCAACTGGGTGTAAGGTGGTAACTGCACTGTTGTGACTCAAGTCAGGCTTCCTGCTCCAGACACGAAGCCTTTCCTATGTAGTTCATGTAGCATTGAGTAGGCTGCCCATCTATTTTATTCCTAGAGACACTGTAATCCACCAGTCACTGCCAAAGACCTTTGTGGGCCAAAACATTCTCTGCTTTGTCCTCTGCTGCCCATCATGGGACACAAGTCAACCCTGACTCCTGTGAGATACCGCTGGACCTCACGTCAGGAGCTCCCACCATCATAAACAGCCTACAGGGAACAGAGATTGTCAAGGATAGAAGTCTCCTCTCGGAAATTTGTTTCTCTGTGCTTTCATGAAAAGTATGTCTTCTGTGCATTCTTGAAGGATGCAGTAGGTGGGTGGGTGTGCAAGTTGCACACACTAAATACAGTCCAATATTCCTATTGTCCTAGGCCTTCAGATTTCAGATTCTTTCCTCATTATGCCAGGAAAGTTCTAGCCATCTTAACCTTATTAAATATAGGCCACCACTGAGTCAAAGTTTCAGTAAACCAAATCTGAGTTAATGCTTTAGATTCAGAATTTCTTGAGAACACAGCCAGATCAATAAATTTTATCTGATTTAGTGTTACAGTCTCTCCTCCCTGGCCTAACCTATTTACAATCCATTCTCACACATACTCCTCCTTCCCAGTGATACAAATTAGCAAAACTGTGCAATTCTTTTAGAGGGTAGGCTATATTTTAGAGGGTAGGTTATATTTTGTCCCTGTCCTTAGGCCTCATAGCAATAGAGTACAGAGATAGGTCTTGAGTATAGACATCCTTTGTAAAGCAATTACCCTAGGCAAGGTTATTACAGGACCTTCAAGCAAGGGAAGGCCAGTTTTCTCACACACAGAAAGCAGGCTACTTCCAACAAGGGAGAGTCCGAATGACTGGGGTTTCAAGATTCTCAGCTTTATCCAAGTCAACTGAGACATCCCTAGTCCAAGTCTAAAGGCTCTACTTCTTTCCACACACTGTCCTAAGTGAGACATCAACAAGTCTGTGTAATTCTATTACCAGCACAATTAAAACTGTGTTCAGTGTTTAGTTCCATGGCTACATGAAATAAAGGGCTTTAGAACCACAGAACCTCTAATTCTCTAAGACTCGACCTGGGTGTTTTAAGATCCTAGCTGGTCATTTTCTTTCGGTAAGGGCTCCAGTGATCTCAGAAGCAACCACCCCACCCATCCTCAGTACTTGTAGTCAAAAAGTGCTTTAGCCACCCGGTCCCTCAAAGCACTTAATTTCAGAAATCATTTTATCACAATCAACCAGAGATAGTCATTTAATGAACTGTGATGCCAACACATGCCATGGATTACTAGGATCTTTTATCTCATTGACAAAGAGCTAAAGGTATGACCAACGTCATCTCTGAAGCCCATCTTTGAGAGTTTCTCCCCCAGGATCCCAATCTTGGTAACAATTTCTTTATTAATATCTTTTGTAAGTCCAATCAGGAGACCACAAGCACACCAGTTATTTTAACAGAGAGAATTGTTTTTAAGCTTACTTATTTATTTTGAGAGAGCAAGAAAGAGAGAGAATCTCAAGAAACAGAGCCCAACACAAGGCTCGAACCTGAAAACTGTGAGATCATGACCTGAGCCAAAATAAAGACTCAGATGCTTAACTGACTGAGCCATCCCAGGCACCCCTGACAGAGAGAATTTAATATGAAGAATTGTTAACCAAATGTTAAAGAACTGAAAAAGCACAAAGGGGACAGTGGCTATCATAGAAGTAGTACCAGTAGGAAGAAGCTGTCACTTTTAGAACAGCAAGAGAGGAAAGAGAATTACTACAGCTTAGAAATTTGGAGAAGGACCCCCATGGAGCTGGGGCTCAGATCTCAGGAAAGGTATTGATATCTTTGAAGGGCTGTGATAGGCGGTTCTAAAAGAGTGCAAAACTACAAACTGAGAACACAGGGGCCAACTGCTAATGGCAGAGTGGGGCACTATCACTGTGCTGCGACAGACAAGAATGAGACTCACACAGGAAACAGCAAGCCCTTGTGTCCGCCAGCCTTCCATTCTCCCTCCCCTGCCGGCTAGGCAGCCAGCTAGCAAAGAAGAAATGTGGTTTAGAGGTTCTGCCCCAGATTCACATAACAGAATATAAAGAGGTGCAACAAAGCTGAGGGACAACAGCCTCATGATCTGTAGTCAAGAGGAAGCAGGGAGCAGCTGCAGCATCAGGGTCCCTCGTTATTTGAAACTGTTAAAAGATGTATGGCATTTTGGTCCCCTTTCTGCACAGTGCCTGGCACCTAGCAAGAGCCTAATAAATGTGAGCTACTGGAGCTCACAGAAGCCACCACCGAGTTAAACAGAAACACCATACTTCCAGTGGCATGATTTTTTGCCATTGCTACTGGGATTCCAAAACTCAGCTGTTGCTGTTCTTTCTCCACTCCCACACAGTGCAGGCAGACAAGGAGAACAGTAGAAAGAAGCAGTGAGAAAGAAAATCAGAGCAGTATTGAGATAACAGCCATTACCGTGAAGACACAAGATCAACAGGGATTATATTTGGGGAGGTTAAAAAAAATGACACGGGAGGGGTGCCTGGGTGGCTCAGTCAGTTGAGCATCCGACTCTTGGTTTCAGCTCAGGTCATGATCTCACAGCTTTGTGGGCTTGAGCCCCACATCAGGCTCTGTGCTGGCAGTGCAGAGCCCACTCGGGATTCTCTCTCTCTCTCTCTCTCTCTCTCTTTCTCTCTCCGCCCTTCCCCTACTTACACTGTCTCTGTCTCTCTCAAAAATAAATAAATAAACTTTAAAAAGAAATAACATGGGTGAAAAGCACAGTAGTTTAATGGGTTTACCTTCTATCTGGGGTACTAATAGGAAGCTGATTTTACGAGATCTAAATGGTTTTCTTTGTTTCTGCTCAATGAATCTGTTGCCTTGGCTTAGGCTGGCAAATAAACACTAGTAAAAAGTTGATCTACATGGGCAAAGCTAACCAAGGTACAGGGAACCGAGGCTCAAGATAATTGGTCAGGTCCAAATCAGAATGAAAGTGACTGGCACTTACGTGGTCTTGTGGCCTCAGCAATGCATAGCCCAGACTTCCAAAAATTCTACAATTACCTGATCTTCTACCTTTCTGAAGTCATACCTCAGTGGAGTGGTTAGGCAATCATTAATCTTTCAAATCTTAAACTAGGCAGAGCCAGAATCTGAATCTAGGCCTGTCTGACTTTAAAGTCTGTCTCTTAACCACTATAAACATGAGGCTCCTGATTACCCTTACCCACAGATACCACTATCATTAGCAACACGGTCCTCACTCATTTTCCTCTTCCCAATACTATAAATAGATATCTAAGATATCTAACTCATTGGCCTACTGAAAATTAAAATTTAAGGATATAATACAATGATCCACTAGTTACCTATTTTCCTTCATGGAAGAAAATTACATTTCTTTAAAGGAATAATACTAACATTATAGTCATTAAGAAATCCTGTGTAAAGACTGCTTTTCTCACTTGGGCAACCAAGCTGTAATTCCAATTACAAACTTTCTTGAACAATAAATAGCAATAAAATTTGATGGGCCAAGAATAACAAATTGTGTAAGACTTGTCTTAATCTTCTCCTACCCAGAAACGAGGAAAGTCGTGCTCTAATGCTGCCAGAGTGGGGAGCGGTATGGAAATGTTAACACTGTGCTTAGTTTCTAAAGATGGCATATAGTTTCAGAAACTAAAAAGGGCTTGTCTCCAGGGTACCTGGGTGGCTCAGTTGACTAAGCATCTGACTTCAGCTCAGGTCACCTTCTCACAGTTTGTGGGTCTGAGCCCCACGTCAGGCTCTGTGCTGACAGCTCAGAGCCTGGGGCCTGCTTCAGATTCTGTGTCTCCCTCCCTCTCTCTGCCCCTCCCCTGCTGGTTCTCTCTGTCTCTCTCTGTTTCTCAAAAATAAATAAACGTTAAAAAAGGGGCACCTGGGTGGCTTAGTCGGTTAAGCGTCCGACTTTCGCTTAGGTCATGATCTCGCGGTTCGTGGGTTCGAGCCCCGCGTCGGGCTCTGTGCTGACTGCCAGCTCAGAGCCTGGAGCCTGCTTCAGAGTCTGTGTCTCCCTCTCTCTCTGACCCTCCCCTGCTCACGCTCTCTCTCTCTCTCTCCTAGAAATAAATAAAAATATTAAAAAAAAAAAAAAAAAAAAAAAAGGGGGGCTTGTTTCCTGTCTGTAAAGTAATCCCATATATGTGTTCACAGAGTATTTTAAAATTCATGTTACACAGGCTGATCTAGTCACTAACACATTTCCTTTGCCCCTCTGCTCATGCTGTATCCCTGAAATGCCTTCTATACTCTACCACATACATGGTAAATAAACTCCATTTATTTCTCGAAAAACTTACTCTTCAAAACCCAGCCCATGTTTCTCTCCTCAGTGGATGAATTAGTAAGATGGCTTCAACTAGCTGTATTTATAAGGCTCCTCTAAACGTGATACAAACGGCATCTCCTCAAGAGAGAAATTTTAGAATCTCTGAGCTCGAAGAACGGCTCCGGGATTATCTAACAGTCTATTCTTCTTGTCTCCAATGGGTAAACTGTCCCCACCTGTTAATGTAATTTACCTCAAAGGTCTTTTCCATCTCTAAAAGTGTGACTTCAGAACTCTTTCGACTAAATATTACTTCGAAAGGCGTGGAATTTATCTAGAAACCATTAAAATCGCAAACGATGTTTGTAACAGAGTTCAGTTACAAATTACGCCGAAAGATCTGAGGCCAAGTGCTCAGTTCTGGTCAGAACAACAATCAACTGTGTTTACTGTCCACGTCTGTGCCCTGAAGCGCAGGTGACTGATTCACTCTGGGCACACAGGAGGCCCCGATCCGGGACAGAGGCCTGCTGGACAAGCACTCTATCCCAACACCAGGACCAGGCCCTCCCCGATTGCTTTATCTCCTAGAAACAAAGCTGGGTAAAATACCTCAATCCGGCACCACCCCCAGATGCCAGCAGCGACAGCGACGGCACAGTGATGCAGGGCAGTGATGCAGGTGCGCTCCGCACCTAGTTTTTCTCCAGGAGCCAGGAGGAGTTCTCGGCACCAGCTCCCCCACAGCCCCAGGCGCCCCAGCCCCCCAGTATCCCCGGCTCCGAGGCCCGCCCCCGCCCCGCTGCTCTCCGCGACCCCACGCCCCAGAGGTCCGCCCCTGGGTCCCTTGTTTCTAATTATGGGGCACTTACCATCCCAATACCAGGCCAGTGGTCACAATGAAGCAGGTAAAGACCACCGCAATGTAGAAAAGCGGCGAATACTCATACAGCGTTACTAAAAACACCGCAGCCATCAGGAGGTCCTAAACTGAGCCAACTCAAGCCACCCAGCCCAGCCCACCCGGCCGGGGTAAAAGCCACTACGGCGCCCCGGAGCTGACAAACTTTGTGGATCCGCACTCGCCCGGGGTTCTCAGGCTAGTCGCCGGGGCAACCTCCCCGGCTGCGGGACCGGCGTGCCAATCACAACGACGCCTGCAGTGCTCGCCCCGCCTCTACGGCTTCTCTCCCGCGCTATTGGCTTCGCAGAGGGGCGGTGCCCGGCTCGACTCACCGGATTGGTACCCATGAGCGTCTGTGTGTCCTAACGGTCAAGGCTTTTCTGCGGCAAATTTTAAATACGCAGCCGGGCCAGCTCTGTCCAAGGCTCGAGTAAGGTTTTCTGATGGCACAGAGAGGAGGCACAGAGCGAAATCTACGTCATAAAGTCTAAATTCCGCATATGAGATCCGAGGCAAATTTGGGAGGACGAGGAGAGCCGGCATCTTGTGTTCTACAAGGTGAAGTAAATGCACACCTGCTTTTATTTTATCTAGAAAAGTTACAGTTGTACGGAACACCAAAAGGAGTCTCGCAAGCAGTTTACAAGCCTTGCCAGCCTTTTCAGGTTGGATTTCATGATAAAGGAAAAGTAGCATTGCGTATCAAGATTCTCATAGAAGCGAATCAACTGTCCTCCCACATCCCCTTCCTTCCCTCCATTAGAATTAGATATTTGAATGTTTGTACTAATTTTTGCTTTAGTAATAATTCTAAATACGTATTATATATATATAACTTTTTGGGGTTTTGTTTTTGTTTTTGTAAATGAGC
This sequence comes from Proteles cristata cristata, assembly GCA_017311185.1. Lineage (NCBI taxonomy): Eukaryota > Metazoa > Chordata > Mammalia > Carnivora > Hyaenidae > Proteles > Proteles cristata. The sequence continues at coordinate 201,086 of JAESUZ010001900.1, read as the reverse complement.
AGAAGCCTTTTAAAGAAAGGAGCCAAATGCTCATCCCCTCTCCTCCTCCCCATACAGTCAGCCCCATCAAGGTAGCCTCTCTGGAAGTCTCTCACGCCTCCACTGACAGCTCATCGGTTTGTGTTTAGTTCTGAGGCCACCCCCAGTTACCATAGGGACAGGGAAACGTTACCTTTTCTTCTCAGCAGCAACTTCCCCTGCTACAAGTCAGGTTTTTTTATCAAGGAAGAAAGGGACAGAGGACCATGGGATGGATCACTGGTAGCCCCTCCACACTCCCAAATCACTAGTAAAATTAGTGCTGGAGAAAGACGAGTTAAATTTGTTCTAAGGGTTCACATATCTCTTGGCAAATGACCATGTATTATGTACTCTCTGGAGTAGTGCTCTGTAAGAAACTCAGTTCAACAATATAATTTTTAACAACTACATATATGATTTGTGAAAATATATAGTTTTATTTATGGTTGGATAATTTTTAAATATTTTTAAAGTTTTTTTTTAAAGTTTATTTCTGTGAGAGAGAGAGAGAGAGAGAGAATCCCAAGCAGGCTCCATACCATCAGCACAGAGCCCCATGCAGGGCTCAAACTCATGAAATGGTGAGATCATGACCTGAGCTGGAAACAAGAGTCAAATGCTTAACTGGCTGAGCCACCCAGTCACCCCAATATTTTTTAATGTTTACTTTTGAGAGAGAGAAAGAGAGCCAGAATGTGAGTGAGGGAGGGGCAGAGAGAGAGGGAAACACAGAATCTGAAGCAGGCTCCAGCTGTCAACACAGAGCCAGATGTGGAGCTCAAACTCACAAGCATTGAGATCATGATGTGAGCCAAAGTGGGATGCTTAACTGAGCCACCCAGGTGCCCTACAATTTTTTATTAGCATAAATAACACTGCAGTGAAAATTCATAAAGCTAAATCATTTCCATAGGTGAATTCTTAGAAGTAGAACTTTTAGTTCAAAAAGTATGTACATTTTAAGCCTTTGGAGAAGCAGTGTTCTCCAGAAACATCGTACTGATTTTTGCTCCCCTCTTTATCCTCAGTTTTGCAATCATTTGATATTGTCACTTAACAAAAATCTCAGCCAATGTGAAAGGCAATTTTATTGCAATAAAAAATAAAGAGTTTTTGTAATGAAAACAGGGAGTTCCAGTTGAAGTGGCATATTTAAAATATGCCTATAATTTTGCTCTCTCCCCAAACTCCATTAAAACCACAGTAAAAGGATTAAAAAAATAAATCAACAAAACCAGGAAATAAAATAAGAGCAGCATATATTGGAAGATGGAAAACAGCTGAATAAGGATAATTCGCTAACCAGGCCATGAAAGTCAAATCCCAAACCAGTAGTGGAGACAACTGAGATTGAACTTGATTTACACTAAAGAAGTCTCAAAAAGAACAGGCACTAACACAAATTTAATTCAAGCGTTTATTTCCCATGTAGGTATCTGTTACAACCATTCAAACATGTCACTTTACTTACAACATTGATTCTTTTACCGAATAATACACAATACACAATACAGCCAAAAAAATATTTTTAACACGTATCTTCTATTTTTAAATACATATCTTATTTCATTCCACAACCCCAAATCCTCGATTGTCATGCTATATATTCTTGAGGATGAAGTCTCAAGTTCCTTGTTTGAACCACCTCTACATGACCTGACTAACCTCTTTCTTACTCATTCAGAAAATGTTGTGTGTCAGATATGTGCCAGATACTGTAGAAGGCATTAGGGATACAATAATAAGCCCAAAATGACATAGCTATGTTCTCATAGAATTTATCATTTAATGGAAAAGACTAACGTTAACCAAAGAATCTTGAACAAAATATAAAGGCAAAATTATAATAAATGGTATTAAAACGATGTACATGTAGCTCTGAGGGCATATAATCGGGGAATGATGAAACATAAGGAAGATCAAGAAAGTCTTCCTTGAACAACGGATGATTGAGCTGAGAGCTAATGGACAGAGATGTACCAGGCAGAGGGACAGGAAGGGTGAAAGCATTTAGGGCAGAAGCTACAGCATATGCAAAGGCTCTGAGGTGAGAAAGATCATAGCACACCTGAGAAAATGAAAAGCCAATGTGACTAAAGCATGGAGAGTAAGAAGCATGCTATGAGCTAAAAAGTAGAGATAAGTAGGGTCCAGACCATACACGAGTCTTGCTGTTTGAACTGCACAAGCGTACTTAGAGCAATGAGAAGCCACTGATATGATTGAAAAAGAGGCATGTTATGGACTGAATTGTGTGTCCCCCTAAAATCCATATCCTTAAAGTTCTAGTCCCTAGTGTGACTGTATTTGGAGAGAGGGCCTTTAAGGCAGTATGATTAAGTGAAGTCGTAAGGGAGGAGTGCTAATTCAATAGGAGTAGTGTCCTTATTTTAAAAATAAAATAAAATAAAAAGAGACACCAGAGAGCTCTCTCTCTCTCTGTGCAGGTGTGTACAAAGAAAAGGCCATGTGGGACACAGTGAGATGGCAGTCCTGCCTGAAAACCAAGGAGAGAGCTCTCTCCTGAAAGCCTGCTAGCACCTTGATCTTGGGCTTTTAACCTCAAGAACTGTGGGAAAATTAATTTCGTTTGTTTTGGTATTTGGTCTGTGGTATTCTGTTATGGCAGCCAGGCAGACTAATATGGAGACTGACATTCTGTTTGCATTTTCGATCAAACCCTTCGGCTCCTGTGTAGAAAACTTACTGGAAAGAGGTTGGGATGGATATGAGTGAATATGGCAGATTCTTTTAAAAGTCCAGGCAAGAAGTACTGGGGACTCTGATTAGGATAGTGATGAGTGGATTATTAGTGCAGCGAAGTGGATTATTAGTTAGAAATTATCGCAACTGTAAGTGACCAAACAAACACACACTCACCAGTACCTCACTGGAGATAGAAATGTATTTCTCTTTCAGGCGACAGCCTAAAGGTAGGTTAATCCAGGACTGATATGGTGTCCACAGTGCAAGGGTCTCAGTAAGAGTGCACTGCGTGCAAATGACTAAGGCTTCTATTTTGCTCCACCACGTGTAGCCCCATTCCAACAGTCACCTCCTGATTTAAGATGCTTGTTATAGCTTCAGCCACCGTTTCCATATTCGTGCTAGCAGGAAGGAGGAAAGAGAGGGAGAATGAGAAAACACTTCACTCTAAGGAAACTCTGAGGATACATCCCTCATTCCATTTGCCACAACTCAGCCTGGTGTCTACCTTTAACTGGAAGGGAGATTGGAAAATACAGTCTTTATTCAGGGTAGCTGCCTCTGCTGTTGAACACTATTGCGGCTGTTCAAGATGGTGTAGAGCCAAATGCAAACCCTCTCCTTCTTCCTTAAAGGGAAAATGGACTACCAATTCCAGCCTCTTCAGGTTCTCCAATACCATACCTATTTGGATGCTTTGCTACCACCCTGTCCAGCACCCATCCCTTTCCCATTCTGAGATTGCAGCCTGGAGGGGAAGCCAGAACAAGTTGGATCTGACCAAAGGCTGTACTTAGGCTCCTCCTTCTAGCACACTCCACCACTTTGGAAGGGGGGACTTCCTTCCTCTCCTTCCCATTTGGCAGATACGTGCCTTCTGTCACAGCCTCGGTTTCCTCTACCACATGGCATATCCTAAATGCCACTTTTAATTTTGACAGGGCCAGGATTTTGAAATATTAATAGAGCTTTAAACTTTGATAAAACCGTTCTCTGTAGCGTCTGGCTTTTTCTAGATTACTGCGTTTCTGGGGACTCAACAATCCCATTTTGGGAATCGAAAGCTGCCTGCTCCCTTTTGCATTCCCAGCATCACTGTTCTATTTATTCTTTGAAGCTTATACATGCTTCTGACTGACCAAGGAGAAGGCTTCAGAAGAGAAATGCAAGAAAATATGAACGTGTTTTTAAAAATTATTATCTGCACTATATATTTTTCTTGGAGTTGCTAACCCTTTCGATTTTATATGGCCTTTCTCTAGCCCACATTATTCCTTTTATTTTTTTAATGTTTATTTATTTTTGAGAGAGAGAGACAGAGCATGAGTGGGGGAGGAGCAGAGGGAGAGGGAGACACAGAATCTGAAACCGGTTCCAGGCTCTGAGCTGTCAGCACAGAGCCTGACACGGGGCTCAAAGTCAGAACTATGAGATCATGACCTGAGCTGAAGTCGGTGCTCAACCGACTGAGCCACCCAGGCGCCTCAAGCCCACATTATTCCTTGGAAGGGCAAATTTATCTCTGTTTTGAAGACACCAGTAGGAGGAACGTAATAAGCGTCATAATTTTGAGTTGCAAACTTTGAGACAAGCACAGCACAACAGAACCGAATGAATGTGCGGTTTGGGTGTGGTCCCATAGATGACAGGAATCGTGAAAAATCTTGTAGTACCTTGGCGGAGCTTAACTCTCTGTAGCCCATTGAACTTCCAAGCCCCTCTAGTAGAAACCTCTCCTGGTCTTAGCTGTTGGGCCTCTGCCATCTATACATACTGTGTGCAGGAAGCTACCTGAAGCCCACCTCAACTGAGCCAACACTGTTGATTTACATGGTACGTGGTCTGCGGCCCAAAGCTTAGGGCATTCACCTAGAACAGTGGTTCTCGTCTGGGGGCGATTTCCCACCCATGTGCGATGGCAACATTTGACAATGTCTGGGCACATTTTGGTTCACAACGAGGGAGGTGCTGCTCTCCTCCAGTGGGTAGAGACCAAGGATGCTGTTAAACACGCTACAATGCATAGCACAGTGCACTCACAGCAAAGCATTATTTAACTCCAAATGTCAATATTGCTAAAGCTGAGAAACTCTGATACAGAAAATTCTTTAGGTTCTGGGCACTTCTCACCAAATCACTGTCTGTATATCCATCCAGGCCACGTCTTCCCTGGATTACCACAATAGTTTCCTAAATGGTTTTCCCGCTTCTTTATCTCCCATAGTCTATTCTTTTGTTTTGTTTCTTTACTTTTTTCTCATGTTTTTATTTAAAAAAATGTTTAATGCTTATTGTTGAGAGAAAGAGAGACAGAGCGCGAGCAGGGGAGGGGCAGAGAGCAAGGGAGACACAGAATCTGAAGCAGACTCCAGGCTCTGAGCGGTCAGCGCAGAGCCCGACGTGGGGCTCAAACTCATGAACTGTGAGATCATGACCTGAGCCAAAGTCAGATGCTTAACCAACTGAGCCTCCGAGGCACCCTTTGTTTTGTTTTACTTTTTTAAAATTCAATTTTTCATTTACATACAGTAAAATGCATTGTGTCTCATGTACAGTTCTGTGAGTTTAAACGAAGACACATTTGTTGTATAGAGGTCTTACCACAAAAGATACAGAGTGGCAGCTCAGTTTCTAAAGTCTTCATTACGCTGTTTGGGCCTGTCCCCCACATGAGCCACTCTGGGGGTAATGTGAGTCTCGGCGATGGGTTATGTTGTAGTTCAGTTCTCTGCATGTCTGCTGTGCTTCTGTGGGTGTGTTCTGCACGCGGGGAGCTTGGGTTATGTGCTCTGCGTCCACTTTACTCTCTCCTCTTCAGGGCTTCCCCTACACCCTCGGGCTCCCAGAGGCCCTGCCTGTTCTGGCCTGAAAGATGGGGATCTCCAGAGTATTTGCACCATAAGCTGTCGTGTAGTTCTGTGTGACTGAGCTTTTCCTTCAGGTGAGAGGACAAGAAAAAGGTAGGAAAAGAAAGTAGCTGAGATACCTCTGTCATTCTGTGCAGAAGAAGGGCCCCTTTTCAGAATCCTGCCCTGCTGAGACAGGGCTAACAGGCTGCTGTTGCCCTCAGGGCAGGGCTAGGAGAGGAAAAAAAGGGGCAGGGTGGGGTAATTCCTTCCACCCCATCCTGTTCCACACTCTTCCCTGATCCAGCCTGCTCTCCTGTCAGGCAATAAAGGAGAAGTAAGCAACTAGAAAACTCCCTGGCACCATACTGGTCCTTCTTCAGGTTCTGCCTTCTTCTGGTGCGTAAGGCCTGCAACTAAGGTCTCGCAGCATGCGCTGCCACGAGATTCGGGGAAATTGGGAATGTCCTAACTGCAAGTTGCTCTCTCTACTCTGCTCACGCAGATAAGGTTCTCTAACCAGAAAGCGCTCATCACGGGGACCAGACACAGTGCTTGCTAATCCTTGGGTGGCAGGTTCCAGTTCCCTGCCAGCCTGGACACCACACCCTCCTGAGACTACAAAGCCTGCCTCACACAGCCTCTAGTCACTCGCTGTGCTCCCCAGGGCAGCTCCCTGTGGCCCCGCGTGGCATTTCCTGTTCCCCTCCCCCAGCCTGTGAGGACATGTGACGAAAAAACTGCCGTCAGTCTCATCTGGCCAGTGTTGAGTGTTCCGCGTTTGGCTATCCCCATAACCCTAGAGCAGGAATTCCCTCTCACAAACAGGATGACGAGGAGGCCATCAACACTTTCCTTCTTCTATCCACTGGCTATTTTATTTACAAATTTAGAGTCCTCTTTTATTTACTCTTTAGAGTCCTCCAGTAGTTGTTTTTATATTCTGTCCAGAATTTTTAGCTGTAATCAGTGAGAAAGAAGACACTGCTGTTTGGTTACTCTCTCTTGGCTGGGTTTGGAAGTCCCTTTATCTCATGCAACAGCAGAAGGATCTTCTTAAAAGGACACAGAAGTCAGAATAATCCTGCTAAAAGGCATAAGAGACTACATCATTCCCCTGCTCAATCTCTATGTCTCCAATACCACTGTATCTTGACTCAATAAATGCCAAAGTCCCTGTGATCATTTACAAGGCTGTTGGACCAAGCCCTCCAATTTTCTCTATGACCTCATCTACAATTCAACACAGCTCAACCACTCCAGCTATTTGATTGCTTTTTTTGTCCCCAGTAATGGTAATGACGTGCATACTTCTGCCACCAGGCCTTTGCAATGTTATTCCCTCAGTGGGGAAGGTTCCCTCAGATATTCACATGGCTAATCTCCACAGCTTCAAATCTTTGTTTAGACATGACATTACTACCCTATTTAAAATCACAAATCCCTCATCCCCTGTACTCCCCATCTCTTTTTTCCTATTTCTCCCCTACCCTAACACTAATCACCTTCTAACATATGATAGTGTTTACTAATTTATTATTCTTATTGTCTGATACCTCCTCCTCCCATCAGAATATTAGTTCCATGATGGTAGGGATTTTTAGTCCGTTTTGGATCTTGGTGTCCAGGACAGAGTTGATTACATAATGAGCCCTCAGTAACTATTTATTGATGGAGTAAATAGGTGGGAATATATAAATAATATAAACATACTTTAGCATGGGTGCTGTTACAGAGAATAAAGGACTTAGAAGAAATTCAGGTCAGGAAAGATTATTGTAGTTCAGATCTTCCCTCAATTTTTAATCAGAATTCTCCTTTACTATTGACCCTGATCAATAGTCAAATGCTTCCCTGGACAAAACACATTCTAGTGATCGCAACACAGCTTAGCATTGATCGGTTCTTGACTTTTTTGTAGGGGTTAGCGAGGCATAAAAGTTCTGGAAAAACATTCTGGAACTTCACACACACACATCTCCCTATCTCTGTGAATAACCCAAGCCAGAATGGCATTTCCAAACCTCCTTTAAAATAGATGTCATTTTTTTTTTTTTGTCGTTGTTAAAATATGTTCTATAGACTGAGTTTGAAGTTTCTGTATATTAATTTTATATCTCCCATAAAATAAATCATTTTTACCAGTGTCCTTTTCTTGTAAGTACACCTAGTGCAGTTTCTTGGGTCTAATTAAAGACTAGCCCATTTCATAGCCAATAACACTTATAAATATTAAAAGAACAGAATGAAAAGGAAAAAATGGATTTACTATTTATCGGGTGTGATGTCATGCAGCTTAAGGTTAATTTTCTCACCTTTTCCTTTAATTCTTCCTATAGATAGAAATAGAGGAGATGGGGAAAAGGTGGAGGTCGAGGAAGAATCTACTTAAAGTCAACTATAATTGCTCATGAACCAGTAACATCATTTTCTCTCCCATCATTTGTTACAAGGTACTATGTTACACAGGCAAACTTACCAGTTCTCTTCTCAGAGTCAAAAGTAGTATGAGGGCAGACCGCTGTGAGAATGTAGTTCAGTTGTGGAATTTCTTATAGCTAGTACCTTTATTTTTTCTAATCGATGAGAAAATAAAGGTATTGCATCAGATTAGTGTTTTGAACCCTGTTTTAATGTTATTTACTAACATGCTAACAATTTGTTAAATTTAAACAATATGAACTTTAAAAATTCTAATAATTAGTTTAGTACTAATGGAGAAAGATGGCAGTGGGAGCATGCTCTGGAATTTTCTTTGGTCCTTTCACTTATTCAGCAAATATTAACTGAACACTTATTATGGACCAGGCATCACGGTAGCACCATGCTGTCAACACCCGTGATATCCTGTCCCAGGAAGCCTCTTATGTTGACGGCACCTGTGTGAATTCTAGAGTTCAAACTTCACTTCTTCCAAACACTTTTCTGACCACAAAAATAAGCTTGCTCCAATAAGTGCAACTCCTAGAGAAACTTCTCAAAGTGTCCTTAGGCAGTGGTTCGTAACACCCATACCGACAGCAATCATTAATCATACTTCAATAAATAAACACCATTGAGAAAAGGAATGTATTCACCAAATTCTAGACCGGGGTTGGGGGATCGGGGAAGGGTTCTGGAGACATGGAAGGAAAAGCAAGCGTGCCTAGATTTGAGGGAGATCCTATTTGGTCAACACATATATTTGCCAGTGAAATGACTGCCATAATCACGCCACCATGAAATTGCTCTTGAGGAAAGTTAAAAGAGAGCAAGAATGGGCTCGAATGAGAAGAGTGCTTTTTGGCACGGTGGCCCACTCTCAGTCGACAAAACCTCCTTTCCCAGGAGCCGGAGCAGGAGCGGAAGCAGGCGGGCGTTCGCGTTCCGGCGAATTTTGAGCCGCGCCTCCCGCCGTCCGTCGTCACGTGCCGACCCGCCCCGACCGCGTTGGTGGGTGGGGGCGACTCTGCCAGGCGCCTGGGCAGGAAGGGAGGCGGTCGTGGTGCCATTCTTAAAGGGGCCCGAGGGAAGGCGAGAGGCTGCTGACGGCCGGAAGGAAAATGGTGAGTTGCCGCCGGGGAGGGCGGGGGCCCGAGGGCAGGGCCAGCCAGCGGGCCTCTCCTGTTTGCCGGAGCCCGGCTCGGCGGGCAGCGCTCGGGGTGGGTCGGCGGCCGCTTCCGCCCCGGCTGCTGGCGCGTGCCCACAGCCAGAGACTTAGCCTCTCCCCCCCGCCGCTGCCACCCGCCTGAAGGCAGCATCCTCCAGCGGGTCCTGGGACTGGGGTGCGGCCAGTAGGGTTGGGTCATCTTCGCCGGGGTCCCGCTGGATGCAGAGGGCCAGCTCCTGACTGCAGGGTCTGAGGGGCCGGAGGTCTGGCTCAGCGAAAGGCTCCCCTAAACACCGATTTCTTTGCCAGGGCCCGGGCCAGGCCTGAGGGCCAGACAGGCGCAGAGCACCTTCCGCCTGGCGGCCTTTACAGACTGGGAGGACTCAGAAATTCAGATTCCATTCTCGGCCTCGCCTTAGCTTCTGTCCCCTCCTTCCTCCGCCTGCCTCTAAGGGTTTCTCCGTATTTTTGCTTTCCTCGAGTCAGGGCAGCTGGAAACCTTTGACCCAGGACTTTGATGTTTAACCTTAAAGTGACTGTCAAATGCTTTAGTTTTGTTTGTTCCGGGGGCTTTGGCTTCTGGGGGGTTTTACTTCGTTCTCGAATGGGTTGAACCCCATGCTTAAAAATAAAATGGAGAATTAAATCATTTGCCTAACAAGGATTTTTCTGGGTCTTTGCTATCGAGCATTTAAGTATTCTCGTTTCTTTAACTGGAAACAAAACACAGCCCCCCACTGTCCTATCTCTGGCTTCTCATTTCTCAACCCATCTCCTTCGAATTGTTCTTGTCATGGCCACCAATTCCATGGGACTTTTCAGTTCCTATCTTTCCTGACCTTTCATCTGCATTTCTGGACAGTTTACTCTCTCCCCTTTTTGAAGCTTTCTCTTTCCCCTTGGCTTCTCATTTTTCTCCAACTTTTAGTATTGGTCCGTATGTGTCCCATGTCTAATGCTTGGTTTTCCATTCTGGGTGTTTTTTCTTTTTCTTTATCCATCATTTCTTAGACTCATAGCTTCAATTACCTCCTACCTATAAGCAGATGACTTGTGAATTTGTATCACATTTGCGTCTGGGATCCAGTCCAGGTATATATATCCTACTATTTAGTTATCCTGAAGGAAGCTTTTCCCCGCTTGGGTACTTCATAGCCACCTCAGTTTGTCCAGAGTAGAACTCATTCTCTTTCCCTGCAAACCTGGTTTTCCTCAGTGTCCCTCAGCTCAGGGAAAGGTATCATTTAGTCTGTTACACAAGTGAGAAGTTTGGAGTCACCTCAGTAACCCTTTTTCTTACGTCTTCCCTCCAGTGTGCAATCTGGCATTAGCTCCTTTGAAGTGGTTAAGAGAGTGGCTAGAGATCAGACTTCACGAGTTATGTTAACTTTGGGGCAGAGACTGGGATTGTTTTAGGCATGAGGGGAAATACAGGTAAAGGGCTTGGCACCATGTTTCTCTCGTTGTGTTTAATATGGGTTAACTGTTCTTAGCAGTATTTCCCTACTTTTCTTGTACCTCATCAACCTAAGCTGCTTTTCATCTCTCACTTGGACTAGTCTTGCCAAGTGACTAGCCTTGCTCTGTTATTCTTGGCACTCTGTTTCCTGCATGCAGATCTGATCATGCTTCCCATAACCACTCTGCTTAAAAGTCCTTAGTCGCTTCCCTTCTCTTATAGGATAAAGACCAAAATATGACTTACACCGCCCTTTGTGGTCTGCTCCCTACCAACCTTCTCTTATACCACATTTCTGCTCATTCTCTGTTCTAGAGTTGCACATTGGCCTTTCACTGTCTTCCATGTACCGTGATCACTTTAAACAAAGGGTCTTTGCATAGGAAGTTTGGGTCCTTTAGATACCTTTTCAGGCAAGTCTTTTGCGACCATGGTGTTCTTCCCTAGTCATAAGTTCTCATAGCAGCCCGTGTCTCCCTTGTCTAGTTTGTACTGCAGGTACAAACAAGTACACATTTTCTTACCTGATCCTTTTATGTAGGTCTGTTCTGTACTAGACTGTAACAGACGCTCCCTGAGGGCAAGCCCATATTATTTATTTATTTATGTATGTATGTATGTATTTATTTATTTATTTTATAGGATTGTATCCCTAGCACTTAGCATGGTGCTTATACTCACTAAATGTTTGTATCCCTAGCACTTAGCATGGTGCTTATACTCACTAAATGTTTCTTATGTAGATAAACCAATAAGTGAACACTTGAGCTCAATACTCCACTTAACTGTGTTAATATTTACCCACATGGGGTTGTTTGCAGGGTGTTATACTCATTCTTAAATGCTTCTGCTAACTGTAAGCAATTAGAATTGACTGAGCCTGCATCCCTTTTCTTGTAGGAAGGAATTTTTCGCCTTATTATGGTATTGGGAGGGGTGAAAATGCCCAGAAAAGTGCTCTATAAATCAAACTATAGCATGTTTTTCACTTGGGTTTCTGATCCTCAGAATGTCAGAATTGCACAAGCAACTCTGACTGTCAGAGCTGGAAGGTAAGACTTGTGATAAATTGTGGTCTTTGTCTAAACCAGAATCTAAAATATTAATTAGTTTCACTAATGGGTTCAACTTTTGGTTGAAGAGAGAATGGAAATTCTAAATTTTTGACTTCTTTTTTTTTTTTTTTAATGTTTTTTATTTATTTCTAGGAGAGAGAGACAGTGTGAGCAGGGGAGGGTCAGAGAGAGAGGGAGTCACAGACTGAAACAGGCTCCAGGCTCTGAGCTGGCAGTTTTTGACTTCTATATCTTTCTTGAAAATAGACAAAAATAGACTAGGGTTGAATACTAGCTCCTTATGACTTAGCATCTCTTTCTCTAAGGTGAACTAACAGGATGCATGCACATGACTCCTTATTTATTGGATAGGAGCCTTATTTATAGCATAATACCTATTGATGCGATGTGCTTTTTAATTGTAACTAACATATCCTGTTGTCTATCATACCTTACATATTACCAGTATTCTGAATTTAAAGAAAAATTAAAAATTGATACCTATTTCTGCTTTAACTTATGCTCTCATTTACCCAACATGGGGTCAAAAAGCAGATTTTTATTACATTTGTATTTTAAGTTAAAATTGGAAGCCTTAACCTTTTTGGGTTATAATGAGACATGTGTATTTAGCATTGGTCTCAGAACTGTTCTAATTTTCTTGAAAGAGAAGGAAAATTACATATGAAAAGATCAAAGAATGTGGACCTTGTTTGGTACCTGACTCAAACCTACTGTTGGTAGCAAAAAACAACACACACACACACACACACACACACACACACACGTGGGTAATCTGAATTCCGTTTGATCATTTGAGATTGGGATTATGGTTAGTTTTTTTGGTTTTTTTTTAAGATGAGATATTGTTACTATCCTTGTATTCTTAATGGCACATACTGTCATTTTAATGATATATACTAACATATTTACAGTTAAAATGAATTTGGGCCTTTGCTGTGTGACTTCCATGGGGGCAGTATTGAGGGTATTGATGAAATTAGACTGGCTATGTGTTGATAATGTTTGAAGCTGATACAGGTGCATAGGATTCCACTATGCTATTCTCTCCTTTTGTATGTTTTCAAAGTTTTACACATTGAAAAAGGGAAAAAAAGGTTTCCATCCTCGCGCTTGCAGTCGGTAATACATTCACATTACTAAAAGAAGAGTGCTTTTGGCCACTTTGTTGCCAGATTTCTGGAGAAGAATCTCTAACATTTTTTTCATAATTGTAAAAGGTTCTTCTACTTTTTATATTTGTTTCATCTAGTTTTGCTTTCATAATTCTTTTTTTTTTTTCGTAATCTCTATACGCGGTGTGGGGCTCGAACTCAAGACCCTGAGATAAGAGTTGCACACTCTGCAGATTGAGCCAGCCAGGCACCCCACTTTCATAATTCTTAATAACTTCTTTTTAATCCTCATAGTAATTTAATTAAGATATAAAATGTTATCGGTATTTACTCTTGTGGCTTATTTTTCTTAATTTTTGTTTATTTGTGTTTTTTCACAGCTGTGTTACACAGAAATGAACCAAGGTCTTTATAATTCTAAGTACAATAAGGATGATTTTCCTGTTCTTCCTGCGTAGTACAAAAATATGTTTTCTAACAGCTGACAGTGATCCTTGACTTTTCCTATATTCTTCCCTTCCTCTCCAGTTCTGATGAAATTGCACATTATTGTATATAGTTCTTTAAGACATTTATTAGCCAAAGAGAAAGTTAAAGGGTAGCCTATATATAAGATGAACAAATGTGTATGATTCACAGGGATATAAAGGTTAGTAGGTTTAAAAGCTCTTTAAATATACATGTGTTTCAAGTTAATTCACTTAATTGTGATATGTGTAGATGTCAGTATGTTTTTAAAGGTATTAAGTTTTCTATGGGCTCCTGGGTGGCTCAGTCAGTTGGGTGACCAACTTTGGCTCAGGTCATGATCTCAGGGTTTGTGGGTTCGAGCCCGGCGTTGGACTCTGTGCTGACAGCCATCTTGGAGCCTGGAGCCCGTTTTGGATTCTGTGTCTGCCTCTCTCTCTGACCCTTCCCTGCTCATGCTGTCTCTCTCTCTCTCTCTTAGAAAATAAAACATTTAAAATTTTTTTTTAAAGTATTAAGTTTTCTAACTTTAACATGTACGTGTATTGAAGCCATGGCATTTTATACATGATTTTTTTCTTTTCTAGAGCGAGTCTTTGGTGGTTTGTGATGTTGCCGAAGATTTAGTGGAAAAGCTGAGAAAGTTTCGTTTTCGCAAAGAAACGAACAATGCTGCCATTATAAGTAAGCTAAAAGTGATTCCCTTAGTTTCATGGTCTTTGTTGATTTTTATCTTCTAGCTACATTGAATAAACTGAGACTTTAGGAAATAATATGCCTCCTCCTGTCTTAATCCTCCCCCTTGCTTTTAGATCACTTAAAAAAAAAAAAAAAGTAACATTTGTTATCTTAGAATAGAGGTGGAGTGTCCTGCCGGTCTCCTTAGCTGCCTACACTGCTCTGGAGAAGATAATCTTAGTCACCTGCTCATGGTAGTGACCCATCCAACTCCATCTTCTAACTTATCAGCAGATTAAAAATTTCCTGGTCCTTCACTCTCAACCAGAAACCTTTGCCTACACCTCAAGTGGTAAAGTGTTCAGCATTGTCTTCAAAGTGAATTGGGGCCTTGTTTCAGTTCTAGACTTGAGCCCTAGTTTCACGGAGAGTACTTTTAAGTGTCACCGACTTTGGACAATGGGAGGAATGATTTGCATATTGCCTCTTCCACTGTGAGCTGTGTCTAATGCTATGCAGATTTCTTTTATATTCTTAAGTAATATTTAAGATGTGGGTGATGATTTAGAAAGGTGGAGGAAGGGCCGGGGGTGACAGTGTAGAACTCTATAGACCATGCCTCACAGAGAGTCTCTTGGCAGATGTGAATTAACAAGGCAGTCACAACTTGTCATGAATTTTGGTTCTATTACAAATAAATACTACAACATGGGCGTGCAGTTCTTAAGAGTGAACGTTCATGTCAGTACCATTTTGCTGCAAAAGGTAAAGCTATTTCAGATCTTCCTGTATCTTACAGAATTTACTATGAAATTATTACAAACCAAAACTGGCCAACATTTCAGAGTAATGGAAAAGTATAAAGGCATAGATTATCTAAACATATTTCAATTTGTCTTCGGATTATGTTACATATATTTGCATATAGATATGCTGTTTGATAATTCGTCATGTCTGAATAATCACACTGCGCTGTGAAATCTGGACCCTGGGGAAGCTGGGAATCTAGTGGTGGTTCTATCCTAACCCCTGGTCTGCTTTGCCTTTGCAGTTCTGAGCGTGCTACGTAGACCATGCTCCTTTGTAGTCACCCTTTCAGACCTTTTCTTATTATCAAGGAAGTTGTGTTTGCATTACAAAATTCTTCAGATACACAGAAAATGTGAGGAGTTGATGTAAACTTCTAAATAAGCAAATTAGGTGATGAGAATTGTGGGTAAAAGCCTTTAAATGCAGACTGCTTGAAAAGTACAGCTAGCTAATTAGACCATAAACTAAACTGCAAATGCGTTTTGTGATTGTGTTTCTTAATGTTTTAATTTTAGATGCCAGAAAAAGAGCTGAGACTCTGTGGGTTGGGTAGATTGAGGTCACATTAGAATCACAGTTTACCTATACTGTCTTTTTATTTTAGTGAAGATTGATAAGGATAAACGCCTGGTGGTACTGGATGAAGAGCTTGAGGTTTGTTTGATCAGCTAAGTACAGTTTTATAGTTAAGCAATTAATATTGCTTAAAAGATGCTGTGTTAGTTACATGTCCTTTTAGAATGAGTCTAAATACATGCTTGTTATGCATGAAAAGCATGTGCTAATTATTATGTAGCACAGTCTTGCTAATTTAATCACTTTCTTTAAAACATTAATGAAACCAGTGTAATAAGTGGTCGAAGTTAGGGCTACATGTCCAATAAAAACTCAGTTAACTTTATAACTTCTAACTTGCTTGGCCAATAATTAAGCTCTAAAATGCTATAACCTAAGCGTTTAGTTTGTCATATTAAGTAACTAATTTAGACTGAAAAGAAATTAACTTCTTTTCTCCAAGATGTTGTTGTTTCCTTTGAGTGGCTTATTATCTTACTCAGAATTTCCTGACAGCTGGAACATGAGCACAACTGTTTAGTTAATAAATGGAACTACATTGAGTGGACTGGTGTGGGCTTTCATTGGCTTGAGGGTTTAGTGATCTCAATTTATATGCAGTTTAGTAACCTAAAATTTTATGTTATGGGATATGGTTATGAAATTCTATCTGTTAGTAGAATGGGTACTTGGTATATGTCTTAAGGACTTATAGGTAAAAAATGTTTAAAAGATGTTTTTCTTTATGGTGCCAGGGCATTTCACCGGATGAACTTAAAGATGAACTGCCTGAACGACAACCTCGATATCCTTTTCTTAGTGCTTCAGTGGTCAGAATTTTATTTATGAAGTTGGTTTGTTCAGTTTTTAAAAGACCTATACTTTACAAAATATTCTCCCATACCATGATCACAATCAAAATGTGTATGCACAGGGGTGCCTAGTGTCCAGCTCAGGTCATGATCTCAGGGTTTGTGAGTTTGAGCCCTGCATCAGGCTGTCTGCTGTCAGCCCAGACCTGCTTTGGATCCTTTGTCCCTCTCTTGTTCTACCTCTCCCCCACTGTGTTCTCTCTTTCTCTCTCTCTCTCTCTCTCTTTCTCTCAAAAAAAAAAAAAATGTATGCACATATTGGACTAAGAAAAATGGGAAGTTGAAGTATTAGTGAGATGAATTATTTCTTTTTTAAAAATTCCTTTTATTATGTGTTTACAATAAAAATTTAGAAAGAGAAAAAATCCTTACTAAATCTACACTTTTAATAAATTTACTTTTGAGGGATTATATGATTTAATAACAACTTTGGGGCTCATATATACTTTTGTGGAAAGATAATGATAATAAAGGTATGGCCCAAATGGATAGGAGAGAAATTTACCACTCACTAGCTCCTCAGTTGTAATATTTCTTTCAGAACTTTGTTGGTAGGTACTTGTCTCAAATAGAGCAAAAACTTTTAGTTTCTTTAACTTGAGAAAAACCTTCATTGTGTATAGTTATAAATATCAGCATGATGATGGAAGAGTTTCATATCCTCTGTGCTTTATTTTCTCCAGCCCTGTTGGTGAGTAAATTCCTTTAAATAGTGTATATTTGGTTCTGATCTAATTAAACCATTTTTATATAAGACAAATTTTATGCTTGTTTTAAAGATATAAAGTGTTGAATTAACCTAAATAGAGATATGTGTGCATGTGCACATGAATTCATCCTTAGAAAGAAATTTTAGAGGCGTAATTCATCAGTCAAATCATACATACATTTGAGGAATTTGAAATGTAGTGTCATTGTAAATTACCAGCATACGTTTTTTATTTTAGTTTTGTGCATAAGTACGTGAACTTCGTGTATGATCATGATTCATATTTGCATTTATGTTTAAAATAGTAGTTACCGTTGCTATGCCTATAATCTTGAGAATAGTTCCAGAATAGCTTACATTAGATATTAAAGTGGCTTATTGTTAATTAAGGTATATCGTTATCACCATAATATCCAGTACCATCACCATTTTTGCCCATAACTCTCTGAACCCTTCTCTAAATTTTACTATTTGCATCATTTACTTAGCACTTAAAATAGTAACTTTTTTCCAGGGCTCATCTCCCCACACTGATTTATCACCATCCCCAAACCTATATGTGTTAGGCATCCATAAAATTGACCTTGATATTTAATGTCAAAATTAAGTTAGTGCTGAAAATTTCTTAAGTATTTACAGGGTTGTAAAAGATCTACAGAGATCTAGCTTCATTTATTTTTATTGACCTATATAGCCTTGTTTTTCATTTAGCTATGGCTCTGTGCAGGCAATATGCAGTATAAGACTCTCGAAATACACCCATACGCACTTAGACTGAAGTTTTTTGTAAACCCAGTAGCATAAGAAAATCCTAAATGTGTCATTTTTTGGAAGTAAGAAATGAAAACTCATCACTTTTTAAATTTCTGAGTCTCATGTCTACACTAATTTCTCTTTCAGGATGTAAGCCTGAACAACAGATGATGTATGCTGGGAGTAAGAATAAGCTAGTCCAAACAGCTGAACTAACCAAGGTTGTATTTGTATTTTACTTGCTTATTGAGACAGTATTTTTCCCTTCAGGTGCTAAAGTAATCTGAAGAGTTAAGTATTTTTTATGCAGGTGAGAGTTATATAGAACAGAGCAGTAAACTTAGAGAGTTTTATTGTTTGAAAAAAGTGATACAAGTCATTAATTCAAAGTTTTTTGAATGGAAATTATAAGTTGATTAGAAGAAATCACATTCAAAATATAGGCAGCTTTAGAAAAGCCACTGCAACTATTCAATCTGTTGAGAGTTTTTTTTATCTGGTATATGTAGTTTCTGGTAGATAAAAGTAAGCATTGAAACTTCTCAGAGCCCTTTACCATAGCCTAAATGAAACAAATTCCGTATTATGCAGTTAACTGTTTTGTTCCCAAGTGTAAAATTAAATTGTTAAGAATACTTACTAGCTTTCTAAAGCTACAACATTCTGTTTGATATGAGACCCTGTCCTTACGTCCCCATTGGCCCCATTGTTTTATGGCATTTTTGAAGTTTAATGGTAAGAGATATACTTGTTCTCAAACTGTATTTAACTTCCATGTATTAGTTTGAGTTGATAAAGTATATACTTTTAAGGTTTTGAAATGGAGTATTGTATCACTGAAACAATACTTCCTTTCAGATTTTATTTTAAGAACAGCATCAGTGTTTTCTCCTTAGGTATTTAATCATCAACCCAGGAGATGTCTTTCATTCCCCCCTGCTTTTTCTCTTTAGCCCATGTAATTGTGATTGACACCACCAACTTATAGACCCTACTTTTTCTCATTTGTACCATAGGAACACCTTGGAGTTGACCTAAGGGGTGGGTGGTTAGGAAGGAGCTCTGTTAACAGCTTCATTTCTGTTCTAATCCCATGCACACTGTAAAGTGCTGGAATTAAGGCATTACAATTTATAAGTGGCTTTCACAGATAATCACATTGAATCCTCACTACCACACTTTGTGGTTGATGGTGATATTCCTGTTCTGTAGATGGGAAAATTGAGGTTCAGAAGATGAAAGACTTGCCCAAGGTTTTATAATAGTAAATGACAGAGCTAGGATTCAAACCCACATCTGGTCTCAATCCCATCCTTTCTGCTCTATTACATTCTTTCTTTGTGTTATACTTCCTCCGTCTATGTGTGTACAGATCCTTGCAGAGATATGTGGCTGTGGACCTGTAGTGTATCCTTATCAAAACAGTCTACAGCTTGTATTTCCTCCAACTGTGGAAGACCAGTGTATGTTCTTCAAATTCCTAACTGATTTTAGTTGTGTATACTTGGGGTATCTCTTCTAGTGGATATGATGTACAGAACTGTTCTTTTAGAACATTTGTAGATTTGTGCTTTTAAGAGAATTTTGGTTTTATGCCATCTTGATTGCTAAACTTTGGTAACTTAGTACTTAGCATTAAAAAAAAAAAGTAAAGGTTGGGGCTCCTGGCTTGCTCAGTCAGTAGAGTATGTGACTCTTGACCTCACAGGTGTAAGTTCGAGCCCCACATTGAGTGTAGAGATTACTTTAACAAATAAAAAAAGTAAAGGTATATCTAACTTACATAGGTAAGTCATGAGCAGCATGAATGAAAGGAAGGAGGATTTGATATTCAACACTGACGTATACAATATGTTTGATTTTTTTTTTTTTTTGAGAGTGTTAAAGTATGACCTAAGATTTTTTTTCCTTAAGGTATTTGAAATAAGAAACACTGAAGACCTAACTGAAGAATGGTTACGTGAGAAACTTGGATTTTTCCACTAATGTGAACTTCTGTGTTTCTAAAGTATTTGTGTATTAACCTGACCATACTGGAACCAGACATAAATACTTATGCCTAAAAATGCACTGTTACTTACAGTTTGTTTCCTGCAGTAAAGAAAAATTCTTCATTTGTTCAAAGTTTGAACAAAGGGGAAATCATCTTCATAGTAATGAAACTTTGTAAAGTGTTTCCTTATATTTGTAATTGTTAGGTGGACTACTTCTCTCCAGGGACTTTTTGCACTCTTGTGACTAATTTCTATAACTTACGGTTCAGAATTTGTTACTATTTACAGACGCTGTTGGAAAGTGGGTATTAGATTGTGATAGACAACAGTTGCCTCCTTTTGACAAATACTGGATATTAGCAGTTTATATATGAAAATAGCATATTATCACTTGTCAAATCTTTGAAATTAATTTGGGGTAGAACACTTGAATGACCCAGTTTTGAGCCATGAAAAGTAATTTACTGTAGTGTAATCTGCATTACAAGTACACTTTTCATCAATTCCATGCCTTCTTTGGTTTCCTGTATCTTTTTAATCAAGTCCAGAAATTTTGTTCATCAGTCATTTCATTCTTAGGTCTGGGAGTTAGATTTTATAATAGTTATGACTATTAGGTTTTCTTTTTAATAGAAAATAGCATCTTAGTCTTGGAAATTGATAGATTGGAACTAATCAAGGGCTTCATTCCTGGTTGTGTCATAGCTAGATAGTTTTGGATCTAGGTTGATAACACTTTATTTATAAAGCACCTCTCAGTGTTGTCCTGTGAACACTAGTTATTTTAAGTGTGTTAATACTGTGCCTTTGATTTGTTAGCTTTGAAGTTAGTTTAAGACTTTTACACTGCCAGTATTCCAGATTTGGTGAAATTAATACTTTTGTAAAGGGTCCAAGTAAAACAATTTTCTAATATGTTTATCTGAAATTTGTAATAAAGTCAACTTCATATTTTTAAAATTCCAACTATCTGCTTGCATTGGTGAATATATGGCAGTTGAGAGTTATAACTTTGGGTATACTTATGATTAGTTTTGTGCCATAGGAAAAATTACTTCTCTTAAAACCTTGGCCAGAGTTAGTAACATTAACACATCAATAGAAATTGCATCTTATATCCTAAATGTCAGAAGATACTCTAAACTGTACATCTGTCTTGTTGGCATCCTTGGCATAAAGCAAGGATTCTAATATGAAGTGTACTTTAACAACGTATAAGTAACTATTTAACATTAATTTGTCAAATGGTCTTGAGACTCTAAAGACTAATCAGTTTTGGTGAGCGAATTCTTATATTAAGAAAATCTTAGTCATTTCAAAACTAGAAAGGCATTTTTTTTTATGTTGGCATATTTTCCATTCATCCATTCTTTGCATTTTTTGAGGTTTCTGTGCCAACTTTAATACAGAGGTGAAGATAGTTGGAATGTTCAGAATATTGAATCCTCTGTTGCCAACACTATTTGGCTTCACTAATCTAAAAAACAGGAAGCAATGGGAAGTTAGTTGGAGATGAGGAAGTGCTAGAGTGGGCATTTGTTTTGGGTAATGAATGGGAAGAATTCTTTATTCCAGTTGAGAGAGAGAGAGAGAGAGAGAACTTTACCCAGGAAGTTTATGAATTCTTTAAACAGCTATTTTGATATTGGAGAATAATGCTTATAATTCTGCAGAAATGCAGATATAACCCAAGTCAATGGAGAGTCTTTTTAATGTTTTTAAATGAAGGAAATGAGATTTTTGTTTCACCTGGTTTGCAGCAATCAGAGAAACTAGTGCTGCAAGAATGTATTTTTTAATGAGGTTCCTTTTTTGTCTTGCCTGTTGTTGTTTTTTGTTTTTTAAATTGAAAGCCCTCTATAATGTCAGATAATACTGACCTCCATGAATAGAACTTAGTTCTCCTGTTCTCTAACAGGGGCAAAGAACTGTGATAAATCATGCTTTTTTGACCTTGTTTGATTCCTTAACTATAACACGTATTTTACAGGACAGTAGAATAAGACTGGGGAAGCAGTAGAACATGTTTTTACTCCCTCCGTCCTATAGGGAGACTTCTAAATTCTACGCTCTAGAGTATTCTCAGACTTTTGTATAAATTTCCTTTCCACATAATCAAATTTTTGCATTGTTCTGTTCAAGTATATTTCTCTTTGCTCTCTTTTTCTGCCTTCTCTCAAACAGTAACTCCAGATTTGACAATTGCAGTTTTAACATTCCATAGCTTTCTGGTGCAGCTATTCCCATTCATATCTTAATCTTTCCCTTTTGGCATCAGCTTTTTTTCCTGGGAACCTCCTTAATGGTCTTCTAAGTCAGCATTAGTTTTGAAATTGTTGGCCTTGCATAGTAAGTTCTGCATAGCATCTAATGTTGTCACAATAGAGCCAGCTAGGACCCCTAGCATGTTTTTAGTATCATTTTTGTGGCAGCGCAACTGACAGATGAAGAAAACTATTCTCAGGTTACTATGCTGAAATTCCAAAATGTCGTTTTGAATAGCATTCACGTTGTTCTGGTACTGAAGCAATCATGTCAGGAGAAAGGTTGTTAGACTGTTTTCGTTTAATTGACTTCTCAAATAAATGTTCAAATTGTCTATTTCTAAAAAGTTTACCAAATACCTAGTGCAGTTAAACATACTCTTGTTTAAGAGGGTGTTGCTACAGTTTTTTTATTATCATAACTAAATAATCTTTGTAGCAAAATGTCTGTCAGCACTTTTCTCTCCCCTTTTATCTCCTATTTTCAGGAGTCACATGTAGCCATAAACTGTATTCTGGTCTGACACTTTAAAAATTTCCAGTTAGAGGAGTTTATTGCCAAATTAAATTTGGCTGTCTTTATTCCCCACATATATAGCTAGTGAGGAAGGTATACTTAAAAAAATGTTTGGACTACTTTAAAACCTGAACAATGTCATTAATCCATAATGTGGACTAGTGATGAATAGATATTTTCATAAGAGTTTAAATGCTGATATTTGGTGGAAGTAGAGAGTAACTTGTATTCTATCAATTCAAATATTCTTAGTACGGTTGCTTTCCCTATTTGTTCAATAGACTGATAATACTGGAATCTACGGAATTTGAGCCTTTACAACTTATGTGAAGAAGTGTCTCAAACATTTCTGGACAAATCTTATTTTGTATTTCTGGAAGAATGTAAATCTTACAGGCCACTTAACACCAATGGTCCCAAGTTGAATATTCTTGAGAAATTTGTTTCTTGTTAGGCCATTTGACATTTCACATCCGTGACCATGTTCCTGTAATATTCAAAACAACTATGTTAAGGTTGTGATAGAAACTGTGTTCTCTTGCTTTTTGGAATATAGTTCATACACGTATATTACTTGAATATTGTTTGAGATCACTACCTTGCCAGGGCAGTTCCAACTGATCTGGATGGCCCGATATAATCTCATTCAGGAGGCTTGAAACATTCATGGTTTAGTCTTGTGAACTTTAACAGTTCCCTGTCATCATTTAACAAAATCAACAACTGGCACAAGTTCCTAAGCTGTGATTTCAGTCTCTGCTAGTTCATATTGCATGTTTATTTTGGACAGTCTTCTGTTAAGCATGGTGCTTGTACTGGTTTAAATAAAATGTTAACATGAAAAGACTTCTGTCTTCTCTTTTTTTCCCTCACCTCCTCTCCCTTTTAGAGTTACTTTTACCTGCCTGGCTCAATTGTGGCCTTTGCGTGAGCCACACCGATTCAGTTTACTTTCTCTGGAAAAAGAGGCAAAATAAACAGGAATCACGTGGCAAAAACAGGATTGGGTGAGGGAGAATGTAACAAGATTCTAAAAACTTCTAAAACTTGGTCTGATGCTAAAATGATTGTAGTGGCAGAGGGCGTTCTTTCTTTTTTTTTATTTTAATGTTTGTTTATTTTTGAGAGAAAGAGTGCCAGCTGAGGAGGGGCAGAGAGAGGGGAAGACACAAAATCCAAAGCAGGCTTCAGGCTCTGAGCTGTCTGCGCAGAGCCCACCGTGGGGAATTATGAGATCATGACCTGAGCCGAAGTCGGAGGCTTTACTGACTGAGCCACCCAGGCGACCCCGGAGGGCGTTATTTCAAATGATGAACTCTTGCTTTCAATGGGAAAACCTTAAGGGGGCTGCTTACTTTCCAAGAAATCAAATTCAAGGAGGTTTTATTGAATATTGTATATCACTATTCATTAAACATTCATTGAGGTTCCATTGTGCCTTTATAGACTATTCTACAGGGTTTTCTATTGAACGAATATAAATTACCACTTCTTATCCAGTTTTTAGAGTTTACCATACACTTCTTGTGATCGAATATGTGATAGAAGTCACAGTTTATGTTTGTGAAAGGAGTAGTTTATGCCTTCCTGACTTCAAGAATCTCACAAGGAGAATTGGGCAGAGCTTGCAAACCTGTCTAATTTCTCAAATGTGTCCATTTAGCTACTCAAATGGCCAACTCCTAAATTTTTTCACTTTTTTTTTGGTCCTATTTGTTTTTCAGTAACAAAAAGCATTTACAGACACTTAACCTCCCAGCGTGGGCCCAACTCTCATTTGCAGGAAGACACACCCTGGGTAGATATTGTTTCCTTTACAGTATATTTTTAGCTCTGTTGGGGACACAAGTAGATTAAAGAGCTTATTGCTGAGCATCAGGGAGTTTTTACACTGTCTCTTGTTCTTTACTTGAGATCTCTCCCCAGGTGACATGAAAGCTCCCTGCCGAGGTAACCCCCTGTTCCAATTACAGGGAAGAAAATGCAGAATGCCTAGGTTCTAGCTTGCACCCAAAAACTGTGCTGTAGTCCCCAAGGTGTGTGTGTTAAGAGAGGGAGCGAGAGAGACACTCCTTGTCTCTATCACCTGCACAATTAAGCACAAATTCTCTTCCTAGAATTCAAGGCCTTTGGTGTTTTGGCCGATTCCTTACCTATAGTGGACAGCCAAGCCCAAATATGCTGCAGCCCATAGTTAGGGAGCAGGGCCCCAGCCACTGCTCCTTGGTGAGGCCTTCAGGCCACCATGACTTGTCTCCAGGCTGTCCTTCCCTGCCCTCAGCCCCTCCCATCCTCACTTGACACAGGATCTCTCACTTGCGGCACTCCCTGGTTAGACTCAAGGGCCATGAGCCTCTAAGCTGGGCCGATCACTCTCCCAGTGTCAGGAATGAAATTGTAAAGTGCCTCTTGGTTTATTGTAGAGAGGTATGTTATAGTTCAATTCCTGACATTGGAAAGACTACCTCGTTCTCTTGAAGTGGGAACTAAACATGGAAGAATGCCCTAAGGTGGAGGAGGGGGGAGAAGGTGCCTGCGGGGGCCATGTGGAACGAAGCTGGCATGCGGAGTAGCTGAAGCATGTTAAAGGTTGAGCCTCACATTGAAGAGCTATTCCTGCCTTTTATCTTAGGACCTCCTTTGATCCAAGACCACTCCTCAGAGTCACCTCTTTTAATTCATTTTTTTAATGTTTATTTTTGAGAGAGACAGAGATAGCATGAGTGGGGAAGGGGACAGAGAGAGAGAGAGGGAGACACAGAATCTGAATCAGGCCCCAGCTCTGAGCTGTCAGCACAGAGCCCAATGCAGGGCTTGAACCCACAAACCATGAGATCATGACCTGAGCCGAAGTCGGATGCTTAACCAACTGAGCCACCCAGGTGCCCCCAGAGCCTCCTCTTTCTGAGGGTTAGTTGGTTGGTCAGGTTTTTCTGGGTTCTACCCCTACCAGAAACCCTCCATTACTTACATTTTGTTATCTTGCATGCAAAAGTACCTAGTTCTAGTACAACCTCTGATCTCACCTGCCAGGATTCCCTACATTTACACTCCAGCCTAACTGAACACCTCTCTTTCATTGGCACGTGCTCCAGGCCTCATCCCCTACCAACAGAAACACCCTCTGCATGCTGCTGCTGCCTGTCAAAAATAAGTCTTCAATAATTATCTCAAATGTCAATAAAACACACAAAACTTTTATTAAACCATTATCATTAGAGAGGGATCCCTGGGTGTCTCAGTCAGTTAAGCATCTGACTCTTGGTATCAGCTCAGGTCATGATCTCACTGGGGTGAGATCAAGCCCTGCATCAGGCTCTGTGCTGAGCATGGAGCCTGCTCTCTCTCTCTCTCTCTCTCTCTCTCTCTCTCTCTCTCTCTCCTCTCTCTCTCTTCTCCCTGCCCCTCCCCACGCACATTCATGCGTGTGCTCTCTCAAAAAAAATTAAAAAGAAAAATCAGTATCATTAGAGAAAAATTAGAAAATATGAACAAGAAAAAGGAAAAAAATGCCTACTGCTCCAAGAAATTCATTGTGATGTTTTTGGTTATGTGTTTCCCTCTCTCTGGAGGAATCCTCTGACCCCAAAGCTTTTCTAGGAACCATAAAGAATTATAGAATTACACTTTTTTCTTGTTTCAATTATTTCGAGAGAGTAAGAAAAAGGGAGAGAGTGTGCGTGAGTGGGAGAGAGCCAGAGAAAGGGAGGGAGAATCAGGGAGGCTTCGCACTGTCAGTACAGAGTCCCACACAGGGCTGGATTTCATGAATCGTGAGATCATGACCTGAGTGGAGTCCAAGAGTCCAACACTTAATGGACTGAGTCACCCAGGTGCCCTTTAACTCATTTTTTTCAGGTAATTAAAAGTTCCAGTCTCGTCTAATGTCAAAGATGTCACTATCTTACTTCCTTTAAAGCTCTCTCCCTCGGGGCACCTGGGTGGTGCAGTCGGTTAAATGTCCAACTCTTGATCTCAGTTCAGGTCATGATCTCACGGTTTGTGAGGTCCAGCCATGCATCAGGCCCCATGCTGATAGCCTTGATGGTGAGGAGCCTGCTTAGGTTCTGTCTGTCCTTCTCTCTAACCCACCCCTGCTTGTGTGCTCCCTCTCTCCCTTTCTCTCTCTCTCAAAATAAATAAACTTAAAAAAAGAACCAAAATTGGGGCGCCTGGGTGGCTTAGTCGGTTAAGCGTCCGACTTTCGCTTGGGTCATGATCTCGCGGTCCGTGGGTTCGAGCCCCGCGTCGGGCTCTGTGCTGACTGCCAGCTCGGAGCCTGGAGCCTGTTTCAGTCTGTGACTCCCTCTCTCTCTGACCCTCCCCTGTTCACGCTGTCTCTCTCTCCTAGAAATAAATAAAACATTTAAAAAAAAAAAATTTAAAAAAAAAAAAAAAGAACCAAAACAACAACCAAAAAAAACTCCCTCCCTCCTCTGTCTCTTTCCTCCCCTCTACTTTCATCAAGTCCACTTCAGGCTGGGAACTCACTATGGGGATGGGGTGTGGTCTGTTCCTCATTACTGTCCCACCTTGCTGCCCCACTCGCAAGCTGTCTCTGGGCCCTCTGAGATTAGTGGAGGGGCACAACTTAAGGCAGCAGAAAAAGACTCATTCACCTGGTACACATGTAATCAGAGTTGGGGCCCTCTGGGGTATGGCCAATGTCAAATACCAGTTCCATTTCCACCTTGAATGCTTCTGTGAGTTCTTTGCCAATTCCCATTGAGGACTTTGGCTGGAGATCCCTTGACATGGGTCATGTCTTCTATGGCTAGTGGCTTTACAACTGTAAAGCTCTTAGCTTCTGGTAGTCATCTCTGGCACAGAAACCCTGCTTCTCCAGGTAGGCATCTTGAGCTGTGTCCCTTGCTCAGCTCCCTTCCTCAGTTCCCAAAAAACATGCGTCTTTGCCTTGCTGCCATCAGGGATGGTACAGTTGGCTTCCTCTGCTATCAGTGTCAGCTCTCACGTGAATCTAGCATGGTTCTCTGATTTCGCTGTTTCCTATTCTTCTAGCCCACTACACCCGAGCCATGCTGGATTTAATTTTGTTCATCAAACACACCAAGCTGAGCCATTCTCACTAGCTGTAGCTTCTTCCTGGGAAGATTGCCCACTCTCCCTTCTCTGCACTCACCTCCTCAGTATTCCTTTGGCTGGCTCCTTTATTCTGAACTGAGCTTGAATGTTTCCTCCCACAGAGATTTTTCCTGGTCATTCATCCTAAGGTAGCAACACATTCACCATCATATCACGTCTGTTTTTTCTTTTCTTTCCTTTCCTTTTCTTTTCTTTTCTTTTCTTTTCTTTTCTTTTCTTTTCTTTTCTTTTCTTTTCTTTTCTTTTCTTTTCCTTTTCTTTTCCTTTTCTTTTCTTTTCTTTCTCTCCTCTCCTCTCCTCTCCTCTCCTCTCCTCTCCTTTCCTTTCCTTTCCTTTCCTTCTTTCCTTTTTACAACTGTTCTAATTCTCTGCCTAGCACTTACCACCATCTGATAGTTTTCTAATTTATGTAACTGGTCTCAATAAGGACTCTCAAATGTAATTGTGTAAAAAACATTAGGGGGTGTTTTTCAAAAATTGCTAGCTTTTTTTTCCTCTGGTTAAAAACTTCTTTGGTGATCTATTTCCACAATATGTCAGGCTGGTTGTTATAAGTGCCTCTTTCTATTACTAAGATTCAATTCTGTTCATTTTAAAACTTCAGTCTTGTACCTGATTCAAACCTCTTCTTCAGCACACGCTGGAATTTGTGGCTCCGGGTAAGGTAGGAGGAAGCACTTGCCCTCAAGCCCTGCTCTCCTGTTCTGCCACTGGCTTTTATCCCCCTGGTGTAGGTGAGGGGAGGGAGGAGACAGAAAAGACTTTATCTTCTGTACCTGCCCCTGGTGAGAAGACTCTAGCCTCCTGGATTGATTTCCTTTTTTGCGCATTCACGTGTGGTTGGTCAAAGGAGGTCACTGTTCTTTTGCATGTCCTTGCTTCTCTATTTAACACGGATTGGCCATGAGTTCTAAGAGTAGGGCGCGCATTCAAATGCTGATTATTTCCTAGAAGTCCTCTTTTGCATCTTTGGTTGGCTTTTTAGGGTTTCTTCATGATTGCTCTTTCTATAATTTTTGTTTTACTTGGATTAATAATGATCTTTCCACTCCCCCTCTGTTTTCTTGATTTCGTGTAGTTACTGTTTTTTCCCCAAATACCTCCAACAGATTTGTTAAATGCCTAGCAGTTCTCCAAATTCTTCAACAAATAAAATCTGCCAGTTCCAAAAGATTTCAAATAAGAAAGGGGAGTCGAAATTACATACATTTAAGTAATTTGTAGTTAAATAATTCTTAGTGAAAAAAAAATCTATCAACCCCATCCCCACCCCACCCTTCTTGAGACCTCCTTCCCCGCCTCTAAATCTGTACTGGATGCCCTATAGGCATGAGCATGTTGTTCTGATGCTTCTTAGTTGGAACCACTTGGTTGGGTCTTATGTATTCCCTACCTTGTTAACTCATTTTGCTGAAGCTCATGGTACATGGGAGGAGAGCTTTCGTATTTCTAAAAATGTTTTTACTCTGTCTTCACAATTGATTGGCGTTTTGACTGCTGTGACAGATATTTTCTGATCGCCTCTCCAGAATCTGTCCGTCTCCACCCTCACCCTGGTCTCTGTCCCCAGAAGGCTGACCTTTAAGAAGCCTCCGGTTTCTGCTGGAGGTCAGCCAATCTCTTGGGAGGAGGGCAAGGGAAGACAGGTATTTATTCCCTCAATCACTCCATTAGGGCATCAGCGGCTACAGCCCTCCATTGAAAGTCACTTATCTACTTAAGACAGTCTTCTCTTTCTGAATCCTGGAAACCACTACCTACCCTCCTTCCATGGGCCTAGTGATGGGAACAACAGAGCTTTTGGGACTGTGGTATCTCTTCCCACTCTGTAGTAATAGCCCTTTATCGAACCCTTCTTTGGGTTTGATATTATCCTCTTTCCCAGGTTTAAATTCTAGGGTGGAAATTATTTTGCCTCAGAATTTTAAGGGCATCACTTCTCTACTGTCTAGCTACAGTAGGTTCTTAAGAAGTCTGATGCCAGGCTGACTCCAATCTGTTGTTACTTACGTTTTTCCTTTGGGATCTTCTCCTTAGTTCTGATATTCTGAAATGTCTCCATGATGTGATTTGGTGTGGATTTGGTTTCATTCGCTGTCCTAGATGTTTGATGGACCATTTGAATCTGGAGATTTACATTCTTCAATTCAAGGAATAATTTTTTCCCCACTATTTATTTGGGTAACCTCCATATTTTTGCTCCCTCCTAGAGCTCTTACTGGTTTGGGTGGTGGACTACTTGCTCTGATTCTCTAATTTTCTTGTCTTTTCTATTGTTCATCTCTTTATATTTTTGTTATTATTCTAGGAGACTTACCTCAACTTTCTCTTCCACCCGACCTGTTGATTTAAAATTTTCAGTTATATATTAAAAACTATACAAATTTTATTTGTAAGATCTAACAGTTAGGTAAGGAAAACAAAACTTCTTCAGAGTCCTTAAAATATTTTATAAACACTTTATATTTTAACAAAGGACTTTTCTCTTGGAATAAGCAGCTAACAGCATCTCTACAATTAAATATTTCATAAATACATGTGAAAAAATACTGCAGTTGATCTTTGAATAACACGGATTTGAACTGTGTGGGTCCATTTATATGTGGGTTTTTTTAATACAGTACAGTATTACAAGTGTATTTTCTCTTATGAATTTCTTAATCTTTTCTCTAGTCTATGATAAGAATACAGTATATAATACATATACATGTATATGTATAATATATATATATATGTATAATACATATACAATATGTGCTAATCCTCTGTTGGTGTTATTGGTAAGGCTATGAGTAAAATTTTGGGGGAGTCAAAAGTTATTCATGGATTTTCAACTATGCAGGAAGTCAGCGTCCCTAACTTCCATGTTTTTCAAGGGTCAAATCATCACACTATACACCTTAATCTTACATGTTATATGTCAATAATATCTCAATAAAACTAGAAAAAACATTTTAATATATATTAAATTCCTTTCAATCCATTCCTATGTATAGGAGATAATTGTATATGGTATGTATCTAATTTTGTAACAGAATATATATATTCTTCATTAAAAAAACTATTAATAAAGGTAGTTAGTTTCATAATACTCCTTCTGAGTGCATATGTCATAGTTTATGCAACAGTTCTCTTGTTATTAGATATTTTCGGTGTTTCCAAAATTACTGCTAAAGATATTTTTGTGCAAAAAAAATTTTCCATGCTTTGGATTATTTTTGAGGGTTATTTTTTTTTAAAGTTTTTTCTTTAAGTTTATTTACTTATTTTTAGAGAGAGTGTGTGCATGCATGAGCAAGGGCATAAGGAGAGGGAGAGGGAGAATCCCAAGCAGGCTCTGTGCTGTTAGCGCAGAGCCCATCATGGGACTATATACTATGAGCCAGGAGATCATGACCTGAGCTGAAATCAAAAGCTGGATGCTTAACCAAGTGAGCCATCCAGTGCCCTGTGACTTGCTGTTTTTAGGTTTAAAAATACACCTATGGCCAAAGATTTGATAACCCTATGTGTTTTCTTACCATTTTATGGTTAGCCATGGATTGACCTTATTATATGATAAAAAGAGAATTTAAATTATTAAACATACCTCAACAAAGCTTTTTAACACATCTAAAAATAGTTTTTCCCAATAATTTGGGATGTTTCCTTTAGAAAGTGTTCAATTCTTGGGGTGTCTGGGTGGTTCAGTCAGTTAAGCATCCAACTTCGGCTCAGGTCATGATCTCACAGTTCGTGAGTTTGAACCCCGTGTTGGGCTCTGGGATGGACAGCTCAGAGCCTGGAGCTCACTTCAGATTCTGTGTTTCCCCCTCTCTCTGCCCCTCCCCTGCTCTCTCTCTCTCTCTCAAAAATAAATAAACATTAAAGAAAGTGTTCAATTCTTTAAAAAAATTTTTTTTTAAATGTTTCGAGAGCCAGAGACAGAGCATGAGAGGGGGAGTGACAGAGAGAGAAGGAGACACAAAATCTGAAGCAGTCTCCAGGCTCCAAGCTGTCAGCACAGAGCCCAATGCGGGGCTTGAACCCACGAACCATGAGATGATGACCTGAGCTGAAGTCAGAATCTTTTTTTTTTTTAATGCTTTATTTTTTTCTTAGAGAGAGACAGAGAGAGTGAGCCAGGGAAGGTCACAGAGAGAGGGAGATACAGGCGCCAGATACAGAATCTGAAACAGGCGCCAGGCTCCGAGCTGGCAGTCAGCACAGAGCCCGACGCCGAGCACGAACCCACGAACCATGAGATCATGACCTGAGCCGAAGTTGGAGGCTTAACCGATGAGCCACCCAGGCGCCCCATGAAGTCAGAATCTTAACTGACTGAGGCACCTGGGCACCCCGAAAGTGTTCAATTTTTATATGGGGTTTGGTCTTTTTCTGGAGCAATTATTCTAATGTACTGATAATGTTTGATGATTTTTGTACCTCAATCATACTTAATGATTACTAGAGGTTTATAAGATGTTTTCAAATCTCATAAGGCTAATTTCTTTTCACCTTTCTTTGTTTTCAAATATTTATTTGGTATTTTCATGCATTTATTCTTTAAGAAAACTTTAAAATAATTTAGTTCCAAATCTCCTTGGGATGTTGATTACAATTGTAGTAATATAAATTTATTTGGGGGAAAAAAGACATCTTTTTAAACTTCAATCAAGGAAAATCTTTTAGCTACATCTTTTATATTTCTCAGTGAGGTGGTATTTTTTTTCATATTGGTAGCACACACTCCTTGTTGATATTTCTGGGTATTCATTTTAATCCATCTCTAGTTGTGAGATTAATTGTGAGGTTACCCATGATAATGAAGAGCTTGACCTAAGGATGGTTGTACAACTGAGCCTCATTGGAATTGGAATATGGCCTGGGGAAATGGAAGCACCCAACTCCAGCTGCATAGATGGAGTTTTCTGGTTTTTACCTCAAATGCAGAAGTTTGTTGACCTTCTGCCATTAGGGTAATAAAGTACGTCCGTTTCTAGTCCCTTTGCTCCTGTGGTTGAACCACCTGGCCATCTACTCTGCTAACTCTTCTCCATTTCACTGCTTTGGCTTGCCGCAAACCAATCTGAATTTTCTATACCCATTGCCCGTGTTAGCTTTTCCTGCCTCATAGCCACTCTCACATTACAAATTCAAATTCAGTTCCTTTTACAACCCATTAGCCCTGGGGGTGGTCGTGGCTCCTGGCCACCACAAGCCCCAGTGTCCTGCCCTTTCCCTTGTTAGTTTCCTTCAACTGACACTAGTCCAAACAACCCAGGACAATGCAGGGTTGACTTGGCAGGGCTGGAACCTGCCTCAGCCTTCTTTAAGTGAGAATCCTTGTAATGTTGGAGGTCAGAAGTGGAACTTCATTACTGTTCTACCAGCCTGTGACCTTCTGTGAGAAACAGAGTGGAGCTACTCCAATAGAATTGGTGGGAAATAGGTTGTTTAAAAATTATGAACTTTTGGGGCGCCTGAGTGGCTCAGTCAGTTAAACAACTGACTTCAGCTCAGGTCATGATCTCACGGCTCATTGGCTCTGTGCTGACAGCTCAGAGCTTGGAGCCTGCTTCATACTCTGTCTCTCTCTCTCTCTCTCTCTGCCCCTCTGCCATTTGTGCTTTCTCTCTCTCTCTCTCTCAGGTATAAATAAAACATTACAAATATTTAAAAATTACCAATTTCTGGGGTGCCTGGGTGGCTCAGTTGAGTGTCAGACTTCAGCTCAGTTCATGATCTCTCGGTTTGTTAGTTTGAGCCCCACATTGGATCCTCTGTCCATTTCTCTCTCTGTCCCTCTGCCACTTGCTCTCTCTCTCAAAATTCAATAAACACTAAAATAATTGTGAACTTTTTTCTTTAAAAAAATTATATAATAC
This sequence comes from Proteles cristata cristata, assembly GCA_017311185.1. NCBI lineage: Eukaryota > Metazoa > Chordata > Mammalia > Carnivora > Hyaenidae > Proteles > Proteles cristata. Next base: position 167,684 of record JAESUZ010001900.1, on the reverse strand, counting down.
ATAAAGATTTTTCAAGTGTGCAATTTAAAGATTAACCACAAAAGGGTATAAAATTAAAAAATTAAAAATCATACCCCTACACTCATTATCTGGCCCAGTTACCACATGTAGAAGAAGCTTTGGGACTGGCACTTGGTGCTAGCTGAATAGCACCTCTGAGTACCATAATACTATGTCATATCTGCAAAGGTTGGCTTTTTTCCCCCCATATTGTCCAAACCAGTGACATTCCTAGATTCCCAGTGTCACGTTCTGTGATGTTTCAGGATGAATGAGGTTAGCCTAGGAAGTAGTATCTGTAACAGTAGAAACAAGTACCAACCAAGCAGTGAATATTTGGACTGTTGGCTATTACAGAGTTTAAATGCTTTCCCATTCTCGTTTAGGAAAAGAAGCAGTGCCTGTGGGAGGGAAAAGTTACTTTACTTCGGCTTAGACATGGTTTTGATCTACTCATAACTTGTGCTATTTGTGGTTTTGCCTTACTCTGAGATTCCACGTACTCCTGGGTTCTGTTTACTACTTTCTCTTTAGAGTCTCTTGACTTGTGGCCTTGCCCTCTGTTGCTGAGTGTCACGTTTAAACTCCCAGCTAGACAAAGAATCTGTGTGGCCTGTTTGGGGATATTGTCCTGGTGAGACACAGCATTGCCCAGGAGGCCACCTCCTCAGTACTTACTTCCTCTACTTCACAGTCTATTCTTTTTTTTTTTTTTTAATTTCTTGGAGAGAGAGAGACAGCGTGAGCAGGGGAGGGTCAGAGAGAGAGGGAGTCACAGACTGAAAAAGGCTCCAGGCTCTGAGCTGGCAGTCAGAACAGAGCCCGACGCGGGGCTCGAACCCACGAACTGGGAGATCATGACCTAAGTGAAAGTCGGATGCTTAACCGGCTAAGCCACCCAGGCGCCCCCACAGTCTATTCTTATAATAAACTTCCATAATCCCATGCAACTTGAGCATGACTCTGCTCTTTGTAATGCCAATGAGCCTGGATAACTCACTTATAGATCAAATTGGCAGAATCTCCAATAAGGGAGAGGATGCAGTACAGACGTTCAGATTACAGCTTCTGGTAATCAACCATGCAGAGCTATCATAAAGAATGTCAGTCCCCCTCTGGTGCTTAAAAGGTGGCTAAATAATTTCTTGAAATAATTTTTGGTGTTCTTCTTTTATATTCCCTTTTTCCCCCACACTGTGAAGGTAGCCAGGCCTTTTAGGCTTCCTTGCCTGAGGATTTTTGCAGGCAGGACAGAAAGAAGAAACCGTTTGAAGGCAACGACTCTCCTTACCTTTTGTGAAAGTTCTAACTGCATTGAAGACACTCTGCTGGGTGTCCCACAGGGGAAGGGTGATGAGTGAAGGCTCTGGGGTCTAGGAGAAAAAGAAGAGATAGTGGCTAGGCTCCTAAATTGAAAAGGGGTCAGAGGTCTTTAGGTCTTGCAGGCAATGGACCCCTGTGTCCTGTTCTGTGAGCCCTACAGAGGTGGTGACATAGTAAAGTGACCCTGGGATGCCTGGAGGGACCACAGTTTCCAACCTTGACAACAGTTCTTTTTTTTTTTTCTTTTCTTTCTTTCTGACAACAGAGTGGGGAATGGGACAGAGGGAGAGGGAGAATCTCAAGCAGGCTCCATGCTCAGCACAGAGCCTGACACAGGGCTCCATCCCACGACCTTAGGATCATAACCTGAGCAGAAACCAAGAGTCAGATTCTAAACCGACTGAGTCACCTGGGTACCCTGACAACAATTCTAATACATGTCACCTCTGCTGTTGTGATGACATACATTTCCAGGACTCTAGTGTGACAGTAGGAAAGGGGACCCCCAATAATACCTGGTATATAATATTTCACTAACCCAGTGAAAGGGGCAATGGAGTCAGAGTAAAATGATTTACAATCAGTAATGAACAACAACAAAAAAATAAAGAACATAGCACCCTCTCTATGACCCAGCAACTTCACTCTTAAATATTTACCTAAAAGAAATGAAAATATGAAAATATATGTTCACCAAAAAAGACTTGTACAAGAATGTCTATAGCAGACTTATCCATAATGGCCCCAGACTGGAAATAACCCAGATATCCATCAATAGGAGAATGGAAAACAGATTATGATACATATTCATGTGATGGAATATTACAGAGGAATAAAAAGGAATGAACTTCTAATACAACAACAACAAAACAACACAGGTGAATCTTAGAGACGTGTTGAAAAAATCCAGACATAAGAATACGTATTGTATAACTTCAATGATACCACAGAACAGATAAGTCTAGTCTGTAATGACGGCAGGTTCAATGATGGCCTTGGGCTGGGGGTTGGAAAGAGGTACAGTGGATCTTTTGGGGGGAAAGCTGTAAATGTTGAACATACTGATTATGGGTGGTTACCTGAGTGTATCATTTTGTCTAAGTTCATTGTGCACTTAAAATGGGCACACTTTATTATTTTTTTTTCAAATATTTTATTTTTATTTCTAGGAGAGAGAGAGAGACAGCGTGAGCAGGGGAGGGTCAGAGAGAGAGGGAGATACAGACTCTGAAGTTGGCTCCAGGCTCTGAGCTGGCAGTCAGCACAGAGCCCGACGCGGGGCTCGAACCCACGAACCGCGAGATGATGACCTGAGCGAAAGTCGGAGCTTAACCGACTAAGCCACCCAGGCGCCCCTAAAATGGGCACACTTTAATAAAGTTGTTTTAAAAAATGGATGAGGTACTGACACATGCAGCAATGTGGAAGAATCTCGAAGAGGAAAGCCCCAAAACATTATCCTGAGCCAAAAAAGGCCGACACAAAGAATGCCTATGATTCCATTTAATAAAACTCAAGAACAGGCAAAACGAATCTATGGTACTAGAAAGCAGATCAGTGTTACCTGGCAGTGAGTCATGAGGGAATTATGTGGGGTGGTGGCATGTTCCGTATCTTGTTTGGGGGTGGTTATTACATGGATGTACATGTATTGAAAGTCCTTATACACTTAAAATCTTTGTTTTTACCATCTTTAAATTTTACCTTTATGTGATTTTATGAAAAAAAAAGACACATAATAATAAAGAACATATTTTGCACACATGGAATTGTTGAGTGAGTCTTTTCTGTACACTGATTTTTCTCATAATGGTTGTGTAACAGGGCAAAGGGTAAGATGGATGACACAGCCACCTGATACTGAGATGCCACATCCTGCTGGAGCCCAGTGCTCTCTCTTTGTACACAGCTGTAACCCAATGTTTTAGAAATGTGTATAGTGAACAGAAAATAACAGCAAGGGTCATCAGCTCTGCTCCATATGGAGGGCAACTGGAAGTCAGACATCACTCTGGAGGGACATGAGCTGCCTTTCTCTAAAAGCTTGGACTGGGAAGGGCTCCTCCTCTGAGCACTTGGCATGGAGGCTATGAACCCCTGACAAACCCAGAGTTCTGTCAACAGGAAGAAGTGAGCATGGCTTCTGGGTACTGATACTTTCTGCTACACCTCCCATTCTTCCCAGCGCCATAACTGTTCTTTCCGAGTCCCATGCCGATGTCCAGATCCATGTGCTACCCACAGCTACCAGGTTGTATTGCTTTTCCTTCAGATATGCAAACCTCTTCTGAAGGATTGGGAACTGCTCGTCTACAATTTTCTGTGCTCAGGTTTCTTTCTTCGTGGGAAGTGTCTTGTCAAGGCAAGGACTGAAGTCCTTGCAAAGCATCGTTGGTAGCATGTGATATATGCAACTAGGATGACATGTTCACCTGTTATTCTACATGTGTGGGAGAGCTCAAGTTGCTGGAGTGCAAATTCTTTTATTTTTACTTATTTCTAGGAGAGAGAGAGAGAGAGAGAGCGTGAGCAGGAGAGGGTCAGAGAGAGAAGGAGATACAGACTCCAAAACAGGCTCCAGGCTCTGAGCTGACAGTCAGCACAGAGCCCGACACGGGGCTCGAACCCACGAACCGCGAGATCATGACCTAAGCGAAAGTCGGATGCTTAACGGACTAAGCCACCCAGGCGCCCCTAGAGTGCAAACTCTTAATAGTCTGGGAGCTTTCCCTTTTATGATACCACCATGTCTTAAAGTGTCCTACTTACTATTCCCCACGGAGGGGGTGTGTGGTTTACGAGCCTCCTTGTCTAGAGAAAGAGGACCGTCTCCCTGGCATGGGCTGGATGGGGTGCTGAGCAGAGTGGCAAACATCACTACCACGTGGGTGATGACTGGTATGAAGGTGGCTTGCTGCCCCTTGGCAGTTTTCAACAGACACCAGTGGAAAAGAAAGCTGAGCCCAGGTTCTGCTCTCCGGAGAATGGTAAGGCTGAGTTGGTTCCTGTGAATGAATGCTTGCAGATATCTTGAGTTCACATTCTCCTAACTGCTCAGCACCTCTCCTCCTTCCTTCCCACTGCTGGCTTTCTTTATCTAGTCTAGATGGCTGGAAAGTTCTTTCAGGTGTGTATATGAACTGTTTTGGTCTCATTCTTAGACTACATGCTTTATATTTCTGTGTTTTGTTTTCTAGTTCTCTGGTGGCTGACCTGTACTTAGCTGTTTGGGTTGGAGGCATGGGCAGTGGGTGGAGTGAGAGCAAACTGATGGAGAGTTGAGTTGAACAAAGGAAGTTTGAGTGGGAGAAGGGAGGAGGTGGAGGAGAGAGAGAGAGAGAGAGGAGAGAGAGAGCGCTCACACACATAAGATTGATATATCTTTTCAGTATCATCCAGCTCCACGCATGTATACAGGTAGACACAAACTTAATTCCGTGTGTATTACAAAATTACCCCCATGAAGTAAAAGAGTTAATGCAACTTCCAAAGAATACTGAGGATTGATTGAATGAGGATGGTATAGATTACTCACTGCTGGTAATGGTTCTCCAAAATGTCAAGTAAACCTATTATTTTCCTCACCAACTGCCTTGTCTATGGTTGGTTGATCTAATTAGCCCTTTGCCCTCATTAAAATGGATGTATTCTCTAACTGATTGCAGCTGTGTAATATTGTCTAAAGCATTGCTAACAGAACTTTCTGCAATGATGGAAATATTCTGTATCTACATTGTCCAGTACAGTAGCCACCAAACACATGAGGCTATTGACCACCTGAAAATGGCTAGTGGAGCTGAGGAACTGAATTTTTAGTTTATTTAGCTTGATCCCATTTAAATTTAAGCTATATAGCCGCATGTGACCAAATGGCTCCTGTACTACACGATGCAGGTCTACAATTGACCTGTGTGCTCTAGTAAAATGTGAAAGGGCTTCTGAGCAAATTCGTATGACATAGAATGGGAGCTCAGTAAACTTTCACTGAAATACCTAAAATGCTACCCTTGGATGAAGAGGAGGGACTTGGGTTTTCTGTAGCAGCAGTTATGGGGTTTGGGGCAGACAAGATTTCTCTGGCCAGTTCTCTCTACCTCCTCAGGTGAAGTGTGGGACACCCTTCTAGAACAAGGGATGGGTTCTTGGAGGGCAGTTCCATTTTGTGTAGTAAGGGGCTGGACATAGTTACCAGGCAGGGGAAAGATAGATTTCAAGTGAAACTGGAGAATAGCTTGCTGCCAAAAGGTAGGAGGACCTGGAGGTTTATGGTGTTGAAACATCACTTCCCGAAGTGTAGATGGGATTCATGTATACAAATCAGGTTCGATCTCATAGTCTGGCTTCGATAATTCCCTGAAAACTTTTCCTTGACACCAGTAAACTGCATCTGCCCCCCATTAGATTGTGAATTCTCTTGGACAAATATTGCCCAGTGCTGTATTTTTTTTTGCCAGGCTTCTGCAGCCTGTAGTACTGAACGTCTTCACTGGAGCCTTCCTTTCTCTCACCACAGCTTCCAGTCAGTAAAGTCCTCCTGAGCTTATCTCTCCATAATATCAGATCTGTTCATTCCTTTCTCCCCAGGCTTTCACTGGTTTAGTCAGAGCCTTGAAGCTTTCCTGGACCTTTGCCACGGCCCCTTGCTGCCAGTCTCATACTCCTCTCATCAGGATTATGATGCACAGTCCGGCAGTTTGTACACGGTAAAATCAACTTGCATTCCTGTGCCCTAGGGTGGACCTCTGTTTATCTGGAGAGGATACCTTTGTGATTTGCACAAAGGTGCCACATAATTTTGGTGGTATAGACCTGCCCTAAGACAATAGCTGCTAGCTGCATGTGGCTATTTACATTTTAATTAATTAAAATAAGTAGGATTTAAAGTTCAATCCTATAATCATACCAGCCACATTGCAAGTGCTCAATAGCCACATGTGGCTAGTGGCTACTGTATTGAACAGTGCAGAAAATTGGACAGCATTGGATAACTCTGCTTCTAAAGCAGTCTATATACAATTTGCTAGTGTGAATGATCTTTTAAAAAATTTTGTTTAACATTTATTTATTTTTGAGAGACAGAGAATGAGCAGGGGAAGAGAGAGAGAGAGAGAGAGAGAGAGAGGACCTGAAGCAGGCTCCAGGCTCTGAGCTGTCAGCACAGAGCACCACACGGGGCTCGAACCCACAAACCGCTAGATCATGACCTGAGCTGCAGACCAGATGCCCCACTAGTGTGAATGATCTTTAATGCTAATCTAAATATGTCCCTCTCTTTGCTTAAAAGACTTTGATGTTTTCCGCTTCCATCAGCAGTGATTAGTTAGCAGGTGGTGAATCAATTCTGTGGATCATAACCAGGGTAAAAACAAAACCAGGCTTAAAAGGAAGTCCTTCTAAGGATTAACCCCGTTCCTAGCTTTCTAAAACCATTTGGTGCTAGCTTCCACTGATTTACAACTGCTGGTGGTTTCACCTAAGACACTGAGCTTTTTTCTTGCTTTTATCTCTGTGCCTTGCTCAGGCAGAACCCTCTTTTTGGAGTGCTGGTTCTACCTTCTCTTTGCTTGGACAACTTCTACTCATCACAAAACCCTCAGCTTAAGAAACAGCTACTCCAGGAATCCTACCCAGAACGCTGCAGAGCAGGATGGATGCCCTTCTGTGACCTTTCATCACAAGCGCAGACTTCCGTTAACAGGGTCATAATATTGCAATGATTTATTTAAGTGCTTCTTTCCGGCACTATACTAAGTTCTTTCAAAGCAAGTATGTTTCCCATCTTTGCATCTCAAAGGAGAAGCACAGTGCCTGGAACATAGTAGGCACTCATTCAGTAAATATTTGTTCAAAGAATAAACGAGGGAAGAAAAGAATAAATCAATCAGTTGCGCGGACAATGTGAGTGCGCCGTAGACTTCGGCCATCAGAGGGCGCCAGCGCACCTCGGCTGTTGCGCAGGCGCGCGGGGAGGGCGGGCACCGCGGCCTCGGCGGCAGCAGAGGCGGCGGCGGCGGTCGTGGCTGCGGCCGGGGGAAGTGAATGGTTTTACCCAGAGGGCCCTGCGCCGCCTTTCTCCGTTGGCACCGGCGCCGCTCCCTGCTCCTCCTTCCCGGCCATGGCGTTCACGTTCGCGGCCTTCTGCTACATGCTGGCGCTGCTGCTCACCGCCGCGCTCATCTTCTTCGCCATCTGGCACGTGAGTAGCCGGGCCCGGGGGAAGGAGGGCGAAGAGGCGGCGCAGCCTCTTTTCGGTCGGCGGCTCTCCGGGCGGCGACGGCCCCCGGAGGTCCGCGCGCCACGGGCCGCGGCCGAGGCGGGGCAGGCGGCGCGGCCAGAGCTCTGTGCGCCCCCCGTTTGCAGGCCGGGGGCTGCAGGTCCGGGAGGAGCCGAGGCGTGCGGTGGCCCCGTGGATGCGCCCACTGTGTCCCAGAACAGGCCGCGCGCGCCGCTAGTCCTCCCTGGATGGGTGGGGCGGCCGTGGTCCCCGCCGGGCCCTGCGGGACCTTGCTTCGCTGGCGCGGACGGTCGGCGGGCCCGGGGCTCCGCATCCCCCGGGGGGATGTGAAGGGCGCAAGGAGGCGTGCTGCGTGCTTAGCGGGAATGAAGTTTGCCAAATTACTATTATTTAACCACATTGTCTTTTCGGGTTTCCGCAGGAGTATGGCCCAAATGAGATAGTATCGCCTACTTTAGATGAATTTCTACTGCTAGTTTCAGCACTTGTTGGGTACTTTTCAAGTAGAATGACTTTATTTCCCCAGATTCCGTTTCCTTGTGATCTTTGATGCAGATTGGATTGATTACTTTGTTGACTGCATCTCCGAACTTTCCCCCTAAATCATACTTTGACCTCCGGGGTTTCTCAAGAGACAGCCTTCCTAGCCAGTTCTGTGTTCAGAGTACCTGGATTTTGTAGAGATAGTTTTAATTTGATTTTGAAAATGCTCAGAAGTCTTAAATTTACCGAGGACCTTTTTTTTTTTTTCTTCCCTTTTTTCCTTTCACTCGCATCATGCTGCTGGATAGAAGCACATCTTTCTTTACTGGTTCCTGTAAGGAACAAGTGAAGTTCCTTCCTCCTGACAGTTCTACAACAGATTTCGAGGGATTCTTGTTTTTCTAGCATTGAATTAGAAGCAGCCTTCTGGAAATCAGCATTCATTAAAACATTTATATTTGCTTCTGCCCTCATATCCTTTTAGTACCTTCTGGAATCATTCATTTGAATGATTGGACACGTCAGTCTCATGTAAATTTTAAGTCCTGTTTCATCAGGCCTATAACAAGGATTACGTGTGGAACATAAAGGGGCAGAGTGATTTAAATAGCAGCAGTGTCTTGTGTAAAAAAACCCTCAAAAGTAGAATGATATCACAAATTATTCTCTTTTGCTAAAGAGTGTGATTATGTTTATAATTTTATTTATTTAAAAAAAAGTTTTAATGTTTGTTTATTTTTGGGGGGCGGGGGAGAGAAAGAGAGAGTGAGCAAACAGGACAGGCAGAGAGGGAGACACAGAATCCCAAACAGGTTCCAGACTCTGAGCTGTCAGCACAGAGCCTGACGTGGGGCTCGAACTCATAAGGCATGAGATAATGACCTTAGTCGAAGTTGGTTGCTTAACCGACTGAGCTACCCAGGAGCCCCTGTTTATTATTATTTTAGAACACAGCTGCTTGTATAGTGGGGAATGCTTAGGTAGGCTGTTAAGTAATTCCTCCCTCAAAATGCTTGTGGGTAGGAACCAGTAAATTAAGAGCGTTTTAGGTTCTTTGGTGGAAGAACAATAAATACGGATAATTTGGGATGCAAACTAGCTCCACTTTAGTAAACCTCTGGTGGAAGTGAAATGTGTGGTTCCCTTCCATTTGTATATGTGGATTTAAGTCACTTCCTGCTTGGTGGATATTCCTTTTTTTTTGAGATGATAAGGATTCGGAGAGGAAGAGCTGTGTGGATGGCTATGTTTACATTTTGAACCAGGTTGTGTTTAGCTTAAGGAATACCTGAACTGCATTTTAAAAAAATGGGTAATTTAGTTTCAGCTTTGAAATGACTATGTGTCTGGGTGAAGTAGGTAATTGTGAGTCCTGTTACAGAATTTAAAAAAATTTAAAGACTTCATTTGTCCTCCACAGAGTACAGAGAACCTTTATCCTTAGGGGTTTCTTAGTTGTTCACAAGATTATACATCCTTTGGGAACAAATTGAAAATTCCAAAATACATAATTTTTCATTTTTCTATTAACTACATAACCTTCAGTTTATCTTCTTAGGTAGTTTTAAGTATCAGAAGACTCATTTGGAAATTTCAGTTAGAGATTCAAAGAATCTTGTTTACATGAATTGTTGTATGGAGGATATTTTTGAGATGATGGTTACATCTGTCAGTTTAGTCCTAATTCATGTGATTGATGCTCTGGAGGGAGTAGAGTTGGGGGCATAGATTTGTTTGAACAAAAGTCATTCCAAAGACATGCATCGGATTTGAAGGTATCCTGAATTGCATAGTTTGGGATCTTTAGGAATACAGGTATTTTTGTTTTTGCACTTGTGGGGGAAATTTTATGAAGGTCTTTGTCCAGGCACACAGTAGCAAAAGATATGAAAACCACTAGGTTAAGAATCTTTTCAGAAGGGTTTTGATAACTTCAGCTTATAGAATTCATGCAGTAACGTAGTCATTAAAAGATCCCTTGGGGTGCCTGGGTGGCTCAGTCGGTTAAGCATCTGTTTTTGGCTTGGGTCATGATCTCGCAGTTTGTGGGTTCGAGCCCCGCATTGGGTTCTGTACTGACAGCTCAGGGCCTGGAGCCTGTTTCAGATTCTGTGTCTCCCTCTCTTTCTGTCCATCCCCCCCACCCCCCCAATCTCCTGCTATGCTCTGTTTCTCTCTGTCTCAAAAATAAATTAAAAAAAAAAAAGATCCCTTGAAATCACGTGAAGAAAATGTCCAAAGGAGTTAGTTTTAAAGCATAAGTTTTATACTCTGCTGTTAAATTGGATCTTGTTATAGGCAAGTAATTTTATTTGCAATGACAGTCCATATCTTGATCTTTATTACTTAGATGCATTGGGGATATATCACAGCAAAATTTGGTATTTGCCTAATATCCATAAGTAATCAGAAATTAGTATCTTCTAATTGTACATTTGTATTTTTAGCATTTATATGTGTTAGGGTTTATTAGCAAAGGCAAATGATTTCTGGTGAGTTTTGTATTTTTTAAAATTTTTTATTAAAAATTTTTTTTTGTGAATTCTGTGTTTTTTTAAGCTAAGGCTATCCACCCCGCCCCCCCTTTCATTTAATAAATATTGATTGAATACTTAAGTATGTGTTAGTACCAGGAATATAGCAGTGAATACAGCAAAAAATTTTTGCTGTCATGGTGTTTACATTTTAATATTTAATTATTTTTCTTCAGTTCTTATTTTAGTTATAATTTTTTATTTGGTCACGTTGGTGAATCTTATAAAATTCTAGAACGTTGAAAAAAATAATCTTTTGGGGTACCCAGGTGGCTCAGTCGGTTCAGCAGCCAACTTTAGCTCAGGTCATGATCTCATGGTTCATGGGTTCGAGCCGCACGTCAGGTTCTGTGCTGACAGATCAGAGCTTGGAGCCCGCTTTGGATTCTGTGTCTCTCATTCTCTCTGCTCTCCCTGACTCATGTTCTGTCTCTCTCTGTCTCTCAAAAATAAATAAACAAAAAATAAAAAAAATAAAAAAAAACCCAAAACAAAAACCATCTCTTTAAGAAGTGAAGAACTTTAACAGGGAAATAAACCAGCATAGTAAAAGCTAGAAATACAGAACTCCATTGATCACTGGTGATATTGAGTAACACTGTCTCACATACGAAGATACTATTCCTAATCCACCAGAGGAAAGGCAGATAGCTGGGCATCTCTGTCCCCTAGATGACCAGTGACAGCAGCTAAAATAGCTTTCCTATAAACTTGGTGCCTTTGGCTTCTTATTTTGAGTGGTATGTCACCCTTATTTTGATTTTTTAGTACATTCTTTTTTTTTTTTTTATGTTTTATTTTTGAGACAGAGAGACATAGAGCTTGAGGCGGGGAGGGGCAGAGAGAGAGGGAGACACAGAATCTGAAAGAGGCTCCAGGCTCTGAGCTGTCAGCACAGAGCCCGACGCAGGTCTCGAACCCACAAACTGTGAGATCATGACCTGAGGCAAAGTCGGATGCTTAACCGACTGAGCCACCTAGGAGCCCCAGTTTTTTAGTACATTCTGACTTTGAAGTTATGTATTAAGTGGCCCTAAATGTTATAGCCAAGTTTTAAAGTGGATGAGATCTTTCTTCCCTTCTTGCATTTATAACTGTTTGGCTCAAGATACCATGAGAAGCTTGGTCTTACTGGGTTACCCTTCTGTTTTTAGTTTGGTGACCCTAATGAAACCACCTGCAAGTGGTAGGAATATTCATATGACACAAAAGGAGATCAGATTGATCATATTTATCGTGGCCTTGACCAAGGCTGCTCTTGCCTATATGATGCCTTTAGGTACAAAAGAACAAAGATGCCTGCTGGGGCAGAAGAATGAGAAACCTCCTCCCTTAGGAATGGACACAGCCCCTCAGTGCAGAACCTGGTATAGAGCCCATGCCAAAGTGCTTGGCCACAGGAGCACGGCTGGCCTTGAGCTTTCAGCTGGCCTTTTGTCCCGTGCAGAAATTGAACTACTGTGTGTGGTGATCTTGGCCATGAAGTTTGATAATCATTTGGTGTTCCTGTATTCTGAGGCCATTTCTTCTATTTCCAGATTGAAGTAGGGCTTTGAGATGTGTTTGGGCACAAACGGGAACAAACTGAAGCACGTGAGTCCATGTCTGGTGTCCCACTGAACTCTGACCAGGGCAGGGTGTGCACAGAAGATTAAAAATACTTCATCCTGAGAGGAGGGAACACAGACCTGTACATAAATACTTCAGTGTGGGAAATGCCATATTGGTGGCATTATGAAGTCCTGTGCTATGTGGATCTTAGACTGCCATGTAGTTGTTTTGGCCTAAGGGAGTCAGGGAAACCTACAGAGAGGAGCTAACATAGGAAGAGGGTTTTTAGAATGAAGAGTTTTGGTAAATAGTTGTGAGTGAGGGGAAAGATTGTTTCAACAAAAAAGAATAACTTGAAGAGAGGCACTGAAAAATTGAAAATTGAAGATATCTATCACAGTAATCTCAGATCATTTAAATGATACTAATATAAACATTTTCGGCTCTTTAAATCTGATTCTAGTTATTAGCACATAGTGAATTTACTGTAAATTGGTACATGTAGTATACCCTACTTAGGTTTTTGTTTTATTAACTTAATTTGATTATCATTTGATGATGGGGGCAGCTTTGTTGATGTGTTTTATTAAAGTGAGAGGTCCTAACTATTTTAATTTTATTTTAGATTATAGCATTTGATGAACTGAAGACTGATTACAAGAATCCCATAGACCAGTGTAATACCCTGAATCCTGTAAGTTATAATATAGGATTTTTCTGTAGATTCTTAAACTGTTTTTGCTTTTAACTTGATACAATTTAAAAATGGCCAGTAGTCTCAGTAGCATGATATAGTTGTACTTTTTTTGAAGTAGGCAGAATTTACAAAAATATTCTTTTTCCTGCTTGACTATTCTGACTATTATTAATCTGCTGGTGATCTTGTCAGCTGTCATACTAACATTCTTCCAATCTGCTTTTTACATTGTCGGCCAAAGACAGTTGAAAAGGTCAAAAAGATTAAAAGAGTCAAAATTGCATTAAAGGTGTGTACTGCTTTTTAGTTTAATGTTTTAATGCTACATTCATTTCATGGGGAGGGTCAGGGCATTTGTATCTGTACAATGTTCTGTTCGGTGTGCTTGTTTATATGCCTTTTGAGGTTTATGATTTCATGAAGTTTCTTATTTTATGCAGATGTTTGCTTGCTGGCCCAGTCACGTAGGGAAAGCTGTTAAATGCTTATGCATTTCTAAAATGTTATAGCCATAGGCACTTCTATATTACATTATTTGGTTCAGTATTTGAAAGTTGGTTAATATACAGTGACTTTAATATACGGTAAGATTATTCTTCTGTTTTGAGGTAGTCCGGAAGTGGACTCTTCAGGACCATGTCGACTCTTATTTTTAGTTATGTCTATTCTGGAATGAATTTTCACTCTATCACCTGATGTTTATTCAGAACCTTTTAGGTGGATAACTGTCCTTAGGCTCTGGAATCTCGCAGTAATGCTGACCTTTGGACTCATGCTGCCAGAATTTCATGGATAACAATTTATGTACAAATGTCTACATAGTTATTTCTGATTTATATCCACTCTAAATTTTTAAAACAGACTTGTCTTACACTAAGTTCTGAGCTCTGATGGATTTAGTTATAACACAGCTCAGCTCTATTGTGCTTAGAGGTTTTTATATATATTTTTGACTTCAGTTAGTTTACTCCTTTAGGAAGATTTCTCCTTTAGCCTGTAGGTTTGATTTTGCCTAATTGGTCAGAAACTGAAAGGTTGTTTGAAGACAGTGGGTACGTCTTCAAGAACTAGAATACAATAATTCATCTTTTTTTTTTTTTTAAATGTTTTATTTTATTTCTAGAGAGAGAGAGAGAGAGAGAGAGAGAGACAGCATGAGCAGGGGAGGGTCAGAGAGAGAGGGAGTCACAGACTGAAACAGGCTCCAGGCTCTGAGTTGGCAGTCAGCACAGAACCTGACGCGGGGCTCGAACCCACGAACCGTGAGATCATGGCCTAAGCGAAAGTCGGACGCTCAACCGACTAAGCCACCCAGGTGCCCCCAATAATTCATCTTTAAAAGTTACTTACTGAAGATGAAAACTTGTATAGACTTGAGTTGTATAAAACTGTACGACACTAGCAAGCTAAAGAGATTTTGTTTGGGAAAAGATCTATAAAGTTCATTTGCTACTTTTTTGTTGTTTCCTAGATAAATAAGAGTGATGGAATAAATTTCTAGATTGTCTTTACAGAACTGCTACAGTAAGACTGTGTAGGAACAATTAAAAGTATTAGCTTACTGGCTGTTTCTGTGCTCTCAGAAAACAAAATAGGATTTGAATCTGCTTTCTCATTGGAAAGTAACAATGTTCATTGTAAAGTATCTTAACCTACAGTTGAAACCAATTGTTACCAAGAAATTAAGAAACCAAAATTTGTTTATTAATGACAGTTGTTTATTAATAATATTCTATCTTCTTTGGCTTTTCATTACTTCAAATAACCAAAAAATGATGAGGATGAGAATAGCTGAAATCAGATGAGGGCTTTCCTAGGCACCAGGCTCTGTGCTAAGCATTTTTACTTGGGACTTTTCAATCAGTGCTCATGACAGTTCTACAGGGTAGGTATATTGTTATTCTCATGAATAGGAGGATAGGATGAGGCTTAGCCAGTTTGAAGCACTTTACCAACAAGGTCCAACAGCTAAGGCAGAACCAGAATTTGAACCCAGACCTCCAGATTTTTAAGCTCAAGCTTTGGTGATTCCCTAACTTAATGTAAATTTAAGAGGGACGAATTTCATTTTTACATATAACGTGTGATTTCTGACTCTTCTTCATGGAAGGAAATTCTCACTTTAAAAAGATATGTGTTGAGACATCACGATGGTGGCAGAGATTGGAAGGGAGCTATTGTACCAGCACAAGGTGCAGTCTAGACAGGGTGCCGACAATTGGCTTCCTAGCAGCGCATCTGACAGTTTTCCCTATTTCAAATTTGTTTTGACAATTCTGCCAAAGTATGGGGGAAGACAAATATTTTTAAAAATGTGAACCTTAAGTAGAGAATATTATGATTTGGATGTTAAGTATTATCACTTTTCAGCCATATTTGTGTGAGGAATTTTTTCTGGATATAGCTTTTGTGTAAACATTGGTTCCTAAACGGAATAATTTTTGTGTCACTTACTGGGAAATTTCACCATTAAAGAATGATTGGAGTGGACTGGTTTTGATAAGAGATGTATAATAAAAGTTTCTGCACTTTTTTGAGATGAAGGGAGTGTGGCATTGTTTCATTTTAGAACTGGAAGAATTGCAGATTGTCTTTATTATCCCTCTTACCAAAGTATTTTGTTTAAGAGCAGTAGAGGTCATGCTTTCTAAATAATTTTCTCCCCGTATCTCAGTCTGGAAGTGTAGGATGAAAACTTGGATGATGATTTGTATTGTTAGATAGCACTTGGCTTTAAAGGGCTATAATACTTACACGGTAAAGAAAAATCCTGTAGCTTACACTGGCATTATAAACTGCTCCAGTCCGACTCCTGATACAGCGTATCTTTTTCTTGGTCTGTCCTCGTTGTAGTATTTTGATCTTAATTAAATGGTGGCTTAATGGTTCGTGTTATTTACAAGTTTATATACATATAGATACGCAGAGTTTATTATATTGCTTGAGTTTATAGAAAATCTGGTTAGTGGTGTAGATTAGTTGATTTTACTGGGATTTCATTTAAAATAGTATTCATTAAACAACTTTGCTTTTCAGCTTTGAAATGGAAAAGGTGATTTGAGAGTAGTAGAAAGTAGGCTTGAATAGTACAGTTGCATTAGTGTAATTGCATTGTTTCGACAGCGATGGTTTCCTTTCAGTAAAGATCTGATGATGTTGAGGGTTCATATACTTTCACTTGGCATGATATGGACGTTTGAGAAACCGGCTTTGCATCTGTGACTCATAGGAAGTCCTTGGCTGAAACTTGAAAAGTTTGGGACTTTTATTTAAGAGTCATTAGGCTGAAATCTTTAGGATGAGAAGGATACTTAAAGCATGAACTCTTGGTCATTTTATAAAAAGTATTTCACTTGGATTAATTTTTCTCACCTACAGTCAAACAAATTACTTTGTTTTTGAAGTCTGAGCTGCTCGTCTGCTGTGCATGTAGTAGTTTATTGGAAAGCAGTCTTAAAGAAACAGGAAGGCCATGGAAGAATCAGAGCTCAGGAACTAGGGAAATTCCAATTTTATGGTTCAGAACTCAGTCTTTTCCCTCCTACATTGCAGAATGCACATTGTTTGCATCTGTGTATATTAGTGTTCTTTCCCCTCTGACTGTGCTGAGATTATTGGCTTTTGGCTTTCCATTGAAAAATGACTTTTGTAGTAATGTGATGTGGTTTGCTAAATATTGTATATGTAGCATTCCTGGTTTCTGTTAAAAGCTTTAAAACGTTAGTGCGTAAAATATTCTAAAGGGGAGTTTTGTTATTGTGGATTTTTTTATATCATGTTGCATGTGATCAGATATCTCATTTTTATATTTTTATCATTGTTGAATGGTGGAAAGAAGTATTCCAAGTAAATAGCAAATAGCTGAACAGTATGTGTGATAACTTTGTATAATTTAACCTGTTGCTCTAAGAATTTGAGTATTAACTTTTAAGTTCTATTTATTTTCTTAGTGCAAATCATATCATTTGGTCAATTTGCTTGTAATTCTGCTTTCAGTACAAAGTTAAAATATGGAAACAAAACTTAGTAGCATCTTTCATCCCTGATAAGAAAACAATGATTTTGCATTATGGGAACTTGGTTGCCACCTGCTTTCCAAGAGCATTTGACTTAATGCCAAGGCATTTTGATAACTGCCTTGTATTTTTCTTCCAGCTTGTACTTCCAGAGTACCTCATCCATGCTTTCTTCTGTGTCATGTTTCTTTGTGCAGCAGAATGGCTTACACTGGGTCTCAATATGCCCCTCTTGGCATATCATATTTGGAGGTAATATTTAGATATATTTCTACTACTTTTCCTAATTATATCTTAATTATACCGTGGTTGATATGGTTATCTTACATGCTAGTTAACCTAAATGAAAACTGAAAATTAGTTGGCATTTACTTTAAGATTATTTTTGATAAAGAGACAGTGCAAGTGGGGGAGGGGCAGAGAGAGAGAGAGAGGGAGACATAGAATCTGAAGCAGGCTCCAGGCTTCGAGCTGTCAGCACAGAGCCTGACACGGGGCTTGAACTCATGAACTGCGAGATCATGACCTGAGCTAAAGCCAAGTGCTCAGCTGACTGAGCCACACAGGCACCCCAGTTGGCATTGGCACCCCAGTTGGCATTTATTTTAAAACTCAGATAGATGAACAAATTACTGTTTAAATACCTTTTATGGTGCTTACTGTGAAAGCGTTTTTCAAAAAGTGAGGTTTAATTTACATACAGTTACATGTGCAAGTCTGAAGCCCCATCCCTGTCTGTTACCCCCACACCTCCCAAGGAGGGCAGTGACCTCTGTCAACTTGAATTCATTTTGCCCATCTTTGAATTTCATATAAATCAGAATGTACAGTGTGTTTAACTTCTTTCTCCATTTTAACTTTATGATTTCAAATCTGGTTGTTTATAAAATATATTCATATTTTATACCTTTCAAGTTATATGTCAGATCTGCATAATAGAGTTAGAGGTTTTTTTTTTTTCTTTAAATAGGTATGTTAAAATCTCATTGCTCTTGATTTTAGGAGATAGGTTGAAGAAGTGTTTAGGAGTAAAATGATATCACATCTATGACTGAGTTTGAAATGGTTCTTTTGAAGAAAAACATGCATATTTGTAGCTAGAACAAAAAAGAGAAGGGTAAAGCTGTGTGGTTAATATGAATATCTTTGTGAAGTGTTCTTACACCTTTTCTGTAAGTCTAAAATTATGTGGTTTTTTGGAAAAAATTTTTAGTGTTTTATTTATTTCTGAGAGAGAAAGACCGCGTGAGCAGGGGGAGGGTCAGAGAGAGAGGGAGATACAGAATCTGAAGCAGGCTCCAGGCTCAGAGCTAGCTGTCAGCACAGAGTCCGACATGGGGCTTGAACCCACGAACTGTGAGATCATGACCTGAGCTGAAGTCAGACGCTTAACCGACTGAGCCACCCAGGCGCCCCCTAAGATTATGTTAAAAGTTAAGAGAGAAACAATCTTTTTTATAGTTTCTGTTCTTTTCCTTGTACTTATGAAAGTATAGGAGAGACCAGATATGGCCTAAGTAACTATCTTGTTCTCATTTAGGGGCTTATGTATTTATTTTTATAGTTTATTTATTTTGAGAGAGTGTGCGCATGTGCATGCGCATGTGCATGCACACGAGCAGGAAAGGGGCAGAGAGAGAGGGAGAGAGAGAATCCCAAGCAGGTTCCAGTGCAGAGCCTGACACAGGGCTCGATCCCATGAACCATGAGATCATGACCTGAGCCAAAATCAAGAGTTGGATACTTAACTGACTGAGTCATCCAGGCACCCCTACGGGCTCTTGTTTTAAAATTAAGATGATAAGAGGAAAGAACTCCACTCTAGAACTTAAGGCACTCTCCCCTGTGCTTTTGAGACTGCCTCTCATTGTAACAAATGTTATTTGAGAAGAGAAACCCTCCTTCCCATCCCTTTTGCAGTGGCTAACGGACTGTGTTTATTGCAGGTACATGAGTAGGCCAGTGATGAGTGGACCAGGACTCTATGACCCTACAACCATCATGAATGCAGACATTTTAGCGTATTGTCAGAAAGAAGGCTGGTGCAAATTGGCTTTTTATCTTCTAGCATTTTTTTACTACCTATATGGGTGAGTTTAAAAAATAAAAATTATTATATGATCTCACTTGCTGTCTAAAAAGTTTGTAGGCATTATGGCCATTACACCTTAAAATCCACTAGAAGAATAACTCAGCGTCTTGAACAGTGGTAACTGCTCATGGCCCAGTGCACACCAGCAAATGTGCACACATTGAATATGAACAAACTGGTACTTGTGGGCGCTGGTGTGTGCAGTCAGAGCCAGAAAGCTTGGTCAGGGGTGCTGCTTCCTAAGTTTTCAGACACAGTGATCCTCATCGTGTGTGCAAAGTGATGGCGTTGAAAGGATTGTAAAAATTGTGAGTTCACCAGAAAGTTTTTGCTTGGCCTCACGACCATCTCTCTTGCTATGGTATTTTACTTTTTTATCATTCTTTACAAACTGTGTGCTCTGCCCTTTATTTTCTGGCTTGCTTGGTCTGCATGGGATGAATGAAAGAAACAGGTCTCTCCTGTGTGATGATGTAGATTTCTCCCTTTATAGCATGATGGGCTCCATCATTCCTCTAGGCCAGGGGTCCACGACTTTGGCACTGTTGACATTTTGGCCTCGAGAAGTCTTTGTTGTGGGGGCTGTCCCGTGCGTCGTGGGATGTTTAGCAGCATCCCTGGCCTCCACCCAGTGGATGCCAGCAGCACCTCCTCTTCCACAGTCACCATAACCAAGAATGGCTCCGGACAGTCGGCCCGGGGTGAGACCCCCCGCCCTGGTGTCCTGGCCGCGGCATACAATGGCTGCTCATTAAAATGACGGAAGGGCACTCTCACCTGTGGGATTATCTTTCTTTAAGCTACACCAATATACTTTTCTCATCTTTTATTGACATACATTCAACCAGAGAGGACAGTTCTAACCGGTTTTCAAAACAGGAAGAAAATTGACCGTATAAGAAGGGATTGTAATCATTAAGCTGCTTTCTATTCCCTCTTCTGTCACTTGAGAGCTTGCTGAGTATTAAGTGGTAGGTTTAGATTCGTATTTCTCTGTACATCACATAAGTTTCTATTTTGGAAAACGATGAATGAAGTGCAGACTGAAATTTATGGAAGAGGTATGTTTATGTTTGTAGAGGTTATACTTTGAAAATGAGTATCCCTTCATGCATCTATGACGTTCATTTATGAAATAGTGAATAAGTTCTGAACAGGGAAATGCCATATGTCATTTTCATTTCCCGTTAATTTTCATTTTTTCAGTTTCTTTAACAAATGTCTGAAGAGTGTGCCATATAGTAGGCACTTAAGACATACTTGTTGAAAGAAAGAAAAGAATGAATAAATGAGAAAATCAGAGATGTGCACTTAGGGGCAGATGTTCACCAGGAGATGGTGGCACTATGTCATTTCATTTCTGCTTTAAATTGTTTATCGAATTTGCTCAACTCTTTGCTTTGTATTTCCATTTAGAGACCCATGCTTTGGAAGCATACCTTTCCCACCGTAGTCTAGTAGACTCAGCCCGAATCGAATGGTTGTTTTTTGTTTGTTTTTTTTTTTTTGCTCACTTGTGCCCTCTTCTTTTTTAACCCTGTTGCTGTTGCCTAGAGCCTTTCTCTAATGGGAAAGTTCCTTAATTGAGCATTCCCATCTGTAAAATGGGGATAATAACGGTACCCCACTCCTAGGGCTGCTTGGAGGATTCAGTGAGGTCATGTACATAAAAGACTAAATGGAGGGCCTGGCATGAAATGAGTCCTTGGGAGATGCTCGCTGCTATTATTAGACAACCCTAGAGTAGCGCACTGTTTGGATGGCTTCTCTAAGCTCTGATTCCCTATTAAGCTTTCAGCTGTGCTGTTCTCTTTGCTAAAATTGGAAAGAAAATAGACAACCACAGCACAAGCACTGAGCCAAGTCCTACCTTAGGCAAAAGTCCATAAATGCAAATTAAGATGGTATCATGAACTGGTCATTGGTCTTTTCATTTTCCGCAGTGGTGTGATACCACAAACCAGTCTGCTATGTAGACTCAACTTTTTGGTGCTTTTATAATTAGAAACGTTTGAATTAATAGGCTTTTTCTTCTTTTCAGCATGATCTATGTTTTGGTGAGCTCGTAGAACAACACCCGGAAGAACTGGTCCAGTAAGTGCATGCAAAAAGCCACCAAATGAAGGGATTCTCTCCAGCAAGATCCTGTTTCCAAGAGTAGCCTATGGAATCTGATCAGTTACTTTAAAAAAAATGACTCCTTATTTTTTAAATGTTTCCACATTTTTTGCTTGTGGAAAGACTGTTTTCATATGTTATACTTGGATAAAGAATTTAAATGGAATTACGTATAAATTAATATAAAATGATTACCTCTGGTGTTGACAGGTTTGAACTTGCACTCCTTAAGGAACAGCCATAATCCCTTGAATGATTGCATTAATTATTGACTATCCTTAGTCCATTGGAAGCTTTCGTTTATAGGCACTTGTAGGGCTCATTTTGGTTTCGTTGAAGTGCCATCTAATTATAAATTAGCTGTAGATATCAGGTGCTTCTGATGAACTGAAAATATATAGCTGACTTGTGGGAAACTTCATGGGTTTCCTCATTTATCATGTATGTGATTATATATGGACGCATTTACAAAATATGAAGAATGGGGTTTTCTCCGCTTCAACTTGAATATTATCCCTGTATATTGCATGAGTGAGAGATTTCCCATTATTTCCATCAGAGTAATATACTTGCTTTAATTCTTAAGCATAAGTGAACATGATATAAAAATATATGCTGAATTACTTGTGAAGAATGCATTTAAAGCTATTTTAAATGTGTTTTAATTTGTAAGACATTACTTACTAAGAAATTGGTTATTATGCTTAATGCTCTAATCTGGTGGTAAAGGTAT
Source organism: Proteles cristata cristata (assembly GCA_017311185.1). NCBI lineage: Eukaryota > Metazoa > Chordata > Mammalia > Carnivora > Hyaenidae > Proteles > Proteles cristata. The sequence continues at coordinate 145,902 of JAESUZ010001900.1, read as the reverse complement.
TCTTAAGAATTTGCAAGTACTTTAGATTTTCAAAACTGAATGAGAGAGAACATTGTATAACCGTCCTGCTGTTCCTTTAGTGCAATACAATAAAACTCTGAAATTAACTTATTTTCAGTGCATTGTTTTAAAGATTACAAATAGCTGTTTCTTACACTTGCTTAATCCACAATAAAGACATATTACTGTCAGTTTTTAAAAAAATATAGTAGAGTATTACATTGCGTGTGTGTGTGCGTGTTTTTTTTTTTTTTTTTTTTTTAAATATCGTGCCTGGATCTAAATGAATGTGTTAAAAAAATTTTTTTAAATGTTTTATTTATTTCTAGAGAGAGAGAGAGACAGCGTGAGCAGGGGAGGGTCAGAGAGAGAGGGAGTCACAGACTGAAACAGGCTCCAGGCTCTGAGCTGGCAGTCAGCACAGAGCCCGATGCGGCTCGAACCCACGAACCGCGAGATCATGACCTAAGTGAAAGTCGGACACTTAACCGACTAAGCCACCCAGGCGCCCCTAAAATGAATGTGTTTAAATGGCTAAGCACGTTACCCTGTGTTGTCACTTGACAAGATTCATAAACGTTGATGGCACAGCAGCATCATTTTTCTTAACCAATTTAAAAAATTATTGTGGCACTTAAAATATTACCATTATTTTTTCCTTTTTGAAACAGCAGGTTTTAAGGAAACGTGACTTGTTAAATTCATTTTTGCTGCTTCTTGTAAGGTAGGTAAATTATGACTTGCATGTTTTTATAAGAATTCTTGTGCTTTTATTTGGAATGAAGTAGTTCAGGCAATTGAGGATAGTGTAAGTGGTTCAGAAGTTTCTTAAATAAAAGACCAAAGAAAGAAAACCAGTATCTAGAAATTCCACATCATAATCAAGGGACTTTATGGATGAGTTTGTGGAATTCGTACTCTACGAGCGCCTTGAATTAGATGCTGTTTAATCCACTGTTAGTGAAAAATGCTTCCCCACCTTTGAGAGTAGCGGTTAACATTTTGGGATTGCGTAGTGGGGTGAGTATGCGGAAGAGGAGATGTCGAACCAGAAGAGTGAGGAGAGCCAGACCAGTTCATAATGAGACAAGCTTTAAAGACCTTGTGTTTTATGGCCTGAGGGACACCTCGAGGGAGGTAAACTATTGGTCAGTTCATGCAGAAAATTACTTATTGGCCAGTACTGAAGATTCATGCTCTTGAGTTTGAGCAGTTTCTAATCCAACTAATTATGTTAGCACCCACTCCTCATTTTTCTTTCCGGTTCATAAGTACTTTTGATCATGAGAGACCTTGCTGATTCCAGATAGGTTTCCTGGCACTGTTACCGTAGCATTCCTGTCAAAGTCTTCTCACAAGCCCTTGCTGTCTCTTTGCAAGTGCTACTGGCAGCTACTAAGAAGCCTCTTTTTAATAATGTATTCCTGGATTATTCTCCACAGTTCTGTGGGTTTACTGGCTGCAGTTTGTGGAAGCCACCTTTTCAGCCTCAAAAATTAGATTTGCAGTCCTTAGCTGATCGCTCAGAGGTGACTGATTGTCAGTGAGGTTTACCCTCTGAGTGGTAGGCTGTTGGTTCCTAGGCGTGGGAGCCATGAAAAGATGGAGTTCCCGGAAGCCCTCATGGTATCTACCCAGCTTTACCTTTTCCAGTGTTTTAGGAAAGTAAATTCCTTTCCTAAAGGAGAGAAACAAGAAACAAGATCCCCGCGTTAGGCAATATCTCACTGGTTCTTGTCCTTGCTCAGAATCCAGTGTATTACCCCCATTTTTCTACGTCGGCAGCCCGCGCCGTCTGTCATTCCTGCAGGTCCAGCTGCAGGTGGTTAGCTTGGCGTCGTAACCCTTCCAGCTTTTACCAAACTGCTCCCTGTGCAGCGACCACTGTGTACTTAGGTAATTTTTTTTGCCTTGTTACAGTTCCTTTTGCTATTATGTGGTTTGATTGATCTTTTAAGAGTTTTCCAACTTTAAGAAGCCAGTAGTTGGATACCCCCATGCTGTGGTTTATATCTATGCTGACAACTCTTTGTTGCTATGGGTACTACAGATTCTCTTGAGTTGAAAATCTTATATAATAAATGCAGTCTATTTAGCAGTTATTCTATGGAGGAATAATATTATACCATGGGGTATGTCCTTTTGGTACTAAGGAGGTATAGGTGTAGAAACTAATAATCATGTTTGATGATTTTCACAATTTTTTTTTTTCTAAATTTTTTATTATTTCTAGGAGAGAGAGAGACACAGCGTGAGCAGGGGAGGGTCAGAGAGAGAGGGAGTCACAGACTGAAACAGGCTCCAGGCTCTGAGCCGGCAGTCAGCACAGAGCCCGACATGGGGCTCGAACCCACAAACCGCGAGATCATGACCTAAGCGAAAGTCGGACGCTTAACCAACTAAGCCACCCAGGTGCCCCGATTTTCACAATTTTAACTGGTATTTCCCGCTCCTTGTCCCATGTTTGAGGAGAGTTGGGTCCCAGGCTTTGGACAAACTGCTAATTTTGTTTGAAGTTTGAGTTATTTTTCATGGGAAGAGGAAGTGATAGGAAATGACCATAATTTTGACATGTGACAAGTATTACAAAAGAATTTGAGAAGACTTGTAGATTACACCATTAACTGCCTAATTTAGCAGTCAAATTCAGATTCCCAGATAATGGCCTTTCACAAAGCAACAAAGTACATGGCAGTTTGCACTATGTGTTTTGGTTGAAGCCTGTGTTCAGTATATTTAAGCCTGAAGACCACTCTTGCTAATAGCTCTCATAGATCTCTTCTCTACTCTCCAAAATATTTTGAAAATAAGTCTGGTGTATACATAGAAAGGAAATAAAAATGTAGATACGCTCTACAACTAGAAAAAACCTTTCCTTGCTACAACATTTTTTTTCTTCCAATTATATATTTATGAACAGTGCTCATGGACTATTATTGCCATGGTGCAAATAATGATTTCTGTGTATGTCTTACCACCCTGCCACGGGTATGAGCTTTCATTTTAGATGTGGCTACGTCATAGCAGTGTGGTGTGTCTTCTCCCACCCCACCCCACCCCACCCCAATTAAATGATATGTATTTAAAAGTATTTGTGTAGTTTACTTTTTTATATATCATTCAACACTTCCAGATGTGCATCCCTCAGTAATCAGTTGTACAGTATAATTGTAAGTCAAATTTTGACACAAAAAAATATTTTAAAACAACTCTATTCAAAGGGGAAAGATAAAAATATTGATACCTGTCTAGCATTATTCATAAAAGGATGCATATTCATCCTTTGGGCAAACTACTAATGTTAGTCTCAAAATATTTACGCTCTTTTGCTCAAACCAATCACTGATCTGTGGTCAAAACAGCAGCTAATGAGTCTCTGGTACTACTAGTATAGCTCAGGAGATGGCTCTGAACTGATACTTTAGAGTGATGCCAAGAGAAAAAAAATGTGGCTGTGTCCCTGGATCTGTTGAATGGCTTTGTTAGAACAATTTCTCTTTAATTAAGAGTCCTGAAACTAATTTTTTTTTTTTTTTTTTTTTTTTTACAAATAGTTTATTGTCAAGTTGGTTTCCATATAACTGAAACTAAATATCTAAAAGGAGCAAACAGCTCTGCTGCTTGTACTGCTTTTGGGAAACAGTATTAACCATACAAAGTGACCGATCTGTGGGACTGGAGTAAAGGTTTTATTCTGTGTTAATTGTAGTAATGCACACTGTGGACGTGAAAATGTAGAGAACATCTTCACATGGATAAGTTAATTTTATTGTACGTGCTTTTTCTAAACACTTAAATCTCTTTGCCTACCACGTTCAATAGGAGAAGAAACGTCTTAAGTAATACGTTGATGATTAGATAGACCCTAAAACTACTGAGCAAAACATAGAATGTAGTTAGCCATCTGTGTTCATGGTGTGTTAAACTCTGAGTTAGCCTGATTGGTGCTGTACCACTCACTGTCCAAAGAAAATGCTCTTCAGTAGTCCTGCCTTAGAGCCGGATTTATTTTGCTTTTGTATATTAAATATAAAACCATCTCAAATGTGGCCTTGTGTAGTTTATGGTTAATGGCTGAGTCTGTGTGTTAATTCAGTTTCAGCAGCTGCCTGGCTGCCAGGACCCTACCCTACATTGTCTCTCTGTCCCCTCTACACCATTGGTTTGAGGGGTATCCTACAGGTTAGGTAGAGGACATATTTTTCCAACAATGTGAAATTACAGTCTTGAGTAGGGCCCCATTCCATGTTTCTGTTCTGGAATAATTGATGTTTTCCCTTAATACTTAGTATTAAAGTAGTTAAGCATTTTAAACATGGAAGGCTTAACTGGCACTTGCAGTAAAAATGAGAGAAGCATGCATTTGGAAAACTCAGTTGATTATTAAAGGATTTGATTAACCCATGCCAGTCTTTTTCTTCTTACGTGTTCATGGATAAGTTACATATTCATGTTGAGAAAAAGCAGTATAAGATTTGGTAGTATCAATTTCAGTAATTTCCTCAGGTTTAATAGAGTACTGTGATTTTTTTTTTTTTAATATTTTTTATTTATTTCTAGGAGAGAGAGAGAGAGACAGCGTGAGCAGGGGAGGGTCAGAGAGAGAGGGAGTCACAGACTGAAACAGGCTCCAGGCTCTGAGCTGGCAGTCAGCACAGAGCCCGACGCGGGGCTCGAACCCACGAGCCGCGAGATCATGACCTAAGCGAAAGTCGGACGCTTAACCGACTAAGCCACCCAGGCGCCCCTAGAGTACTGTGATTTTTAAATTGCTTTTGGTTGTGATACTGAAATCGTGAGGAAGGTCAACCTATTATTGCAGCCTGTACTTATTTGAAAAAATTTTTTCTGGCTATGACTTTTGGCATTTATTATCTTAGATAAGAAACCCCCAGTTTAAACATTCACATACTGGGAGGATATATGTGGTTTTCCCATCTTCCTAAGTATTATAAAATCTTAAGTTCTGAAATCAGTGTACACATAAAAGTATTAGAATACTGATTTTATATTCTGGAACATACTGGCTCTCTGGTCCTAAGTTCCCAAATAGCACTAGTAATTGAAGTATTCCCCAGTGAAATTAAAGCAGCACGAGAAGTGTCAAACAAAAGAAAACTTTTGGCAATTAGATGATTATTCGAAAGTACAGTTTTGATGTGAAATTCACTTTGTCTTGTGTGGAGGTGCCTGTGACTCTTGGTTCACGTTTGTGATCACCAGCAGCCAAGGCATTATTGCACGTAATACCGAAGCCACCACGGTCTGTGAAAACATCCTTGTCTGCAGGGCAAACAACTGTTCAACATTACATTTAAAGACAAAAAGACATAATCAATAGCATAAGGTGAAGTGAGGGAGAGAGTTGGAGACTCTTAATCTGTAGATAAGTGCTTTCTAACATAAATGTGAAAGAGGGATTTAATTCATTCCGTGTAGCTCCTAGGGTAAAAAAATGAGTGGTCTAAAAACAGAGCAGCTGTTTGAACCAGGGCGTTCCTCATATCTGAAAATGCTCCAGCAAATGTTGGATAAACACCTGTTGGGGATGATCCAGTATTAGGAGGGAGATGACCAGACGATTCATACGAAGGAGGAAAAGCCATGGGAGGAAATGTGGGAGGAATAGAGGGTGAAAGTCATTTGATTTTAGCTTGTACTCATACCCATTTATTACTATGTCATATTCCACCTGGTAGTTATAAATCGTAAAGTGAGGTCAAAGTGTGATAAATAATAAAAACAGGCAGTCGAACATTTTTCCATATGCTCATTTCAGCATTATTTCCAGGCAAAATATGTATCAGAGAAGACGGTACATTTCAAAAATTGTCTAGCAATTAATTCAGTCTTCTACAAGAGAGACACAACTGAAGTTTGTCAATAAAAGCTTTAGGAATATCTGCACATACACATTTACATTCAAGTTGATAACACTAGTAAGTTTTGTTTCAATACAAATTATGTTAAATAACTCTTAAATTTCAGACATGGTCATATATATGTTATTTGAAATTCTTTTTTATCTAGATACGGATCTTGATAATGAATCTCTTGATGACAGATGTGCAGCTAGTTTGTCCCGAAACTCATGAAGATAATTATATTGCTGGAAAAAGTAAAGATATATTGAAATACATTGTAGAAAACTAGTTAGCAGAGTAGTACAATCCTAGTAGGAATCAGGAACCAAAAAATAATTGCTATGAACAATTCTACATCATTTTGGGTAAGGAAGCGTTTGCATTATGGAGAAGTTTTACCTTTTGATAAAGCCGCATATAGTGTGAAAAAACTTGCTTTAAAAATCTCTAAAAATCAGAAGGCACCATGTGATTCATATGAATGTATTATAAATCTGTAAAATCCTTTCTCCCTTTACTGCAGGAGCTAATTAAAAGTAGTACACGAAAGCATTCTTTTTGCTAACGTATTTTCCTCTGGGGGTTAAGTAGGGAGGAGAGGGTACTTTCTGTAATAAGTAATAGTGGTATATTCAAGAAAATAAATTTCTTCATTTATAGAAGCCCTGGACTCTGCTGCTTGTGATGATATACACACAAGCATGTGTATGATGTGATGCTTGTGATGATATACACACAAGCATGTTGTGATGATATAATCCATTTGGAATAGTGTTCATGGTAGTCAGTATTTAAAAAAACAAACTCTAATCTTAACATATAAGCAGAATTTAAAAAGCTTTAAATCATTTATTTGGCGTTTTAATAGTTTCCCAGAGGATGTTCTCATTCTGTCAATAATCTCATTTCTTACCATTATTGGGAAGTTGGAATTGCATACTGCTAAGCACATCAGCACAGAGATGGGGACGCCTGTTTGCCCCAGAGTGCTGGGTGATCAGCTGGACAGCCCATAGCATGGGGGCATAATTCTCTCTAAGGTTAAAGATGTAAAACACACATACGCATATGTGTGATCATTTTGTTTAGTTTGAGAGACTTGAGAACATCTTGAATTTGAAGGATCATTTGATTTTAACAGATAAGAAGGTGAATTCTCTGTTTTCAGAACCTGTACGGTGAAGTGGATCCTGTATGGATTATTTTGAACAACCTTCTTTAAGCCCTGAGAATCATGCTGCTTGGTGAATCTGAAACAGTTCGCATTCATGATAGTTGGGTTGATCCCTGGCCTGAAGAAGATGGACTCAAGGCCAGTAAGCCACTACAGGCCAGGACTCTTTACTAGTGCCTGATCCTCCAGTTTAGTCCATTAATGCTGACCCAGAGTATTTTGGAAAGGAAGGCAAATTAGCTTTACAAATCTAGAAATAAAGTGAAATCTGCAGAATCCTTCAGGAACTAATATATAGTAATATCCTTTGGGCATTGCTACTGCAGAGATTTTGTAGGTGTTAAGGAGAAAGTATATGTGGAAGATGTCACTCTAGTTGTCCACAGCAAAGGATAATTAGCGTTGCTTTGCATTTTTTTGGTATTCTAGTCATTCATCTATTTTTTTAAAAAAAATTTTAAATGCGTTTATTTTTGAGAGAGACAGCACAATAGGGGAGGGCAGAGAGAGAGGGAGATAGAATCCAAAGCACAGAGCCCGATGCGGGGCTCGAACCCACAAACCATGAGATTGTGACCTGAATCCAAGTCAGATGCCTAACTGACTGAGCCACCCAGGCACCCCTCATCTATCTTTATTAAACATTTTGGTGAGAGAATCTTCACTAGATCTTTTAAGCTAAGAAAGGACCAAATTTATGGTAATCACCTTTCCAGATGAGAGGATTCATTCTGAGAACTAAATGGGTAAAAACAACAGAAGTAGATCCTTCAAGAGTAAATTGGAAAGTTCAGTTTTCATTATTTTCATTATTTCATTATTTGAAATACTGTGAACTTTTCCAGACATCCCAGATTATAATTGAACATAAATTTTGAACAGGTGATATTTGAATACTAGAATGCTTTGGGTTTCTGGTGCCCTTTTGATGCTATAGGACACTGTAACTGCCTCTAAACCACCACACAGAACGATCAGCCTCCTTACCTTTATGGTCTGTATTGCTCCAGATCCTCTTAGGTCTCTCAGGCTGTCTATGGCTTGCTGTGGTGAAACTGTGTCGGACAGGTACAGTAGGAGACAAGCGGCTACTAACAGAGCATGTGAGGGAAACAGTGTATTATTAATGATTGGGTAGAGCATTGTATATTCAGTTAGACTTCTGGTGCAGAAGATGGGAATTTGGTGTAATTGTTCAAAATGAATTAAATGACTGAGGTATTTTAGTACATGTTTTTGTTTTTGACAGTTAAATTATGATTTCAAATGACTGCGGCTGAATTGAAACTAAACACTGGCTTCGTTCTTTTTAATAGCTTTGTTGAATTATATTTCATCTACCCTATGATTCATTTAAAGGGTATGATTCAGTGGATTTTAATATATATATATTTTTAAATATTTTTATTTATTTCTAGGAGAGAGAGAGAGAGATAGCTTGAGCAGGGGAGGGTCAGAGAGAGAGGGAGTCACAGACTCTGAAACAGGCTCCAGGCTCTGAGCTGGCAATCAGCACAGAGCCCGACGCGGGGCTCGAACCCACGAACCGGGAGATCATGACCTAAGCGAAAGTCGGACGCTTAACCGACTAAGCCACCCAGGCACCCCTGATTCAGTGGATTTTAATGTATTCACAGATATGTGCAATCACCAGCACCATTTTAGAACATTTTCATCCCCTCATAGAAACCCTGTCCCCTGTTGTCATCATTTCCCCGGCCCCCATCTCCCCTCTCCTAAGCAGCCACTAATCTACTTTCTGTCTGTGGATTTGCCTCTTCTAACATTTTATATAAATGCAATCATCGTGGCCTTTTGTGACTGGCTTCTTTCCCTTAGTATCATGTGTTCAGGACTCCTGTTGTGGCATGGAACTCCTTCATTCCTTTTGAGGGATGAATAATATTCCATTGTATAGATATACATTTTGTTTACCCATGGTCACTTGATGGGGGCATTTAGGTTGGTTCCATTTTTTGGGCTATTATTAATAATGGTGCTATAAATGTTCGTGTACAAATGTTTGTGTAGACATGTTTTCATTTCTTTTGGGCATATACCTTGCAGTGACTTTGCTGGGTAGAGGGTGACTGTGTTTTTAAATGCTTGAGGAAATACTGCCAGGCTATTTGCCAAAGCAGCTCCACCATTTTACATGGTCTCCAGCAGTATATGAAGGTTCCAGTTCCCAATTCATGTTTTCTATTTTTCAGATAATAGCCATCCTAATGGGTATTAAGTGGTATCTCATTATGGTTTTGATTTGCATTTCCTTGATGACTAATGATGTTAGGCATCTTTTCATGTCCTTAATGGTCATGTGTGTATTTTGTTTGGAGAAATATCTATTCAGATCCTTTGCCCATTCTTTAAATTGGGGTGTCTTTTTATTATTGAGTTGTAAGAATTCTTCCTAGGTAAGTCCCTTATCAGATACATGGTTTGCAAATAATGTTTTCCATTCTCTGGCTTCTCTTTTCATTTTGATAATGTTCCGTAGCAAAAAAGCTTTTAATTTTGATACTTTCCCACATTGAAGAATAACTGTTACCCTGACTTGGCATTTTGTTAATTTTTTTTTCTAATACATTTTAAAATTTTACTTTTAAAACATTTATTTATTTTGAGAGAACAAGAGAAAGCTGGAGAGGAGCAGAGAGAGAGGGAGAGAGAGAATCTCAAGCAGGCTTCACACTGTCAGGGCAGAGCCCACCACAAATTTTGATATCATGACCTGAGCAGAAACCTGAGCTTCACCTCAGCCACCCCTTCTAACACATTTATTAAAAAGGGAGCAGAAATTACATGATGTAATTAACTTTGGCTTCTATACTTATGTTACCCATAGGTATTATGTAGAATTTACTGTCAGTATTATAACACCTGCATAAGAAAGCAGTAGAAAACAATGCAAGAATGTAGGTGCTAAGACTTGTAGATAATGATTTGCAGAATCCTTCAAAATGATGTTGAAAAGACTTCCCACTCCCACCTAGCTTTCTAGAGAGTAGCAAATTAAGGGCCTTAAGTATTTATGTATGAAAGTATGTATGTATTTTTGAGAGAGAAAGCATATGGGGGGCAGAGAAAGAGGGGGGACAGAGGGCCCTAAGTGTGCTCTGTGCTGATAGCAGCAAGCCCGAATTGGGGCTCAAACTCATAAACCGTGAGAGCATGACTTGAGCCAAAGTCAGGTGCTCAACTGACTGAGCCACCCAGGCGCCCCTTTAAATAAATCTTTAGGTCTTAGCAGATTTATATTGTGTTTTGTCTCATTTTAATACAAACTGAGCACATGGCCCGGACACAGGATACTTTTGTCTACTTTGAGGATTTAAAAAACTACTGAGTAATGAAAATAAATTTCTTACCAAGACAAGATCTCCCAAGTCCTCCGTAACAGCTGAAATGGAAGCACAATTTGAATAGTGTACATTTTCATTTCACCCCACCAATTAGAACTAAAGACTTGCTCCTTGTGCCTTCTATTTCTGAATTTCATAGTGCCTGCTAGTACAGTGCCTGGAACATAGAGGGTAATAAACATTTTTAAATTAATAAGGAGCAAGGTGTGCTTGTTTATTTGTTAGGAGATATTCTCTGAACACCTCTAAGGATCCGTGCAGGCCTTTTAATTGATCTTTTTAAACACCAGTGTCCACATCTGAGAAGTGGAACTTCTCAGACTATTTTTACCAACTGCCAGTTTGTTTTCCTCTGTCCAAACAAAACGTTAGTGGTTATGGGACAAATCCATATGACATGACAACTTATCTAAAAAGAATACAGAGGTGGCATGTTATAGAAATTTAAAGCATGAGTTCTAGAGCCCCACTGTCTGGGGCTGAATGGTGAATCTGTCATTATTACATGAGTGAACATAAGGAAAGTTATTTAACCTCTCTGGGTCTCAGCCTTTTCACCTATCAAATGGTGACAGCCTCAGAATCTGTATCATAGTTAGGACCGAAGGACATAACTAACCTCTGTAAAGGGCTTACAGCAGAGCTTGGTACAGAGTAAGACGCAAATGAATGTTAATTGCTAATGTCTAGCCTTGTGAAGAAATCAGCAGTCTGTATAACTGGATTTTCCAGAAGAAAATCATGATTAACTTCAAAGCAATAAAACCATTCATTCTAATTACTTTCAAAGATGCTAAAAAAAAAAGTATTATGCAATTCCTGACTTTCTTGGAGGGTATACTGAACCTAATTTGGTGCTGATGACTTATCAGGAACATAAATGACTGTGATGTACTAGAGATGAAGCTGTAGAAACATGTTGTGGGATAGGATGTGAGATAGAGGGCCAAACAGTCACTGACTCCTACGTATTCATGAACTTGCTTTCTACTAAGTATCCCAGATATGAGGATCTACCACAGACAGGTGGAGGGAGGTAGAACACTTCTGTTGTTTTCCGCAAGATGAATACTGCTTCATACTCATTGCGACCTTTATGCTTCCTCCTCTGATTCCTGCTCATCCTTCAAATCCAGCTCAAACTGCCTTCTCTGAACTGCCTTTGTGCCCCCACAGAAACCGTCATTGTCACTTGTGCTGCCTTGTACACACCTCGTGTGAGTCTTACTGCCCTCACATGGTAGTGCTGTTAGCAGGGGCTCCTTGAGGGTGGGGACTGTGCCTCACAGTGTGTGTTTTGTATGCATAGTGTTTGGTGCACGGTGGGTGTTACGGGTTGGATTGTATCCCCGTAAAGCTATGTTGAAGTCCTAACCCCTGGTACTGTGAATGTCGCTTTATCTGGAAATAGGGTGTCTGCAGATATAATCAAATTAAGATGAGGTCGTTGGGCCCTAATCCAATATGATTGGTGTCCTTATAGGAGGAAGTATCCCGAGAAGACACAGAAATGCAGAATCATGTGACAGCAGAGGTTGAGGTTGGAGTGATATGGCTGTGAGCCCACGGACACTGAGGAGTGACAGCCACCACTAGGAAGAGGCAAGGAAGGATCCTATCAGAGTCAGAGGGGATATGGTCCTGTTGACACCTTGATTTTGGATTTCTAGCTTCAGAACTGGGAGAGAATAAGTTCTATTCTAAGCTACCTGGTTTGTAGTTTTGTTTTTAAATAGAAATAGCACAATACAGTAGGCAAGCAGTATCCTGATTTTATAAAGCAACAGAAATGCACAGGGAGAATCGGCGAGACAGCACTGGCAGGCCACAAGATAGTGGAAAAAAATTTACCAGATCCAATTTCTGAGGCTCTGAGGGATAAACTCTAGAGCCATCTAGCAATGTGGGCACTCAAAGATAGCAGAATGGATAGAAAATTGTCTTTATCCAAACATGAGTCACTGTAGGACACCTTTGAAAGCTCTAGGACAATGAAAATTTCCAGCCATCAGATGCTTTATTATATGGGAACCAGAAGCATTCAACATATGCACGGGCTGCCCAACCATCTTTCCATCCTGTTTGTATTCTGTTCAAACATCAGACAGCATTTGGTGTGCTAGAACTTGCTCGAGTAGTATTTGTTAACTTTCACTATCTGAGCTAGTTTGATCTCTGGAAACTTTTCAGTAGAGGCTGCTTCCAAGGATTTATTTAAAAAAACAAAAAAATCTCAGGACTGATTTGAAAAATGGGTCTAGGAGCGCCTGGGTGGTTCAGTTGGTTAAGCGTCTAACTTCAGCTCAGGTCATGATCTCACTGTTCGTGAGTTTTAGCCTCATGTCGGGCTCTGTGGTCACAACTCAGCATAGAAGAGCCTGCATCTGAAGAACTTGCTTCAGATTCTGTGTCTCCCTCTCTCTCTGCCCCTCCCCCACTCACACTCTAAAAGAAACATTAAAAAACTGAAAAAAAAAAAAGAAAAATGGATCCCCAAACTGGAAAAACATTTTTCATCAGCTACATCTTCTAATGCTGTTTTACTTAGACTTGGCAGAAAATTTAGCAGAGACAACTGTAGTCTAAAATTTTGCTTTTATTTTTTTTTTTAATGTTTTTATGTATTTCTAGGAGAGACAGAGAGAGACAGCGTGAGCAGGGGAGGGTCAGAGAGAGAGGGAGTCACAGACTGAAACAGGCTCCAGGCTCTGAGCTGGCAGTCAGCACAGAGCCCGACGCGGGGCTCGAACCCACGAACTGCGAGATCATGACCTAAGCGAAAGTCGGACGCTTAACCGACTAAGCCACCCAGGCGCCCCTAAAATTTTGCCTTTATAATTGTAAAGCAATTATTAGTTGCTTACAATTATAGATTATGCTTCTCTCTAGAGAAAGATTGGAAACTGTAGAATGTGGGATGGTTTCTAGTTCTTTCTATTCCTTACTCTCCTGGCTATATTTCTCTGTATATTAGAGTTTAGTTCAGCCGTATATGGTGTGTCCCCAAAGACCCTTGTACTAGCTGGGTTGCCTTCAAATGGAAACAGTTGGCATGAGGTCCCAGAGCTCTAGGTCGAAGGAGAGAAGGTGGCTGGGCTTGTCCCTTTCCCTTGCTGCCCTGAGCCCAGCACCCTGGTTATTCCGTATAGTCTGCATACTTTCTAACTCAAAGCAATGACTTTAGGGCTTTTGAGGTATCAAACTATTTAATACTTTATCTTGTTCCAGAAACCATTAAGCAGTTTATTAGGATACAGAAAGTACAAGAAGCACAGAGAAGGACTAGTTTGCTCCCTGTGGCCCGCCCTTCTGTGCTGTGCATCTCACTGCTGGCAGGGCCGTAGTTCTTATCCACAGCACCACTTCTAATCTTTGTACTGCTACTGTCATTTGCTGACCGTCACTCCCTTTACCCTTTCCTTTCTCCATGCTACTTTTTTTTCTCTCTCTTTTTTTTTTTATCTCTTTGTCCATTTTATTTTGTTTTAAACTTCCATACCAGCAGCTTTGCATAGCTGGTGGCAAATTCATATCATCAAATGTAATTTTCCAGTCATATTTTTAAGACTACTCATTGCTTATGATTTCATTGCTAATTAAAGAAATTGTTTTTAACATTTATTTAGTTTTGAGAGAGAGAGACATAGCACAAGCAACGGAGGGGCGGAGAGATAGGGAGATCCAGAATCCGAAGCAGGCACATATCTGAGTGCTTTTCTCTGTAGCAGACATTGTACTAGAACTTTTCACATCTTTTCTCTTTTTTTTTTCCCTTGAAGTTTATTTGTTTATTTTGAGGGGTGTGGAGAGAGAGGGAGAGAGAGAATCTCAAGAAGGCTTCCAGCTGACAGCGTGGAGCCTGATGGAGCCTGATGAAGCCTGACGCAGGGCTCGATCTCACGGCCGTGAGGTTCTGACCTGAGCTGAAACCAAGGGTCAGGTGCTTAACCAGCTGAGCCACCCAGGTGCCCTGCTGCTTTATCTCCTTTTAATCCTTGCACCAAACTATAAGGTAAGTAATAAGCGAGTAAGGATGCAATAATTAGAAAAATCATTCTGACCGGGACATTACTCATGTAATGTACAGAGAAAATAAAAACGTACTGTATTAAGGTTTTCCGGTTATTTTTAAGGCAGACTGCAAGCTCCTCCATTATTTCACAGCAGCTGGCTATGTTAGGAGTCCCTCCATCTGGGATTGGATGATGATGAGTGATAATTCCATGCTGATGGTAGAGGTCCAAAAGGTTTGGGACTCTGTATTTTGACAGTTCCCCTCTGGTGCAGAAAACAAATATGTCTTGTATACCATAGCTCTTTAGTTCTTCTGCCAATAGACCAAGAGATGGATACACATGTACAAAATATTACAAATTTAAATAGTCAAGACAGAGAATGTGGTGTTAAATTTCTTAAGCCAAACGAACAGATGATAATCTATAAATTTGAAATACTTATTGATGATCTAAAACAATATCGCTCTGTCTTCAAAGTAGGGTAAAAATCAAGTCACTGAGCACAAAATAGGAATTAGAAATGCCTGAACCAAAAGGTAGTAAAATTAAACCTGAATTTTAAGATGAGTCAATTACACTGCTGTTCTTGAAAAAAGATATTTTCGGTACTGCTTTAAAATAAATTTTAAAACATCTAATATTTCAAAATAAACTCTTGTGAAGAACTGACAGCACATTTCCCCCCGCCTTTTTTTTTTTTTCCTCACAAAATCCATTTCTTACTTTCATCACTCTGCTGTTTTGTTTTACCCTAAGCCTTGTAGGTAAAACTGCAGCCCGCCTATGGTGCCTGAGCTCCTGTTCTCCTTTATGTTTGTATTGTGCCACATTATCATGCATCTAATTTTATGGACTAGGTTTCCAGGAAATATTATGCAACTTAGCTAATTTTCACTATAATGAATATGAACCAAGCAATAGTACTATAGGCCATTCTATACACTGGGACGTACTTATGGCAATACTCATTATAGATCATTAGGTTCAAAATGAATAACTAATCCTGGCTGATCTCAAATCAGGGCCAAATGGCCTCCCAAATCCAGGGCCATTTAACTAAGTACAAAGTGCCTTTTATCATGAACCTCCAGATTTATACTTGAAATGTGGCTCATGCAAATTGAGACATAAGTGTAAAATATAGATCTGATTTCAGAGCTTAAGTACAAAAGCCCCATATCTCAATAATTTGTTTTATACTTAGAGTCATTGAAATGATACTATTTAGGCTATGCTAGGTTAAATAAAATACATTATCAAGTTAATTTCACCTGTGTTTACTTTTTTACTGTGACAACTAGAAAATATAAAGTTACATATATGGCTTCTATTTGTGGCTTCCATTTCCATTGGACAGTGCCACTTTGGATAATACTGTTATTTTTTTTATACTTCTAAAAGGATTAAATCCATAGTTAGCACGCTTCACCATTTTCAAGAGTAGGTAATTTTCTTCTTTTTTTTTTAATGTTTTATTTATATTTGAGAGAGAGATAGAGACAGCATGAGCAGGGGAGGGCCAGAGAGAGAGGGAGACACAGAATCCAAAAACAGGCTCTAGGCTCTGAGCTAGCTGTCAGCGCAGAGCCTGACTTGGGGCTCGAACCCATGAACCATGAGATCATGACCCAAGCCAAAGTCAGACATTCAACCGACTGAGCCACCTAGGCTCTCAAGAGTAGGTAATTTTCTATCTGCCTCTCATACACGTAATTTCTATTATACAGCGGTTTTCAAACTTTCCCAGAAAGGGCTCTGAGGAGGACCCACAGGATCTGGTGCAGGGAGATGTGGGTCTCTCCCATCAGATTGCCATCTCTTATACACTGGAAGATCTCACTGTAAGACAAAAGGTTTGGTAAACTATTGGAAACCCCAAATTCCAAAATATTGGCAGTGAATAGGGCTTTCCAAAATGTTCAAGACTGGTTCTTGAACTAGTGGTCTTCATTATTGTTTGCGTATGACTTACGTGGTCTCCAAATGAAAACTTCCTACCATGGCAGGTACCTCTAAATCAGAGCATCTTTACAAATAACTGCAAGAGTCAACTAATCTATAGCTCCAGGTCTTTTTTGGCAGGTAAGGAATAAATGAGAAAAGGTACATTAATAAATTGATACTCCAAAAAAACTAGGTAAAAAATGTATGATTAAAAATATGTATCGTGGTTAACGATAGAATACTACATGGCAATGAGAAACAATGAAATCTGGCCATGTGTAGCAACATGGATGGACCTTGAGGGTGTTATGCTGAGCGAAATAAGTCAGACAGAGAAGGACAAATATCATATGTGTGCACGTATAGGAGGATTAGGAGGAACTTAACAGAGGACCAAGGGGGAGAAGGAGAGCGGAAATGGTGGGGGAAAGAGAGAGAGGCAAACCATGAGAGACTCTTGAATGCTGACAAAAACTGAGGACTCATAGGTGTTGGGGGGGAGGGGGAAGATGGGCATGGAGGAGGGTACTTGTGGGGATGAGCACTGGGTGTTATATGGAAACCAACTTGAGAATAAACTATTTGTAAAAAATAAAATAAGCAGCAAAAAATAAAATAAAAATATGTATAGTGGTCAGAATCAAGATATATATTTATGTTATATACTTATATATATCATTTATACATTATATTTATATCTATATTTATTTCATTGTATTATAAGGACATAGGTAGGACTATTAGCCTTGAGATTTTCCAGGCCAACCATGATAAAATATTTTGAAAATCCAAGTTTTTAGTATCATGTAATATATAAATTCCAAATTGGGGTGGACTGAGTGTATTTGTGGGCTTATTAGATTTGAAGCTATATTGGTATGAACATCCTTGGGCCTGTGAAGATTGGCCCTACTCCATCTTTCTTACCTAGATGCTGGCTCTCTAAATTTTCTAATCAGGATGGACATTTTCACTACTACCTCTGGGTTCCCAGCTCCGGCTTAATTTCTGCTATCACAACAATCAAGTCCACACAGGATAGTATATTCAAAGATCTTGGCAGTGAAACATCAGTTTTCTATTTACATACTTTCCTCCCTCCAGTGTGTACATTTTAAATTCAAGGGCAATTTCTCTGTGTAACTACAACAATCGGTGAAAAGCAATGCTGTTTAGTAAATTAGTTCTCTGTGTCCTTCGCAAATACCTCTTCTCATGTTAGAGTAAGTCTATAGTTTAAAACTATGAAATATGAGGGTGCCTGGGTGGCTCAGTCGGTTGAGCATCCAACTTCAGCTCAGGTCAGGATCTCGGGGTTCGTGGGTTCAAGCCCTGCGTCAGGCTCTGTGCTGACAGCCAGCTCAGAGCCTGGAGCCTGCTTCAGATTCTGTGTCTCCCTCTCTCTCTGACCCTCCCCTGCTTATGCTGTCTCTCTCTCTCTCAGAAATGAATAAAAACATTAAAAAATTTTTTTAAATTATGAAATACCAAACATTTACTTGGTATACTGAACAGAGACTAACGTTCTTTTTTACAGATTATTTTCAGAGTTATTCAGAAAAAAACTATTAATAGGGTTGTTTCATGTTATACCTACCTGTATCTTTTTGGATATTTCTTCTAACATTTTTAAATTTACAACCTATAAGCAGTAATAAGGCAAGTAAAAAAGTCAGTTTTCAGTCATATATAAGAAATATATTTAAACACAAACACAGCTACTTTAGAAAGTCATATCATATGATCATTTGTATGTTTCAATTTCATTTGGAATGTGGATTTCAATTTCTTATATTCTTAGGAATATAATTGCAGGGATTCAGAGATCCCAGCTGAAGGGACTCCTAATCCAAAGATTCTCTGCTCTGTGTCCTTTCTGTAACAAGTACCTGCTCGTTGCCCTCAGCCTTGTAACCTGTACCCCAGTGTTTACATTTTATTCAGGTAGGTAAGCCAGAAATATAGAACTGTGAATGTGGTTCTAGAAGGGCTGAAGAGTGATCTGTGTTCCTTTACAGCCCACAGGAGAGCTTCCAGAAGTGACTTCCCCAGGCTTCTGGTCTATGATGTTCTCGTACTGCTCAGTACAGAGTATGATGTGTCAGCTGACAAATATTATCTGAAGTATCTCAATAGGAAGCTGACTATAGTGTTACCTACCTGGAAGAGCACATAAGCCAAGAAACTGAGAACAATTCACTTGTGACAGGGGTAGCCTGAAAAGAATAAAACTTTACGTTTAATTCTGTTTTTAAAAAGTTGTAAATGGAAATTCAGTTTCACTAATGTATGCTTGGCACCGAACAAGGGTGTTTTAAGGTTTTACAGTAGTCATAAAACAAAAATGCAAATGCAAATATCAATGCGTTGTTCACAAAAAGGCCCAGAGAGGCTGGAAGTTTTCAAACAGGGGCTTATCATTTGCTTTGTCACAATTTAAGTCTTAAAAGTGGCAAGGTAACTTAAACTTACCTTAAAGATAATAATGCCTAGATTGCCTACAGGTAGTATAAAGCATACTTAAGTTATCCTGTGGTATGTTATCTGAGATATTTTTTATTAGTAACCTTGGGGAATAAGCTAGAAAATGGCCTTCTGACAATTTCACCCCCAGCATTCATTCTATGTTACTATTTTAAGATTTCTTTATAGTCATCCTCTTAAAAAAATATTTTTAAAGTTTATTTATTTATTTTTAGAGAGAGAGAGAACAAGCAGGGAAGGGGCAGAGAGAGAGGCAGAGAGAGAGAATCCCAAACAGACTCTGTGCTGACAGTGTAGACATGGGACTCGAATCTATGAACCGTGAGATAATAACCTGAGCCCAAATCAAAAGTCAGATGCTTAACTGACTGAGCCACTCAGGGACCCCATGTTGCAATAGGCTTCAGTTAAAATAAAATAATTTTAAGAAATCATATTTCCTGGTTTACGGTACTCAGGGACAAAACAGGTAGAAGTTAATCTTGTCTACAGGACAGAAGAGGAGTTTAGAGGCAAACAGAGGTCATCATATAAATATCATGTGACTTTGAAAATTAGATGAGGTTTTGAGTTTGAAAAGGGATTAAAAGGGGAAATGAAAGATCATTGTTATTTGATGGTGGAATAAAAGGAACTTTAGGGATAACACCCTCTTTTTCTTTTCCTATAGTTGGGAATGGTGTTTTCTTTTTAAAAATTTTTTAGAAATGTTTAAAAAAATTTTAAATCCAAGTTAGTTAACATATAGTGCAATAATGATTTCAGGAGTAGAATTTAGTGATTCATCACTTGCATATAACACCCAGTGCTCATTCCAACGAGTGCCCTCTTTAATGCTTCATCACCCATTTAGCCCACCACCCCATCTGACACCCCACTAGCAACCCTCAGTTTGTTCTCTGTATTTTAAGAATCTCTTATGGTTTGTCTCCCTCTCTGTTTTTATCTTATTTTTGCCTTCCCTTCCCCTATGTTTATCTGTTTTGTTTCTTAAATTTGTCTTTCCCTGACTCACTTATTTCACTTAGCATAATACACTCTAGGTCCATCCATGTTGCTGCAAATGGCAAGATTTCTTTTTTTTTTCTTATGTTTATTTGAGAGAGACAGAGGCAGAACAAGTGGGGAGGGGCAGAGAGAGAAAGAGAATCCCAAGCAGTCTCCTCGCTGCCAGCACAGAGTCTGAGGTGGGGCTCAAACTCATGAAACTGTGAGATCATGATTTGAGCCAAAACCGAGTTAACTGCTTGACTGACTAAGCTACTCAGGTGCCCCAAGATTTCATTCTTTTCATTGCCGAGTAATATTCCATTATAGATACATATCCCACATCTTCTTTGTCCATTCATCGGTTGATGAACATTTAGGCTCTTTACATACATTGGCTATTGTTGAGAGTGCTACTATAAACATTGGGGTGCATGTGCCCCTTTGAATCAGCACTCCTGTATCCTGTGGATAAACACCTGGTAGTGCAATTGCTGGGTCATAGGTAGGTTTGTTTTTTTTTTTTAATTTTTGAGGAAAACCAAACTTTTTCAGAGTGGGAATGGTGTTTCCTTAGAGAGAGAGATTATTACATTTACAGGAATGAGAAAAAAACATTGTTGTAGAGAATCTGGTGGAACCATAAATCACTGCCAAGATTTGGAAGTCAATTCTGGATAGAAACATTTGTTTTTGCTCATGTATCTATGGTAATGTGGCTTTTATTTTAAGCAGGGTCTGTTAGTAGATGCATTACTGTGGCAAGGAGTTCTAGGATTTGACTAAATGATAAACAATTAAATATCTCGTCCTATGTTTGGTATACTATTCTTTTGTCTTAAAAGAATAAGTAAGTTTTGGTACCAAATGGGAGATACTCTGATCTATCTCAACTCCTTACTTGTTTCTACTATAGTTTTCTGAATGCATAAAGAACAACTTCCCCCTAAGCCCCTCAAAAAGGAAAGCCTTATTCCTTCATAGATGGTAAATAAAACACAGAGTTAGAGAATCCCTTAAAGTTTATAAAGCTGTTAACCAGCTTTTTTTTTTAAATGGTTTTTTAAAAATTTATTTCTAGGAGAGAGAGAGACAGCGTGAGCAGGGGAGGGTCAGAGAGAGAGGGAGTCACAGACCGAAACAGGCTCCAGGCTCTGAGCTGGCAGTCAGCACAGAGCCCGACGTGGGGCTCGAATCCACGAACCGCGAGATCATGACCTAAGCGAAAGTCGGATGCTTAACCGACTAAGCCACCCAGGCGCCCCGAGAATCCCTTAAAGTTTAGAAATATACATCAGCAGAAGAGAATCACTAAATCTTTTCTTTTTTAAAAAAGTTTATTTATTTTGAGAGAGTGCACGTGCACATAAGTCAGTGGGGAAGGGCAGAGAAAGAGAGAGAGAGAGAGAGAGAGAGAGAGAGAGAATCCCAAGCAGGCTCCATGCTGTCAGTGCAGAGCCTGATGCAGGGCTTATCTCACCAACTGTGAGATAGTGACCTGAGCTGAAATCAAGAGTCAGACCCTTAAATAACTGAGCCACTCAGGTGCCCCACTAAATATTTTTGATATGTGGACTACATATCTACATGGCTTATGATGTACAGATCAAATAATTTAGCTCATCATTGATCAGAAGTGTTAACATACCATGATATCTGAATTGGAGTCTGTTCATCTTCAATAGGCTCTTCATCTGATGAGTCAAACTCACTTGTTTGCAATGAACTAGGCTTCAAAAGAAATCAGTTATGTTAAATAACTGTAAAGAAAAATATTTACATATAAGCTGACCCTTGCTTAACACGATGAATGCATATTTGCAGTTGATTCAATCTGGACTGTCAGAATGGTCAGCAATAGCAATAGTAAATAAAATCTATAATAAATTATAGCTTTTAGCATCCTATTGATAATTATAGCACTCCGCTAGAAAGACCGTTGGGTTGGTAACAAACCAGGATTCTGGTCTTGGCTCTGCCATTTACCATATAATCTTGAACAAGCAACTTCAGTTTATTCTGGGTCTCATTTTCCCACAACTTTAAAGTGAGGAAATCTATTCATTCATTCACAAACATTTCTCGAACACCTTTATTTGCCAAGCTCTGGAGATGCAAAGATCCAAGAAATAAATAGCTTCAGTATAGTTGGAGAGAGAGATATGTGCATAGATTATAGAAGAAAGGTGTAAGTGCTAACATGCAAGCATAAACTATGCACTTTAGTGCAGGGAAGGGAGTGACAGGCAGCTCAGACAAGGAGCTGGACAAAGTTTCAGAGGACATGCATCAGCTGAGTTTTAAAGGATGAGCAGGAGGTTTTAAGGCAGATAGGGAAGAAGTTACGGCAATAAGGGCAAAAGGGGAAAGAGCTTGTTTTCAGGAACTGTAACATCAGGGCAGAGAAGATGAAGGTAGGGTAGTTCACCTCCTCCATTACTCAAAAAATAACTAGCCTACTAGTTTGGTTGATGGGGGGTGTACAGGTAGAATAAACCTGCCCTCTACTTTGTGAATCCTTGGACTAGACAGACTGAGATGGATTTTGCATAATGATCTAAAGAGCTGGAATTCAATCCTGTAGGCCTAATTTCTAAAGGAGGGACGGTTGTTTTACAGAACTGGTAGAAAACACCTTAGTTGGGGCGCCTGGGTGGCTCAGTCAGTTAAGTGTCTGACTTCGGCCCAGGTCATGATCTCATGCTTAGTAAGTTCGAGCCCTGCATCAGGCTCTGTGCTGACAGCTCAGAGCCTGGAGTCTGCTTCGGATTCTGTGTCTCCTCTCTTTCTCTGCCCCTCCCCTGCTAGCACACACACTCTCTCTGTGTGTCAAGAATAAATAACATTAAAAATTAAAAAAAAAAAAACCCACACCTTTCTTCTTACTCCCTAGTTGGAACCAACTGAGAGAGAACACAGTGGGGAGGCAAATGGAAATCAAGAGGTTAGTTTTACTACTGAGTGTCAAAAGCAGGACGTGGTTTTAAAGCTGTGGTCAAGTGGGCTTGTCAGTTCTTCAGAATTGGACTCATTCCCCCAGTCCTAGGTAGCTACAGACAACCCAAGGCTCCCGAGCGGCAGAGAGCACCCTAGAAAGTACTCTCTGTAGTCAGAAAGGAAGAAAGGGTTCAGCTGCTTGAGTTCAGCTCCTCTCAAACTGCGGGATCAGATCCCTCACTCTGTCCCTTCTGGAAGCAAGTGGAGAAAGAGGCCAGGAGTGAAGGACAGCTGATGCCCCTTCCACAGGGACCCATGGGGATTAGCAAGTGTAACCAGCTCTGTCCTTTCTAGCTCTGAAAGCTATATTATTCTATAATGGTCTTGTTTGTTACTACAAGATCACATTACAGAGCCATTTGGGCTACAGATTTGAGTTGCTTTGGATCTCTCTGAATTATTATTATTATTATTAAAACCAACTCAAAGAAGGCTTTAAAATTTTCAATAGGCTGTCAATCCTGGTGCTGGGTGATGTGAATCAAGTGGGGCCTCACCTCCTCGACCCTGTTTTTCCTTTCTCTTTAAAGCAGTTTTGACGATTCCAGATTTTCAGAGAGGAAGATAGAGTGTGGCTTATTCACTCAGGCTTTCCCAGCCAGGCTTACAAATCCTAACGGAGTTGGATGTTTCTGCTCCCCCAGACCCAGGGATTCTGAACCCCAGAAAAGGATGCAGTGCCAGTTGGCCCCGGGGGATGGCGACCCACCCGCAAACGGGGATGGGCAATCGTCTATGGTGAGGTTTTTCTCGTCCTCGGTGAGGACAGCTCTACCGGGGCAGCCCCGGACATCCCTTGGGGCTGGTATCAGGCAAACTGATACATGGAGACACCTAAGTTCTCCAGGCCTCAGTGTCCTCCATAAAACGGGATTCAGGCCTCTCTGGCAGGGCTGTCCTGAGGCTTAGGAGACTCTGCAGGAGACCGTTCCCAGCCCGTGCACGACAGGTGCACAGCGAACGACCGTCCTCTCTTCGTCCGCCACCGGCCCTGTTTCTTCTCGATCATCGCTCTCTCCAGTCCAGGAGAGTGCCACCTCCCCGACCCAGGGACGGTTACAGCGCGAGTCAGGCCCGCGACCAGCCCTGGATTGTCCCCGGGCCCACGAACTGGCCTCGGGGACCGCTTCTGTCCCTGTGGCTTCGCTTCTCCGAGCCTCGGCCCGACTCACCGGCTTCATCGCTGGCAGCCCCACGTCGTGACCGGCTGCTGCCTCCCTCTAGCAGTACCCGCGTCTCAGCAACAGCTCCGCGCCGAGACCGCCCCTCCGCTCAGCTCATTGGTACATCCTTCCGTGAGGTGGGGCGCGGCGTCTTCTGGGAACCAATCAGATTCTCTTCCTATTTATTCCCCCGCCCCCGAGTACTCTGGCTCGGCCTTTAACTGCTCATTGGTTTCTAGGGGGCTTTTGAAAGAAGCGCGGGAGGCAGGCCCTGTTGAACGTTGATTGGCTGGGAGGGCACCCTCCTCCCGCAAGTGAGGAGGGAGGGGGCGGAGCGCGGGCCCGGAGAAAGCCTCTCAAGGGTTCGCAACACCTTTGGGGATGCTGGAAAACTTTTCTCATGGCAGGATTCCAGAGTGATACCAGGGTACGGAATTTTGTCTCTTTCCTCTTACTTTTTTTTTTTTTTTTTTAATTTTAAGGGCAGAGTGGGAGTCCTGTCCTGGAGC
Source organism: Proteles cristata cristata (assembly GCA_017311185.1). NCBI lineage: Eukaryota > Metazoa > Chordata > Mammalia > Carnivora > Hyaenidae > Proteles > Proteles cristata. The sequence goes on along the minus strand of JAESUZ010001900.1, from coordinate 121,399 downwards.
GTCTTATAAAAAGATACCACACTTCGTGGACTTTATACTTATGGTCAGAGGGCTAAAAATACAGAATATAAACATACCTTGTATGTTTGATATTTTACGTTCTTTACCATTATAGGATCTAGACAAGTTAGTTTGTAGATCCACTTTCCTGTTCACTAAATAGGAAAGAAATAGTTTGGTATGAAGGGAAGAGAAGTCCCCGGATGATTTTAAGTGCCAGTGTTTTTACCTAATTGGCTATAATATTTAAAAGCTGTGTTTGATTTTCTTTCCCACTCCCCAGTCCCTATTTAGCTGACCGTGGGGAAGAAAGTCACTGGGAGCAATATTACTTGCAAATCTGTGGAATACGTGAGTATTTTGGCTCCCTGACTCATATTGTGAAAACCAGTGAATATACAGCCATTAGGAGGAATTCTTTAGTAAAGAAGATAGCACAGTGTGACTTGGAGTCTGTATTAGTCAGGATTCTACAGAGAAACAGAACAAAGAGATTTATTTCAAGGAAGTGGCTCTCCAAATTGTGAAGATTTGGCAAGGCTGAAAAGTCTGTTGGGGTAGTATAAGGGGCTGGGGGCTCAGGGGAGAGTTGTGGTTGGAATTCAAAGGCAGTCTGCTTTAGAACCAGAAGTAGCAGATTTTGCAGATGAAGTCCAAAGGGAGACTGCTGCAGAATGCTCTCTTGCCTTTCCTTCTATTCAGACCTTCAACTGATTGGATGGGGCCCACCCACATTATAGAGAGCAATCTGCTTCACTCAGTAGCCACCAACTTTATTATTAATCTCATCTAAAAACATCTCCGTAGAAACATCCAAAATAATGTTTGACTAAATATTTGGGTGCCATAGCCTGGCCAAGTTGACATATAAAATTAGCCATCATAGACATGCTGGACTTGATTGATTCATTCATTCAGAAAATATTTATTGAACACCACCTGTGTCTTAGGTATTATTCAAAATGCTGGGAATGAACTAGAATGAATTAACCCATGTATTTGCCTTTACGGGGCTCACATGCTATTGCGGAAGAGAGTTAGGTAGTGATATGTGCTGTGAAGAAAAATTAAAGTAAGCAGAGCCTGATGAAGATGCTGTTCTAGATAGAAGAGTCAAGGAAGGCATCAGAGATGCCATTTGAGACATCCAAATGAAAAGAGAGTGAACCATTTGAATATTTGGAGGAAGAGTTTTTAGTCTGTTTAAAAAGGAAGGAGGTGCAAAGGCCTTGAATGTGTTAGGTGTGTTCAAAGAACAGCAAGGAGGCCAGTTTGGGAGAAGGTGAATGAGGCAGCAAGTGGTGGGAAATAAAGCAGGGCCTTATGGGAGTCTTAAGAGCTTCTTTTCTAAAAGTTTCAGGAAAGGGTCCAAAGAAAGATTGGGACCTGGGCTCCAAGGAAGCCCTCTCTGGTGGGTATTCAGTACTCCCTCATTCTCTAATTCTCACCCTCTTTCCACTTCTCCCAATGTTGTCTTCACAGATCTCTTTAATCTTTAGCATCAGGGGTTTCTTCCAGTTCCTCAGAATATACCTTCCTCTTCGGAATTAATGAAGTCCCAGCGCCATCGAGTGTTGTGTAAATTCTGCCACCTCGGGCCTCAGCTGCATATGGACACAGAATCGATCTGTTCTAGGTCCTACTGATTCTGCAGAGTGGAAAAGATGAACTTTAGCTCCATGGTAGGAAGGAGGTAGGAAGGGCTGGGGGTAAACTGGGAGTATTTCAACTTCTGTTTGTTTTCTCCATCAGCAGGGCTGTGTTCAGGCTTTGTCTTTACCTGAAGTCAAACACATCTCACCTCTAGGATGTAGTTTGTTTTTGTTTGTATGTTTTTGTCTAGTCCCAGGGTTGGCAAACTATGGCCAGTGAACCAAAGTCTGCAGGTCTCTTTTTGTAGTTTTATTGGAATACAGCCACGCTCAATTGTATAAGGATTGTCTATGGCTGCTTTTGCACTACAGAGCTGAGTAGCTGCAAGAGAGGTCTGCAGAGCCGAAAATATTTGCTGTCTCTGGCCTTTTACAGAAAATGTTTGCCCACCCCTGGTATATAGTCTATGAAAGAAATGTGTATTTCTTCTAACAACATGATTTTAAGTCTCCTTCTTCAAAATTAGAGTCCTGGCCTTTTTATGCTAAACAAATATTCTCAGCTTGGTGTCTTCCCTTTGTTATGGAGGGTCACGCATAAACTGACAGGCCTTTGGCTGAGCCATCTGGTTAACCTGGCATCAAAGTTACCTGATTTCTCTCTAATCCCCAAAAGTGTCCCCTGCAAGGAGAAGTGGGGGCTTAAGTTCAGTCTGCCACACCTGCAGTTCTCAGTTAATTTTTTGGTATATGTGATTTCATGGCTGTTAACAGAAATGTATGTGATCAAAACAATGTGGAAGATTCATCCAGACTAGCAGAGGGAAAAGCGTTAACACATATTCACAGACAGATGAGTTATTCTGAGAGATGCTCAGAGAGAAATGAGACATGGTTGCTATCAGTAGTTGCACTCAGATGTCCGTTCTACAACTAGATCCACATTTTAAAAATATTTTGATATTAATACTAATGGATTTGACCTGTGTGTTAGGAAAAGAACACAGAAACCTTAGAGCCAAATGCAACTTGAGAGAACATACTTCATCATTTTTGATATGCCAAGTTTAAGAATTTCTCTTGTGGTGGTGACCATCAGATACAGCATATGACATGACAGTAAGCATATGCTGTTTTCCCATTGCTTTTCCCTTTGGAGGGTTGCCCCTTTTTCATTTCATGTGATCTTGCTGAGCATGTGATTGGGACTGATCCATAAGTGTACCCTGTTCTTTTGGTCACAGTCATTGGTCCAGGGACATGTGAAGACGTGACACAAACTGGAGCTTCCTTTCTTGTTCTATGTGCTTTGGTTGCTGGTGCTCTTCTTTTCTTTCTTTCGTTTTTTTAAATGTGTATTTATTTTTGAGGGAGAGTGCGAGTGGGGGAGGGGCAAACAGAGGGGGAGAGAGGATCCAAAGCAGGCTCTGGGCTGACAGCAGAGACAGCAGTGAGCCTGATATGGGGCTCGAACTCATGAACTGTGAGATCATGGCCGAAGCCAAAGTCGAGCACGCAACCAATCAAACCACCTGGGCGCCTCATCTTATTTTCTTCTTTACCTTCCTCCTGTTTCTGTTTTACCCCAGAATGATGCTGAGTTCTAATTTGCACTGGATAATTGGAGATTATAAAAATATTATTTAAATTTAAAATGGTATTGGATTTTTTAACTGGCATGGATATAACAATTTCACACATGCTCTTCTGCAGTAGGACTTTGCCAGCCTCCATCGTAAGGTAAAACATAATACTCCTCCTGTTAAATATGGCTGACCTTAATGACTAGTTTGACTGAGAGTGACAAATGACACACTCAATAAATAAGCACCCGGATCAAGAAATGTAACACTACCAGCCCTTTTTGACTTGTGACACTATTGATTAATTTCACTTGCTTGGAAATTGTATATAAATGGAATAATTTATGTCTGGCTCTTTGGTTCAACTTTATGTTTGTGAGTTCAATCATGCTGCTGAGTCATTCAATTCTTTAAAATTTTTTTTAATGTTTTATTTATTTTTGAGACAGAGAGAGACACAGAGACAGAGCATGAGCGGGGGAGGGGCAGAGAGAGAGACACACACACAGAATCCAAAGCAGGCTCCAGGCTCCAAGCTGTCAGCACAGAGCCCAATGAGAGGCTCAAACTTGTGAACTGCAAGATTATAACCTGAGCATAAATCAGACGCTTAACCGACTGAGCCATCCAGGTGATCCTTAGTTGTTCAGTTCTCATGGCAGCATTCCGTTGTATGAATATAAGACAATTTATTCATCCAATCCACCGTTGATAGACATTGGGTAGCTTCCAATGCTGGGTTATTATGAAAAGTGCTGCTATAAACATTCTTGTCCATGTTGTTTGGTAAACATATGTATACATTGCTGTTGGGCATGTACTAGGGGTGAAAGTACACATGTTCATTCATAGGCTATACTGCCAGTTTTCCAAAGAGGTATGCCTATTCCCACTCCCACAGATGTTATGTCAGAATTCTAACTCGACATCAACATTTGGTATTGCCTGTCGTTTTCATTTTAGCCATTGGGTGAGCGAGTCATTTTATTTTAAAGCAGCATCTAATTTCAAATTCTTGAAAGGCTGACGCTAATCAGTTGGATAACAGAGTCAGTAGCTACCATTCTTTAAGAGATAGCAACGTTCATAATTTGTAGGACTTTTTAGAAAATTTTTCTGTATTATATGTTGATTACTAGGTACACATTTTCCTGTGCATTTTAGAAATGTATGTATCATTGCTATATATTTTGAGGGTTTATGTCTAGGCTGTGATACTACTGATATGAGTGGCTCCAAATAAAAAAGGTTCTCAAATTGAGACAACATCAATGAGCACCTCACGCTGCAATGGAAGAAATAATAATTAAGTATCCAAGGCATCGCCAGCTTGAGGCTAAAATGAAAGCCACAGGAATCATCCTTTATGAAATAATATTCCTCTGGTTCTTCTTTTATCCATTGTGTGAAACTGCAGACCCTCTGTATTCCTCATGATAGTTCAGCGAGTCCTCACAGAGGGCCTTCCCTATGCTCTGGGATACAAGAGCAAGGCACCCACTGCCTTCTGCCATCCTGCTCCTGGTTGCGGGTGTAATGTGTCTGGCCACTGCCCAAGCCTAGAGCAGCAGCCATGCTGACATTCACCAAAGGTGCTGTGACTATCCACTGCCATCCCACCCAATTATAGTGCCAACCATACCTTCTCTGTCGCTGCTGAAATTCCTGACATGGGATTTTGCTAACCCATGCACCTTCATACCCTATGGAAATTTTACTGAAACAGCTTTAATTTCACTGGCTTTTTAAAGTCCTGGTCACAGGACATTGGGTGTGGCCAACACTGGGCGCAACTGGGAATCACCTCTCCCGTCTGGTCCTGTCTTGATGTCATGGAGCCCAGCCTGTGTGCTTTGACTTTCTCTTCCCTTAAGATGAGTTGCTTCCCAGGAGTTCTCTGGCTTCTCCTGTAAACAGTCCCGGCAAGATTATGTCACCCGCCACCAGCTGTGCCCAGGCCTGAGGCCTGAGTGCTTGGTCTCAGGCTGGAGTGACCGCACGTCTGGGTCGGGCTGGGTTAGTTCTGGGATGTATGACTGTTACACTGGTGTAGTTATTAACAGCTGTCTCTTTTACTTTCAAAAGTTTCTGCGTTTGGGTGGTTAGTCACCCTCTCATGCCATCTTTAGGGAAGACTTTCAGAGGTAAAGCAGAATCAACAGTACCTTTTAGAACAGCCAGGAACTAGGATATGTAGAAGAGGATTTTGAACTCCGAAGGCTGGTGTTGGCAGTGTACGGAGCTGCCTCCTGTCCTGCCCTGTTCTTCCTGGCGGGTCTGCGGCTGGTAGCCGCTTGGCTCCACCTACAGGCTTGTCTCTGTTCTGGTCCCAGACAGCTTCTTTTCATGGCACTGGAGTGGGGTGCTCTGAAACTCAGCTGAAGGTCAATCCTTGGAGGGGTGTGCCCAGCCAGCATGCCTTTGTGCCCAGCTTTCCTAATCTGGCTTCTGCTGTGTTCCTGAGGGTTTCTCTTTTGTTCATATTCTAGTTCCGAAGGGGACCCTAATGTCTCTCCCCATTTCCCCCATCCCATGGCGTGCCCTGGAACTGGACTCTGGCTCCTGTCCCTCAGTCACATGGGTTCTGCAGTCCACTGCCAGATTTCCCCTGTCCCTACCCTGTGCCAGTCTCGATCCCTCTGTCAGTGCACTCTGCTCTCTCTTATCACACTTGCATGCCAGGTTCGCACCAGGAAGTCAGGGTGCTCTAGCAGAAAGGTCAAGGCCACTGAAGTCAAAAGACCTGGATGCAAGTCTTCAGTCTGTCATTAGCTGTGTGACCTTGGCAAACTGATTACCCAGTCACCTACCCTGATTTACCATCTCCTCATCTGTGGCATGTAAAATGAAATCGCTACCTGAAACGTGATCTCTGGGCTCAGAGAATTTCCCAGAGAGTTTGCTTTGTAAAAATCAGTTCTGGGGTTGGGTCAGTCTTTGGGAAAATCAGATTTCTTAACTTGAGGAATCAAGGCTTTACATAAAAAGAAGCTGGGGAGGAGGACCTGGCACAGCCAACTTGATTTTCCATCTTCATGTTAGGAGAAAGGTTGGCCAGCTGAGCTATTCACCCATCCCAAAATTGCTTCGAATCCAGAAAGCACTTTCATCAGACGGCTTCCCACAGGCAAGTGCAACCAGAACCTTTTCCCCATCTCATCTCACTGGTTTTGGGGAAACTACTTTGAGAAATTTGTCACAAATGGAGAAGAGTCTGAGACTCTTAAATCTCTGCCTTTCGGTAATACTTAGGCTCATTTTCAATACAATCTAAAATAAGAAGAAAGCGTTCATTTCATCCCTTTATACTGAAGTGAATTCGGAATGAGTTGGAAACATGTATTTTATAAGCATCCATATTAATGACCTAAAATATAAAACAGGAATTGGCAAGGCCAACCAGATAATAGTTCTGTTCTTCCTGGAATGGTAGATGGCAGTGGAGAAAAGTAGTTTCAGTAAACATCTCTCTCCTGTGCAGAAATCCCCAATGTAGAGCTGAGATCTGATTAAATGAGTCAGGCTTACATTTATTACGATATATTACAAACATTTTTCAGCATCCAGAAGTGACTGGTGTCTCCATGGAGTTGGCCAGTTCCTGGCAATTATGCACTTGGCTGCTAGTATAAAGCAGCCAGCCAAATGCCTGGAACGATGATCCGCGTCTGAGCGGCTTTCAGTCTGGAAAGGATGTTGTTCAAACACCACGTTCCTTCCCAACGTGGCCAAATCCTGGTTACAGTTCTGTCCTTTAAATCTATTTATCCTGAAACTTGACCAGAAAGGATATGGCCACATCGCTCGCCCCTTTCAGCTTCCGCAGCGAGCACCTGGGGGAGCATGCATGGGTTTTACAGCGTCTGTCTGCAGCTTATCCAGAAGTAGTTTCATGCCTAGTGCCTTAATCAGAAAATCACATTCTGAACAGAATGTGTCTGATGGATTATTAGAAGACACTAATTCTTTCAGAGACTGTTAAATCTGGAGGCCTGGCATTTTTTTTTGGAAATATCCTTCTGGTATTATTTGAATGAGTGTTAAACCACCTGTCCTCATCTGTACCTGATTCACAGTTGTTCTTTGCGCTTCAGCCCTTTAGTAGGAGGAGAGGCTGCTGCTTGGCATTTCTGTATGGTTGTGGAAACTGGTGGAAGAAAGCAGACACGTTTCAGGAACGTGAGCAAGGACTAGCCTGGCATTTATGGAGAGGACTGGAATATGTGTTCTACGAGGCAGGCATTTTTGCTTTTTTATTAATGACTGTTCATGCTTTCTTGACCCACATCTGGTTCATAATAGCCACTCAGTAAATATTTGTTGAAAGAATAATGAGTGAATAGATCATTATAAGCCCAGCCTCTTAATTGCATAGTAAATATCATCTTTTGTTTGGGCCTCCTCCTTTCTATTCCTCCCCTACTGCCCCAGATCAGACCTTATCAGTTCTGACCTGGAATATTGGAAGGCCCCACCTGCCTACCTGCTTCTGCTCCCACACTTCTTCAGTCCATTTTCCATGAGAATCTTTTGGTGATATCAGAAGGATCGTTTTAAGAGGCAAATCTGATCATGTCACTTCCCTATTGAATACCCTTTACTAGCTCCCCACTAGTAAATGAGGATGAAGTTCAAACCTTGAGCATCACATAAAATATGGTTTGTTAATGGCCCCCTCCCCCCACCCCCACATAAACCATGCATGTTAGCTTTCTGGTTGGGGGACTCAGACTCAAACGCCTACAGTAGAGGGACTGGTGAGGACCAGATGGGGGCGTTGTGAATTGGAGAGTTCATGACCCCATCTAAAGGGGACATTCTTTGGCTCTAGCCTGTTGTTGCTGGGTGGGAATTTGGGCCCAGTACAGCCAAATTAGGGTTTTTTTTCATAAGAATCTGGATTTTTATGTTACACTTTCTGTTTATTAAATGTTGGAAACTAATTTTAAAAATTAAAAAACATTGTGTGGTAGTTCATTGTGAAAATGAAAAAGAAAAACACATGATCTGTAGGCTAAATGAAACACATCTGTGCAAGATTGTGCAAGATTGATGCCCATGTCTAGAACTCCCCCTGAATTCTGCATCGTAGCCACATGGAACTGCTCCCAGTGCCTAAACTTGTGGCTTGTCTCCTCACCTTTGTTTTTGCTGGCTCGCTCTGTTTGGAATGCCTGCCTTCCTCCTCACGCGCCTCCCACCCCACCCACCCTTTTCCCACATAAATGCTAAGGACTTTGGAGTTTATCCTAATTTGTCAAGACCTTCTTCTTAAGTCCCTTCTCTCTGAAGCATTTCTTGACATGCCTTCACTCCACCTTATGGAGAACCAAATCACTTTCCTTTGTCTTCCAGCAGTTTCTTTGGAACTTCTTTTGTTTCTGTTCTTTGTTTCCGTAATGCGGTCTCTAGACTTTAGGCTGCAAGGGGATGGTTTCCATGACAAGTTTATCCATGTATCCGCAAAGTCTAGCACAGTGATTAGCACCCAGTAGGCACTTAGTAAATATTTGTTGAATGAATAAACTAGATGCACATTTTCTAAAATTGACACTCACTTTAATTTTTATCAAGAAATGCCAAAATGTTAGGGGTGTCTGGGTGGCGCACCGGTTAAGCGTCCAACCCTTGATATCGGCCCAGGTCATGATCTCACAGTTTGTGAGTTTTGAGCCCCACTCTGTGCTGATGGTGCAGAGCCCACTTGGGATTCTGTCTCTTCTAGTCTCTGCTCTGCTTGTGTGTACGTGTGTGCTCTCTCTCTCTCAAAATAAATAAACTTTAAAAAATAATAATAATAAAAAAGAAATGCCCAAATGTTATTTTACAGTTGAAAACTTAGTATCATTCCAAAATCTTCATAATTGATACTATGATATTGGTGCCTCTTTTGGAAGCCAATCCCAAAGATGGCCGACCGTGATGTGCCTCCTGGTATTGATGCCCTTGTGTAGTCCCCTCCCCTTGTATCTGGGCTGGCTCCGAGACTTGCTTTTTGACCAAGAGAGTAAGGCGGGAGAGACACTGTGTGACTTCCAAGGCTGGGTCAGGAAAGGTCTTGCTGCTTCCATCTGGGTTTTTTAGAATGCTTGCAGTTTTTCAGTCTCTCTAGGAACTCAGCTGCTCTGCTATGTGAAGAGGCATGAAGCAGACACATGTGGGCCAGATATAGACTGCTGTGAAGCTTCAAGCCAATAGCTGGCATCCCCTGCTAGCATGGGAGTGGGGCCCATTGGTCATCCAGGCCAATGTAGCCTTCATATTGAAGCCATAGCCAGCTTTGTGCTGTCACTACATGATGCCCCTCTGCAAGTGAGATCTGCCCAGCTGAGCCCATTCAGCCCACAAAACTATGTGATAATAATACAATCACATTTCAAGCCGATTCAGTTTTGGAGTGGTTTGTTAATACAGCGATGGATAACCAGAACACCGTGGAAGCAAATAAAATGTGCTTGAATTGCTTTGTCAAGAATTGTTTAACCTGTTGTGTTACAATTGACCTTAGAGTTCTGTGCTACATTATTTCACAAATAACCTACTTACCTCATGCTTCAGTGAGATTAAAAAAATTTTTTTTTACATTTATTTATTATTGAGAGATAGAGAGCACAAACAGGGGAGGGGCAGAGAGAGAAGGAGGCACAGAATCTGAAGCAGGCTCCAGGCTCTGAGCTGTCAGCACAGAGCCTGACACAGGGCCTGAACCCACAAACTGTGAGATTATGACCTGAGCTGAAGTTGGATGTTCAACCGACTGAACCACCCTGGTGCCACACTGTGAGGTTAAAAAAAATTTTTTTTTTAAGTTTATGTATTTCGAGAGAGAGAGAGAGAGAAAGTACAAGCAGGGGAGGGGTGGGGAGAGAGAATCCCAAGCTGACGTGGGACCTGAACCCACAAACTATGAGATCATGACCTGAGCTGAAGTTGGATGCTCAACCAACTGAGCCACCCTGGGGCTGAATTGCGAGGTTTAAAAAAATTTTTTTTAAGTTTATGTATTTCAAGAGAGAGAGAGAAAGTGCAAGCAGGGGAGGGGTGGGGAGAGAGAATCCCAAGCTGACGTGGGACTTGAACCCATGAACTGTGAGATCATGACCTGAGCTGAGATCAAAAGTCTGACGCTTAACTGACTGAGCCACATGTGTGCCCCTTGGTGAGAGATTTTTAAATGTGCAGTTTCCTTTACTAACTTATGTACTACTAATACATTTATATGTTCATCAAAAAATCTTAGTTAAGTTTTCTAGCAGGTTCATATCCATTGAATTCTCACACAGTGACTGACGTGATGATGAGAAATTGCCAGTATAAATTCCATCCTGTAGTAACAAGTGCATATTTCATTTCATGAGCATGCAATTGTAGAAAGTATTTCCTATGGTCCTTTTTACAGAGCATTCTCTAGCGAAATAATCTGTGACAGATTTTAGTCAACACATTTATTGAATTTCTAGATGTTGGAGAACTCTCCTTCCCCATTTTAAAATTAAGGTGATTTACATACAGTGACGCACACCCTTTCGGTACACAGCTCTGCAAGCCTTGACAAAGGTAGACAGCTGTGTGACCACCACACACCTAAGATACAGAACAGTTTGGTTGCCTCCCCAAGTACCCCTGTGCCCCTTTGCAGTCAGCCTCCCCCTTGGCCACTTATCTTTTTTTTTTTTTAAACCAATCATTTATTGAGGCAAAATACCTATAAAGTAAGATTAACTATTTTAAAACGAGTAATTCAGTGGCATTTTACAATTCATAACAGTGTGCAGCCACTACCTCTGTCTAGTTCCAAAGTACTTTCATTCCTCCAAAGCAAGACTCTGTACCTTTCTTTCCCATTCTCTCCTACCCCCAGCCCCTGGCACCCACCACTCTACACTCTGTTCATCTATTCATCTAAGGACTCATCTATTCTGGATACTTAATATAAACGGAATCATACAATATATGAACTTTTGTGTCTGGCTTCTTTCACTTTGTATAACATTTTGGCTGTTCATGCTATTCGTGGCACGTATCAGTACCTCATTCCTTTTTGTGACCGAATAATATTCCATTGTGTGGATATGATCTGTTTCTTTGTCATTCTAGTTTTGCTTTGGCAAGGATGTCATGTAAATAAAATCATATAATCTGAAGCCTTTCTAGTTCAATGAGATTTGAAAAAATTTGTTTTAAATGTTTATTTATTTTTGAGAGAGACAGAGCACAAGCAGGGGAAGGGCATAGAGAGGGGAAGGGCATAGAGAGAGGGAGACATAGAATCTGAATCAGGCTCCAGGCTCAGAGCTGTCAGCACAGAGCCCAAGGTGGGGGTCAAACCCACGAACTGTGAGATCATGGCCTGAGCTGACATCAGATGCTCAACCGACTGAGCCACCCGGGTGCCCTCAGTGAGTTGTTTTGATCTTTGTTTTAGAGGGTATGGATGCCTTCCAAAGTCTCTACCACTTGTTAAGCTTTTCTCCCAGTGGCTCTATGGGGGCCATGGTATCTTGGGGCCGCAACTTGTGTGCACCCTCCTCCCCTATGCTTCATTGAACGTCCTTAGTTTTACATGGAGGCCCCGCCCGGAGCCAGGGACACACAACATTAGTCATTCATGGCTTTAGGGAAAGGTTGCTGATGTGAAAGGAGAGAACACAAGTGTCTGACCCTTCACTTTAAATTCAAAAACCATTTTATGGGTTTAAGTAAGACTTGTGAAGAATACTTAAGGAGCCAGGTTTTTTCCCCACAAGCCGCAGAAAAACTATGGCCTGGAAGGGGAGGTAGAGGCAGAAGTAAGGGTATTGGATGCTGCTGTCCCCCACCCCCTCCTTGGAGAGCGAGTGTTGGGGGAGGGGCAGCATAGCAGTGTGTTCAGGCTTGTAAGGGGATAGGAGGACAGAGGGACTGTGATTCTGTTCAGAATGGGCTCTGGGAAGGCAAGGCGGACCCCCTACTGCACTGGTGAGATGTCCCCGAAGAAGTGTAGATAAGGCAGCGGAATGTGTCAACACAGACAGGGCCTCGATGGCCCGCCAGGTTTCCTGGCGGAATGAGCTGTGGGAGTGCAGACACAGTTTCACATTGAGAAAGACTTGGAAGTCAGCCAAGAGCAGGTGGGCCTGAAGGGGTCTCTTGGTAGGGAGACCAGCCGTGGTGAGAATATATGTATTGTGTGGCTAGAGGCCAGATGGGGATTCAGCCCCCTCAGCAGATGGGGGCCCGGAGGGTCATCCATCAGAGCCAAGGGCCGAATGGGGCTGAGCATCTCAGCAGAAGCCGGTGCAGGACAGATGATGGCAACGAGGGGCGAGATGCCTTCTCCAGGTGTCATGATGCTGCACGAGCCCCAGGAGCTTGGAGACCGCTCCGGGTGAAAGGAGAGGGAGAAGTTTACAGAACTGATTATAAACTTGAAATGGCCGGAAGTATAATTTCTGCCAGCACCTGGACTGGGGGCTCCAGACAGAGAATGTGAGTCTCTCTGTGCCTGTCTGTCCCACTGGTAAAGAGAGGGCAACAATGGCACCTCCCTCGTGGCGTTAGTTTGAAGGTGTGTGCAGCATTTAGGATGGTGCCTGGCACCCAGCAAACAATAAATGTTAGCGCTCATTAGCGAAGTACATACAGACATACATACCACAAGCAAACAAACTGAGAAACAGAGAGTGGTAGGAAAATAAAGACTCAGCTTGAAAACCTTACCTGTTGTGCTTCTGTGCCGCTGTACGAGTGAGCCGAGGAATCAGAGGTCCTGCCCGTTGAAGCTTTCGAGTTCAGGCATCCTCAAACTTGCGACCGTCCCTACTGTGGTGGCTAGAGCTGAATTATCAGTACATGTTGACTGTGTGCTGAGTGAATTCAGAAGACAATGGTTGTTTCAGGCATGACTCTTAGGGTTTTTGCATCTGGGGAGTCCGTTGGATCTTGCCCCCAAGTTTGTGCCATTTACCCACAGTGTGTAGTTTTTCCATGACGCTTCCTCTCTGTTCTTCCCTCTATATTACAGATAAAGCTATTTTCTTTCTTTTTTTCTTTTTATTTTTTTTACAAATAGTTTATTATCAAATTGGTTTCCACATAACACTCAGTGCTCATCCCCACAAGTGCCCTCCTCCATGCCCCCCCTCCCCCCACATCCATCAGTCCTCAGTTTTTGTCAGCATTCAAGAGTCTCTCATGGTTTGCCTCTCTCCCTTTCCCCCACAATTCCCCCCTTCTCCCCCTTGTTCCTCCGTCAAGTTCTCCTAGTCCTCCTATATGTGCAAACATAAGATATTTGTCCTTCTCTGCCTGACTTATTTCGCTCAGCATAACACCCTCAAGGTCCATCCATGTTGCTACACATGGCCAGATTTCATTGTTTCTCATTGCCATGTGGTATTCCATGGTATAGATAAACCACATCTTCTTGATCCATTCATCTGTTGATGGACACTTAGGCTCTTTCCATGTTTTAGCTATTGTTAAGAGTGCACTGTGAACATTGGGGTACAGGTGCCCCTATGCATCAGCACTCTTGTATCCCTTGGGTAAATTCCTAGCAGTGAAGCTGTTTTCTGTTTAAAAGACGTATTGGTCAATTTTACAATAGTAAAATTGTAGATAGTAAAATAGTACTATTTTAAGTACTATTAGTACAATAGTAAATACTATAGTATTTACTCCCAGTTCTGTAGTGATGGTTAGTGTCCATTGCCATCTGTTATGGTCCTGCGCTATTGGCTTTCAGCCAGTCAGTTACTGTTGTATTGGTTTTCAGAGCACTGGCCACCGTCCGTCCCCATTTCTGGCTGTAGCCCTTCTTTTGTTCATTCTGCTCTTCTGTTCTGCACGATTTCCAGGTACTCCCTATCCTCTTATTTTGTGTTCATTATGTGAAAGTTCAAAACTTTGTCCCATGAAAAGAGAAGAGTGCCTGGTCTGATTATCTGGCACCAAACACTATATAAGCAATTAACACAGAAAGTCCATTATAAAAAAAAAAAAAAACCACATTAGGGGCGCCTGGGTGGCTCAGTCGGTTAACTTCGGTTCAACTTTGGCTTAGGTCATGATCTCCTGGTGTGTGAGTTCAAACTCTGCGTCGGGTTCTGTGCTGACAGCTCGGAGCCTGAAGCCTGGTCCTGATTCTGTGCCTCCCTTTCTCTCTGCCCCTCCCCTGATCACACTCTGTGTGTCTCTCACTCTCAAAAATAAATGAACATTTAAAAAATTTAAAAAAACACTACATTATCTTTGGGGAAAAGATTTTTCTTTGATATCAAGTCTTCTCCAGGAAATCTGTAGGCCTAAGGGTCCCACAGAGCTCATGTTAGAGACTTATTTAATAATTAAGATAGTATTTCATGGATTTGGGTAGTACCTTCAAGAGATCAGGTGCTGCTTCTTTTTGTTTTAAGAAGCGAGAAAGGATTGCCTTTTCTTCCAAACACTTATGTTTTTCTGACATTTGAAAATTCTCTCCTGACTAAATTGTTACAGGGAAGCACTTGGAAACCTTTTGATTCTGGAGAGTTGTGGGTACAAGCACATCGTATAGCGTGCATTAATGCCAGGCTCCGAGGGGGAAGGATGAGCTGGGTAATGACCCAAACAGTGGGACTCTGTCAGGCTCTTTCAGCTCAGACGGAAGCCTAAGCAAGGACACAAAAGGAACCTTCCAAAGGCCACAGCAGGTTGCTTTCTGGAAAAGAGAACCAGTGATTTATTTTTGAACAATCTATAACCAGCCTCTACTGGATCGTCATCTTTTCTTCCCCCTCCCCAACTTTATTGAGATGTAATTGTACTTTCTCTTCAAAGCTCTTTCTGAACCCCTCACCACTGTGCACTTGAAGCGTGGGCTGCAAACAATCCAGCTTCATAAAAAGTGTAAGTGAGAACCAGCAAGGAGAAATTAATGTGCTTTTTTAGTGCTTTTCCTCACTTGGCTTCCCAGATTGCCTTCACTGAGGCGGGAGAGCCGGTGTGAGCAAGGTCCCTCCCGTGGCTTGCTGGGCTGTGGAGTTCAAGGCCGCTGGAATGCTTGAGCTGTGAACACACGGTGCGGTGCCGTCCGGCTGTTGGGAAGCCCCGAACAGCTTGCTGAATTATTACTTCATTCTCTGCCGAAGCAGCGGGAGGCAAGATGATGAGTGAGTGAAAGAGCCCGTGGACTTCAATGTGGGCTGAGGGAACCAAAACAAACACGGAGAAGACAGGCCAATATTTAAATCTGTTTAAAGGATGGAGCGCACAGGAATGTTTGACTATATTTTGTCTAGTGAACAGATTTCATTTTTTAATGGCTGTGTTAGTCACTGCAAAGCAGAATTGCAGAATGGAATCTGTTTTTCTACCCCCTCCTTCATGCCTCTTGTGGCTCTCAGGGGCATCTCCCTGTTCTTGGGACTTAAGGTGGCCTGCACGTTTGAGACGGAGACCAGGTCTGAACTCCACGCTGTGCTCAGATGCCCCGCACATCTCTCCTTCCCGAATAGCCTTGCCTAAGAATATTGGGACAAAGAGTGACCATGCAGGCAGCAACAGGAGAATTTCACACAGCGTGATTTCTTATTTTCCAAGCTGCTCAGCTCTGATTGAAGAGCATCAATCCCCAGACATATAGTTTTCCTTATCCCCTTCCTTGCTGTGACACTGGGTGCCTCTATCTGGATGTTCTTCTTTTATCCCTCCCTAGGATTGTCTCTTTTTTTTTTTTTTTTTATCACCTCACACCAGATTTTCATGTTTGCATACATCTTCCCGCTTTTTCACTCAAGGCCACCCTCCCGTGTGTCCACTGCATTTTCAAACACGTCTATACCATTGTTCAACTGCTTGATTCCAGTTCTTCCCTCCTGTCCCTGGCCAGGGAAAACCAGCCCCTTACCTCGTTGCTCTAATGTTTTATGGCAAATATTTTTCATTGACTTGAAACCAAGTATTTTGATGAACAAAGGATGATCACTTAGACACACACACACACACACACATACACACACACACACACCTTCCTTTTGGTCTGTGGAAGAACATATTACCCAGAAGGGCAGACAGATGAATCTGTGATTACGTTATAATTGCCTAAGAAAGTTGCCGATTTCACATCTTTTTTATATTTGTCTCCAGTTTTCAGGACAGTGTTGAAGGATCTAGTGTGTCATAGGTGACATGAGCTTGGGGGATGGTAATCTTTCAGTCACACGATTAATAAAAATGCCTTTTTCACGATTAGTTTAGCAGTAAGGAGCAATCTAGGCTCATAACTGTAGAGGGCGTGTGTGTCTTAATAATAGCACTGCCATCAGCGTTAGAAAAAGAAGCCAGGTGGTGGGGAGAGAGTATCCTTTTATTCCTAGATTTTATGAGAAAGGAGATAAGGTGCGTTTTGGAATAGACACAAAATTCTCTTGTCTTCATATTACCTTTTATAATATTTTTCTTATGAATAAACTCATCTTCTAATTTGTATTCTTTGGTGATGGTTTTATTAGAAGTGTGCAAACCCTACCCAGTGAGAATGAGCCACTTTAATGTTTTATACCTTGCGGCGGCCCTGCCACTCGGTAACTGGTGCTGTGTGTGCAGAAGATATAAGTGGTCTTTCAAAAATGGCATTCGGAACAGGGCACCCCTCTGTGTAAAAGCCTTCAGTGGTTTTTGATCTCATTGACAATGAACCCCACTTCTTACTGTGTCTACCAATGCCTACCCCACCATCAACATTCTCTCTCCCTTTCTCTCTCTCACCTCCTTCCCTGCCTTCCAGGCTAAATCTGAAACAGCATATGCCTAGCTGGTCCACACTCAGTGCCCTCTGCATCTTCTCCTGTGTCTGCTCAGTGAGCCTGTCCACATGTTTTCCTGTGGCCAGTCCCCTCCCATTTCCCAGTCCCTTGCTTCGTATTAATTTCTCAGAGAGGCTTTCTTCTTTGTGAGCCCTATCTAAAACAGGTCTTTCTACATCTAGTTTTTTCTTTAATTAGAAAGATTTCGATTGTATTATGATCGAATCGTATTATGATTCACATGACAATGTTTTACATAGCGTAGAAGTCACCGTTTTCAAGTGTACAATTCAATAGGTTTTAGTGTGTTCAGAAGATTGTACAATTATCACCACAATAGAACCTCAGAGCATTTCTATTACCCTAAAAAGAACCCCCATACTATTGTGAAGTGTCTCCCCACCCCCATTCCTCACAGTGGCTGGCATTCACTAATCTACCTCCTGTTTCTGGGGATTTGTCTCTTCTGGACATTTCGTACCCTCCTCTTTTGAATCATTAAAGTACCTTGTTTGTTTCCTTCCTAGCACATGTGCATTTGCTTGTTTACTTGCTTATTGATTATTCTCATAGTCCATGACTAGCTTGTAGAGTTTCTTTCCACTTCAGTCTGCCTAGCAATGAAGTGGGCTCAGACTTACATGGTAGGAGTGAATCAGTGAAGGTTCTGGGGTTGCTGGGCAGGATGACCTCTGAGACTTCTTCCAGTTCAAAGCTTCCATGTTTCTGTGAAACATCCTCCCATTTATTACATTTCTAGTAACAGCTATTTGGGCTCCAGATCTTCCCCCAAGCATTTTCTGTCCTTTACTTGCAACCCACAGTCGTAACTGGTTGAATCCCATTCAACCAAGTGCTATGCTGGGCTTCTAGAAAACTCTTTAAGGGCTGGGATCATACCATGGCAATAATAAGAGTAACGTCCAAGGAACATGTGCCAAGCATGGGAATGTGTGTGCTACTTACATCTTTTTCACTTACTACAATGGTCTTCTTACAACCTTGTGAGATGGGCACTACTATTATCATCCCACTGACGCTTAAGGAATGGACACGTATTACTCAGCTGGTTTATGGTGGAGCAGGGATTTGAGTCCTGGCAGTCAGCCTCTAGGGCTCACTTTCTTAACCAATTTCTATTCAGCTTCTTAGGTGTCAGCCATGTGTTTGTTCAAGGTGCTGGTGTCATGTTTGCATGTGATATATGAATTCATATTGTTGCACTGTTAAGGTTCTTCACAATGATGTCATAAATAAAGAAATATTTCTTGCAGTGCTTAGCAGAGCAGTAGAGCAGCGGTCTTTTTTATATGGGATTCTCTGCTGTCTGTCCTTTGGGCTAGAGAAGTGACCAGCTAGTGTCCACTGGCACACGTAGGGGCTACATAAGCATCTGTGCACGGATGGAGGGAAGAATTGCTGTCAGTGATGAAATGCCTGTGAATGGCTTAGGTGGTGTATTAGTCAGGGTTCTCCAGAGAAACAGGACCATTGGAAACACACACACACACACACACACACACACACTCTCTCTCTCTCTCTCTCTCTCTCTCTTTCTCTCTCTCTGTCTCTGTCTCTCTCTTTAAATGAAAAGATTTATTCTTTTTTTTTTTTTTTTTTTATGGGGCTGGAAGGCTAGAGATGCAGGCATGAGCCAATGGTACAGTTCAAGTTTGAAAGCTATCTGTTGAAAAATTCCCTCTTGCTTAGGGGAGTTCAGTCTTTGGTTCAGTCAGGCCTTTGACTGATTGGATAAGATTCACCCATATTAGGGGGAGGAAATCTGCTTTGCTCAAAGTCCACCAGTTTAAATGTTTTTAAAAAAATTTTTTAATACATTTATTTATTTTTGAGAGATAGTTAGAAAGAGCATGAGTGGGGGTGGGGCAGAGAGAGAAGGAGACAAAGAGTCCAAAACAGGATCCAGACTCTGATGAGCAAGCATTTAGCACAGAGCCTGACGCAGGGCTCGAACCCACGAACCGTGAGATCATGACCTGAGCCGGAGTCGGATGCTCAACTGACTGAGCCACTCAGGCACCCTTGACAGTTTAAATGTTAATCTCATTAGGGGCGCCTGGGTGGCTTAGTCGGTTAAGCGTCCGACTTTCGCTTAGGTCATGATCTCGCGGTTCGTGGGTTCGGGCCCCGCGTTGGGCTCTCTGCTGACTGCCAGCTCGGAGCCTGGAGCCTGTTTCAGTCTGTGACTCCCTCTCTCTCTGACCCTCCCCTGTTCACGCTGTCTCTCTGTCTCCTAGAAATAAATAGAACATTAAAAAAATAAATAAATAAATGTTAATCTCATTCAAAAATACCCTCACAGAAAATCCAGAATAATGTTTGAGTCCAGCCAAGTTGGGATCATAAGATTAACTAACCATCAAAACTGGATACTTGGTACTTGGGTTCAACCTGCTCAGGGCCTGGGCTGGAATGCAGGAGGGCGGGGGGGACAATATTTGTGAATGTTCCACCTCCCACATAGTGAGGAGAATGCATCTCCGACATGGTCATGGCAGGTAAGGATGTGTCCTAGCCACTATGAGATTTGTCTAGAGAACAAGTACTTGCTTGAGACCCATCTTTGGGTTACAGGGTCCATGAGCAGATGGTTCCTGCACTTTCTAGCTAGGTGGGGCTCCGAGACCTACTGATCACTCACCCAGAGAGAGCCTACTTGGTATTGACTTGAGCCACCTCTGGATCTTTTTTTTTTTAATTGAAGTATAATTGACATGGAGTGTTATGTTAATGGTTCAACAATTCTATACATTACTCAGTGAGCGCTTATCACAATAAGAGTACTCTTAATTCTCCGCATCTATTTCACTCATCCTCCCTTCCACCTTTCCTCTGACAACCACCAGTTTGTTCTCTGTATTTAAAAGTCTATTGTTTTGTCTCTCTTTCCTTTGTTCATTTATTTTGTTTCTTATGTTCCACATATGAGTGAGATTATCTGGTATTTGTCTTTGTCTGACTTAACTTTATACCCTCTAGATTCATCCACTCTGGTTGTAAATGGCAAGATCTCATCCTTTTGTTTATGGCCGAATAATATTCCATTGTGTGTGGGCATGTGTTTAAATATATGCATCTTTATATATATAAGAGGCGCCTGCGTGGCTCAGTTGGTTAAACATTTGACTTCAGCTCAGGTCAGATCTCCTGGTTAGTGGGTTCAAGCCCCGTGTTGGGCTCTGTGCTGACAGCTCAGAGCCTGAAGCCTGCTTCAGATTCTGTGCTCCCTCTCCCTCTGCCCCTCCCCTACTTGCTGTCTATCTCTCTCTGTCTCTCGAAAATGAATAAACATTAAAAAAATTAATAAGATAATATGCAATATTATATATATATATAAAGATATGATAGATAGATAGATATCTCACATCTTTTTTTTTCCTACCACATCTTTATTCACTCATCTGTCAGTGGACATCTGGGTTGCTTCCATATATTGGCTATTGTAAATAATCCTGCAATAAACATAGAGGTGTGTATATCTTTTCAAATTACTGTTCTCATTTTCTTTGGGTAAATACCCAGTAGTGGAATTACTAGATCATATGGTAATTCTATTTTTAAGTTTTTGAGGAACCTCCATACTGTTTTCCACAGTGGCTGCAAAAGTTTGCATTCCTACCACCACTGCATGAGCATTTCTTTTTCCTCACATCCTCATCAACACTTGTTATTTCTTGTCTTTTTGATTCCAGCCATCCTGATAGGTGTGAGGTGATATCTCATTGTGGTTTTGATTTGCATTTCCCTGATGATTACTGATGTTGAGTATCTTTTTTTTAAATGTTTTATTTATTTCTGAGAGAGAGAGAGAGAGACAGCGTGAGTAGGAGAGGGTCAGAGAGAGAGGGAGACACAGAATCTCAAGCAGTCTCCAGGCTCTGAGCTAGCTGCCAGCACAGAGCCCGACATGGGGCTTGAACCCAGGAACCGTGAGATCATGACCTGAGCTGAAGTCAGACACTTAACCGACTGAGCCACCCAGGTGTCTTTCCTTTGTTGTAGACTAATTGACCATATAAGCGTGGGTTTATTTCTGGGCTCTCTATTCCATTCCATTGATCTGTGTGACCTCTGGATCCATTCATTCATTCAACAAACATTTGTTGAATGTCTATTATGTGCCAGACTCTTTTCAAGAACTGAGGATACAGTGGTGAACAAACACAGACAAAAATCTCCTTCTCAAGAAATTTACATCCTGGGAAGTGACGAGAGACTGATATTTAAAGAAAATAAGTAAAAAATGGTGGTAAGTGCCATGGAGAAAAAGGCAAGAAGGGAAATAGGGAATGCTGTGGTTGGCATAGGCTGGGGAGCTGGTGGTTTACATTATGAACTGGAATGGTAAAAGAAGGCCTCACTGGAAGAAAAGGTGCTTTTTGTGAATAAAGATATAGATCAAATGTGGATCATATCCTATAGATAACAGGAGGAAGAGAATTCTGGGCACAGAGGACAGCAAGTGCAACGGCCCTGAGGAAGGAGTGTGCCTAGAATGAAGTGAAAGAGGGAGACTAATGAGTGGTGCAGTTAGAGAACTGACAGTATGCCAGAGAGATGGGGGCCTGGAAGACCACCGTGAGGACTGCAGTTCTACTCTGAGAGGGCTGGAAGCCACCAGAGGGTTTGTGTAAAGGAGTGACATGATCTCCAGTGTTACTCTCTTCAGAACAGACCATAGGGTGTGTGTGTGCAGGGGATGGGGGAATGTCCTCGTCCATTTGGGCTACTAGAACAAAATACCATAGACTGGGTGACTGAGAAATTTCTGAGTTTTGGAGGCTGGGAAATCCAAGATCAAGGCGCTGGCAGATTTGGTGTCTGGTGAGGTGTGCTTTCTGGTTCATAGATGGCTGGCTTCTTGCTGTGTTTTCACATAGTAGAAGGGGTGAAGGAACTCTCTGGGGTCTTTTTTATAAAGGCATTAATCCCTTCATGAGAGCTCTGCTTTCATGACCTAACTACCTTCCAGAGGCCCCACCTCCTAACACCATCACCTTGGGGGGTCGCATTCCAACGGATGAATTTGGAGGGATGTGAACATGCAGACTGTAGCAGGGAGTATGAGGCAGACACAGGGAGGCCTGGCCACAACTCAGGAGGGAGACGGTGGCCCTTGTAGACCAGAGGGCAGTGAGAAGAGGCTGGGTTCTAGATGTGTTTTGAAGGCCGGGCGATGGGACTTGCTGTGTGTAGCGAGGCCTCTGGGAAATGTGTGTGGGCCAGAGAGTGCTGTAAGAGAGGTCCACCATTTACATTCCCATCCAGCCCTCTTTTGCACATTCACACTCATGGGAGGAAGAAGACGGCCTTTAGATTTTTAGGATTCTGGTCCTCAGCAAGAGTGTCTGACGTCTGCCTTCGGGGCCGTTTCAGGATGTGTGGCCAGTTTGGTCTTAACGGGAGAGAAACCCCTTCTGTGGCCAGTCTCCATGGCTGAGAGTGGACTGTCCGCCTGCCCATCTCCCTGCTCCTCCTGCTTAGTCGACATGCGTGGCCCAGTGGCCATTCAAAGGAAGTGACCTCATAAGCGTGCCTTTCAAGCCACACAGGATGGGTCCTTGTGCGACATTCAACCGTCTCTCTGGTTTACACCAACTTCAACAACTTGTGGCCTGCAGATACTCAGTATAAATAGCTGGAAAAGCCTGACCTTGACAACCTCATTTCTCATTCCTTTCTTGTTACAGGTAATAGAGCTGAAAATGTGGTTTTAATTATAGCACTAATGAAAACTGAAAATCCAGACAGACACTTGACGAACTGTGCTGTGCTTTATATTACATTTGTGCTAACTACAAAGTGCCCAGCTGGGTGTAACATTATCCCCCTTTCCTCGAGCATCCGCCTGACTGAAGCTGTATAATTGATGTATACTTTGGCAGGAGGTCAGCTTAAAGGGTTTTTTTTTTTTTTAAGATTTTTTTTTGAAAACATCTTTAACAGTATTTGGGGGGAAAGAATACGTTTATTACCTGGGCTGGAAGAACATTTCTCTGTGCTGCCCGACACTCCCCACCCCCACTGCAAACTTCTTCTAGAGCATTCCACACATCATGTTCAGGAAATTCTGGGGCCACAAGTGACCTTAGAGAATTACTTTAACTTAGAGCCCTGTACCTTTGTCTCTGGCCACAGATGCTGCCAGGTCAAAGCAATGCCTTCCTGTTCAAACCTGTTCAGCCCTCTGTTCTTTTCAGTCAGAACGGTGTGTTCAGTGTCTATGAAAGGGAGAGTGACAGTGGCCGTAGCCACATCTGCGTGGGCGCATCTGTCCTCACCTGCTAGCCCATGGCTGCCACGTGGCCTCTACGGGAATTACTTAGAGGTAGGGTTTTCCAATAAAATATGAGACACCCAGTTAAATTTGCGTTTCAGGTAAATAGTAAATAATTAAAAATTTAAAAATCTTTAAAAAATCTTAATTTTTAATTATTCATTGTTCATCTGAAGTTCATATTTTAGCTGAATGTTCTGTAGTTTTAACTGTTGAATTTGATAACCCTTCTTAGAAGGTTTCTGAGACTGGGCAAGGTTTGTGCAAGGACTTCTAAATAATCCTCACCTATGATGTAAGGGAAATATAAATCCTCACTTGGAGACAGTGTGAGGTTAGCTCTGTTCTAGCTCACCACAGACTTCTCTTCACATCCCACCTGAATTGTGACCTCACTCTGTCATCCTGCTCCTCAGGTCACACAGAAGGCCATGGTTCTAGAATCAATCTATGGAATTCATGGCATTGCCTACCTCAAAGATAATGAAAGCTTCTACAGAGGCCCACTGATGGTAGAGGCATCTTTACTGACTTGATTGGTGATCCTGGTCAAGCTACAGAATATTTTTTCCTTTTTAACTTAAAATCTTTTTGTTTTTATTTGAATTCTTGAGTAGGTAATCTATTTATATTACAAGCACAGATTTCAACAAAATATAAAAGGTATATAGGAAGAAGTCTCCCTTTCCCTCCCAACGTCCAGCCATCCAGTGCCCTTCTCCATGGGCAATAACTACTATTGATTTCTTTTTTATTCTTCCAGTCATATTTGTGCATAAATATACAAATAGGCATATATTTCCCCTCCACCTCATTTCTACATAATTGTTAGCATACTGTACCCTCTATAGTTATTATACTAAAAGCATCTTTTTTCCCCTTTACTAGCTTAGAGATCTAGTCATATCACAATATAAAGAACTCATTTTTTATGGCTGCATAATATGACATTCCATAGGTGTATTATATTAATTTATCAGCCTCTCTCTGATGGATACGTACATGGGTTCCAAATGTGTGCTGTGACAAACAATGTGGGACATGCATCATTTTGCGTGTATGTGAATATATCTTTTGCTGAATTTCTAGATGTGGAGTCGTTGGGTCAAAGAGTACATGCATTTATAATTTGCCAAATTGCTCTGTTAGCTTCCTATTGCTGCTGTAACAAATTACCACATATATGGTGGCTTAAAACAACACAAATTATTATCTTACAGTTTTGGAGGTCAGAAATCTTAAGATCATGGTGCTGACAGGAGCTGTGTTCCTTCTAGAGGCATGATAGCAGAATCCATCTCCTTGTCTTTTCTGGCTACTAGAGGCTGCTTGCATTCCTTGGCTTGTGGCTGCCTCCTCCATCTTTTTTTTTTTTTTTTAAGTTTTTATTTATTTTGAGAGAGAGAGAGCATAGGGGAGGAACAGAGAGACAGGGAGAGAAAGAGAATTCATAGCAGGCTTTGTATTGTCAGTGTGGAGCCTGATGAGGGGCTGGAACTTATGAACCTTGAGATCATATCCTGAGCCAAAGTGGGTCGCTTCACTGACTAAGCCCCCTGAATGCCCCTTCCCTCCTCCTCTTTAAAGTCCAGAGGTGTAATATCTTCAAATCTCCTTTTCTCTGACCCTTGCTTTCATCGTCACATCGTCTCTGACTCTGACTCTCTAGCCCCTTTTTTATAAGGATTCTTGTGATTATATTGGGCGCACCTGAATAATCCAGGATAATCTCTCCATTTCAAGATCTGTAAATTTAATCACACCTACAAAGTCTCTTTTTCTGTGTAAGGTGACATGGTCATAGTTTCTGGGTTAGCATTTGGGAATCTTTGTGCGTTCATGATTCAGACTACCATACTTACAGAATTTGTACCAGTTTAAATGCCCACCACAGCCTCGCTCACAATGTGCATTCAAACTTTTTGAAACTTTATCAGTCTGGTAGGTTAAATAAATGTTAAATTGCCTTTCTCTTATTATGCATGGGTTGGGGGGAGGGAGCTATCTAAGAGCCATTTCTTCTTTTCTTTTTGAAATGTCCAAATCATTATTTATCCTTCTATCAGGTTTTCAGCTGGGAAATGATTATATATTAGAGTAGATGATACTTTTGAGAAGCAAATTGCAAATTTTTTCTTACCAGTTGGTCATTTGTATTTCAACTTTGCTTATGAAAGCTTCCTGCCATGCCATGCAAAGGCTTTTTTACCTAGTTAAATTTATCAATTTTATTTATGGCTTCTAGGTTTTGTGGCATGGTTACAACAATCTTCTCTACTTCAGGGTAATGAAAGAAGCATAATTTCTTCTTAAATTTAAATGAATGAAAAACAACACAGGCACTACTTGGTCTTTGCTGAAAAAGTAGAAAATAAAGATCAACAAGGGAAAAATAGAAGTCACCTAAAACATACATTCTATTGTTTAGTCTCCACAAGAGTGGCCTACAGATTACAGTGTGTTTGCAGGTAGGGGCTGGGCAGTGGGTGCTGGAGCTACTTGGCATGGGTTTCTGAGGGCCGTTGAGCTTAATGTGAGCGTCTCTATCCAATACTGCGTTTAGTAACATCAAGTTGGCAGTCCTCTAGTTTTCTATTTTTAGTTTTATTTTTCAAGTTCACTTATTTTTTAGAGAGAGAAAGAGAGAGAATATAAGCGGGGGCGGGGGTTCAGAGAAAGAGGGAGAGAGAGAGAGAATCTCAGTCTCCATGCTATCAGTACTTAACCTGACCAGGGGCTCAATCCCATGACCAAGAGATCATGAGACCCATCAAGTTGGTAGTTTTAAACTGATCACATTGAGGGGTGCCTGGGTGGCTCAGTCGGTTAAGCGACCGACTCTTGATTTTGGCTCAGGTCATGGTCTTATGGTGGTGAGATGAAGCCCTGCATTGGATGCTCATGGCAAAGCCTGCCTGGGATTCTCTCTCTCTCCCTTTCTCTCTCTATCCCTCCCCCGCTCACACTCTCTCTTAAAAAAACAGCACACCAAACTTGTTATGTTGAGAGTATTTAGGCCATGGAAATTGGCAATTTCAACTGCCAAAAATCAGGTCTTTCCTCCTGAAGAACAAGTTGTTAAACATTTACCATTATACCACTAGAGGCCTTATCTTAAAAGCTTTAAAAAAAATCCAAGAAATGATTTTGCTTTAAGTTTTTTCTCTCTTTTAATTTGGGAGTAGCTGATGTGAAGGGAGGGCACACAGTTACTACCTAGTCAAAATACTGTATACACATATAGCCAGTGCATGGGGTAGCTTTAGATTATGGTGCCTCGGTGTGCACACGTGCACGTGGGCACACAAGCACACACACACACACATGCACACACACACTCTCTCTCTCTTATTAGAACATGTTGTATATTCAAGCTGGTGACCTGTTTTTTTTTTTTTTAATCTTCTTAATGGGATATTATTGCCATCTTTCGATCTCAGTAAACATTTATTCAAATCATTATTTTAATGGCTGCATAGTATGCCACAGAATGACTTACTGCATTTGACCAATCGCTGATTCTGAGACATTTGTGAAACTTCTGTTTGTCTTGGGTGCTAGCTCCAGCTGGTATGATATTAGGCTGCTTAGCTCTCAAGGATGCTGGAATTATCAGGGAGAAAGCTTTCAAGAAGTGCTTTCCAATATGAGGCCTTTACCGTGTTGGCATCACTATTCTAATTGTCCCCAACCAGGCAGGCCTTTTGGGAAATGCCCCGGTTTCCTTTGGTGTAATTGCTCACACTCCTTAGAAACATAAATCCTGGAGATGTTTTCGTGGCAACAGCATCTCAGGAAGAAAGAATGCGGGCATGAGAGATGTGGATTCCAAGAAACAGAAGCCCCACCATGAGACAGACAGGGAAAGTGACAATTAGGCCATAGATAAAAATAAAGAGGATAAATCCCATCAACTCACTGAGAGATTTCAGACAGGCTAGCAGGGATGGAGGACACAGAATGGAGGATAATTAGAGGAGATATTTTTGGGCTAAGACAGAGTGAGAATGGTATTTCCTAGTTGGCACAGGCTTTTAAAAAGTGCAACAGCGTAATTATTTCTCAAGGATAAGAATATCATTAATACTATGTTGGGTGTTTTTGGAGAGCTTAAATGTGAGAAAAGAATGGGTGGACTGGTTTTCGTCAGGGACAAATGGGAATTTTCATAAGTTCCTAAGCAGCTTTGAACAACCACTCTGCAAAGCTTTGGTCTGATTTTGCTATGTCTGAAGTCAGTGGTTACTGAGTCCGCTTTTGATGATGGGACACAGGATTGCCACACTCCAGTCAGTTCAGAGTTCTTCTGTGACGTTATTTGAACAACATAATTGCTTTGAGTGGGATTCCCATCCACAAAAGGGAGGTAGGTGCTTTGAATTTTTTCAACAAGTACTAAGAAAGAGTATTACTAATAGTGGAATTTTAATTAGTGCCCACACCAAAGCTTTGAAAATAATCTTTTGGTGTTTCCTTGAGCCTCAGGGCACACAGGTACTACCTAGTCAAAATATTGTATACACTCTGTGGTTTTTGATTTTTAAAACATATTGCTGCCACTGGAAGGCAGTGTTGCCTAGCCACCGTGTTCAGCCAAGCCAATGGGCCGATCTGAGGACTTGGCCTGAATTTGCAAGGAATCCAAATGAGCCCAAAGAAGTGCTTTTATGTCTGCCTCTTTTCTGAATCTGGCCCAGATCCTGGGCTGCCCATAGATGTGCCATCACTGTTGGACGTTTCATGGCATCAGGTATGCTGGCACTAATTATGTGAGATCTGCCCGTATGTATTAAAGTGATGAGACTTCATTCCCTTCCATCTCCACTTTTCTCAACTGTACAGCAGGACCATAAGCCCTTGCAATCTCACAGCAAATGGTGGAATTTCCCTACAATCAGATAAGAGCAACTTAATCGATGACTTAAACAGGTAAACTTTCAGAAATCTTGCTTGGCCTATTAACTTTCATTAGACCAAATAATTTCATGATTATCCTAGATAATTTTTTTCCTATCGCCTAATTCACCTGGTAAGATTCTAGGCCAACAATGAGTTTTCAAAGGAGATTGGTCCAACAGTGAAATAGTCTTTCTGCATTTTTTTCTTCTTATCAGCAAATATTCAGGGAATGTTTTCATTTAGGAGCAATCTTTTCAGGATTTAAGTTAGGGACTATTCTGTTGACTTTCTAATTGTGGACATCTCCTCATTAGACTATTAATAATGATCCCTTATCTTTGTACAGTGCTTTAAAAATGTAAAGTCTTCGTATTTGCTTTCTCCTTGGATTCTCAGAACAGTCTGATAAACTTGTTAAAGGAGGAATCATGATTTCCATTTTGATGTTTAGGAAATAAATTCAGATTGAGTCATGCTTCCAGAGCCACTTACATACCTCCTGGTTCTCAATTGTGCTTTTGCCTTCCTTATACAGGCTGCCTATAAACAAAGGGCCCTTCATCTTATAGGCCATGATAGTTAGGCTGGAATTGGAGCCTTTTATCCATGGTGAGTTTGGTCCTATCTTTCCTCCCTTGGTTCATAGAGAAACATACCTCTTTTTGCTTATGTCAATAAATGGTCAGCACAGCATGATTTTTCATGGACTTAGGGTGAATAAGAGCCTCTATACATTAAAAGCCTTTCTGCTTCTTAGGAGGCTTTATTCTAAAGAGTGTTTCTGTAGAAACATTTTTTACTTGAAAGACTATGGATCACTTTTCAAACGCGGAATTGTCTTATCTGAAATACATTCCTACCTGTGCTGAAAGACACAGGTATAATCAGTGCCTTGATCATATGGACAATCTTTATCAAAAATGCCTTAGATCCTGAAGAGCCTGAGGGGATCACACACACACACACACACACACACACACACACACACACACACAGAGGAAGAGAGAGAGAATGAGAGAGAGGGAGAAGTGTCTTACTAGCGTCTGAGTCTCCCTCATGGACCAGGCAAAAAGGAAGTTTTCAGCAAACTGCCTCTGAATCCCTCTAATCCTTTCCATGGTTTCAGCATCAGATAATTAACATACTTCTAGATGCAGGCCACTTTAGTTCAATTGATGCCTTTATGTTCTGCAATATCTTAGGTTCAGTGTCATTTTGAAAATTGAAAGCTAGAATGTACAAGGCAGTAAATTAGTTAATGAGGATTCTTTTATTATAGTGGCTATCAAAATGGATTGAAAATTAAATTCGCCGTCCTCACTGCCCTGAAGCAAGATTCATCAATGAGGAATAGTCCTTCAGAGGCAGCTGAGAAAAACCCAGGTCAGATTTACCAGTGGTATTCAGATACAGTCTAGCAGTACCATGAGGCAGGATCCTTGTATTCTTGAATAATTCAGTTTTGTGTAAGTTTTGAGGAGACTAGAGAGGTCACAGTTGGTAGTTTTCCTTTTATGTTAATGTTGTGCATGATAGTGGAGTCTCCCACATTGTGTCCATACCATTTAATTATATATCGCAAGCATATAACTTTTAATTTAAAATATACATTTTTAAAAATTTTTGAACATTTTTCCTGAAATAATTGTAGATTCACATGCAGTCATAAGAAATAGCAGAAAGAGTCAGCGTACACTTAGCCCAGTTTCCCCCAGGGGTAACATATGGTAAAACCCTAGTGTATGTCATAGTCAGAATATTGACATCAATACAATCCACTGATCTTGTTCAGATTTCTTAAGTTTTACTGTGTAAATGTGTGTGTGTTCCTGTGTGTGTGTGTGTGTGTGTGTGTGTGTGTATACAGCTTAGTTCTGTACGGTTTTCTTACTTATTATAGGTTGACATATCCCCACCGCAATCAAGACACTGAATAATTCCATTGCTACCAGGATCTCTCTCTTGCTCTTTATTATAGCCATTTCCCTCTCAATTCCCTAGCCCCTGGCAACCATTAATCTGTCCCTCATTTCTAAAATCCTGTCATTTCAAAAATGCTATGTACGTGGCATCATACAGTCTGTAACCTTTTATCAGTGTCATCCCTCTCCCTCCCCTCAGTGTTATTCCCTGGATATAAGAATTTCCTTGGAAACTCATCCAAGTTGTTTATATCAGTAGTTCCTTCCTTTATATTGCCAATCGTATTCCATGGTACTGATGAACCACAATTTGTTTAACTGTTCACTTTTTGAAGGACATCTATGCCGTTTCCAGTTTTGGATTATTATGAATAAAGCATCTGCGAACATTTGTATACGGATTTTGTGTGAACATTAGTTTTCATATCTCTGGAATAAATGCCCAACACACAAAACATTTTTAAGAGTAACAGGAGTAGAATTTTCCTGCTGCCTTCTAGGAGGTACATTCTTCTAAAAGATGATCCATTTCAGCCTGTACAGTGACTCCAGAACTGTAAACAGGTCTTGTAGACATGTATATTATTTTCATCTTGTCCCAAGCGAATAGAGTTTTTATGTGTGAAAATTGAATTTCAGTTCATTGTATGGCTATTTCATGGGGAGATGGGGTTTAAGTACCTTTGAAAAAAGGATGTATAGGCAGAGTTACCACTTCCTGCTTTCGCTTCCCAGCTCTAAACTCTCCAGTCATTGAAGAATCTCTCTTGTTGCCAGGTAATCATGTGTTTATACACGAGACTCCCCACCCTGGTGGTCTCTCAATTCCTTGAGAGCTGGGCTCCTGTAATCATCTCAGTGACAAATATTCTCAAGGTAGATATTTAAGGTAGATATTTCTTAAAGAATGCATACCTTTTTTGCATAGGACAGTTTATAAGTCATCACAATATGTTTAAGTTTCATACAGCTAATTTGATAAAAAGAATGTACCTTACTATCTTCCCATTATGCTCTTATGATCTTACACACTGAAGAAAATCCTGATTATGACCACGCTTTGGAGAATATTGGAGAGTGGTTTAATGTTTGTTAAGATAAAAGGAATTTATTAAGGACAAAAGTGATAGAATCCAGTATTTCACATGAGAGAGCAACTAGATTATGAATTCAACTCTTCCCTGGGCAATGTCAAAAAATGACATAATCCAACATTAAACCCAGACCTGAATTTTGTAGTGGGATTAGTGCATGTGTGACATTTTAAAACACTCCACATTTTTGACAGTTGGAAGATATTTAGTGTTATTTTAATTCAGGTTTCTACGACGTATGATTTTAGCAACACTCTTTGGAGACTGAAAGTATAGCCATCATGGTAGAAAAAGTGTAAGAAGTCTAGGATATTTTCTTTTAAACTTCATGATGAGTATTGCATTTCTGATATTAACACCATAGCCTTTGTATATTACATTGCTTTGATCTTCACTCAATATGCTAAAGCCCAATGATCCTAGAGCCCAAAGCCCAGATTTATTTATAGAAATAAATTTAATATTAAAATATCTATATCAGAAGAAAAATATTTACACAGATCAATGAAATGTAGAAATAATTATTCAATTATTTTAAAACAATAAGTGTGAACTTTTCTCATAACTCTTATGGGGATTACTTTAAAAAATTTTCTTAATGTTTATTTTTCAGAGACAGACACAGAGTATGAGTGAGGGAGGGTCAGAGAGAGAGGGAGACACTGAATCCAAGGCAGGCTCCAGGCTCTGAGCTGTCAGAATAGAGCCTAACACAGGGCTCTAACTCACAGACTGCAAGATCATGACCTGAGCTGAAGTTGGACATTTAACTGAATAAGCCACCCAGGCACCTCTCCCTGTCTTTTTAAAAATTAAAATATATGTTTTTTTAATTTGAGAGAGAGAGAGAGAGAGAGAGAGAGAGAGAGAGTGTGTATGGGGGAGAGGGGCAGAGGGAGAGAAGAGAGAATCTTAAGCAGGCTCTATGCTCAGCGCAGAGCCCAATGCAGGGCTCAATCCCACGACCCTGGGGTCATGACCTGAACTGGAAGCAA
The DNA here is from genome assembly GCA_017311185.1 of Proteles cristata cristata. Taxonomy (NCBI): domain Eukaryota; kingdom Metazoa; phylum Chordata; class Mammalia; order Carnivora; family Hyaenidae; genus Proteles; species Proteles cristata. The sequence goes on along the minus strand of JAESUZ010001900.1, from coordinate 89,250 downwards.
GAGTCGGATGCTCAACTGACTGAGCCACCCAGGCGCCCCTCTCATGGGGATGTCTAAAAGCAACAATAGTTGATAATTGTCTTATGACCTCTCCTTCTGCTACTGCTACTAGGCATACATATTTATTTATAAAGCTGTTAAATGATGGAACAACTAGAAAAATGAGTTTTTGGGTTGCCTGGCTGGCTCAGTCAGAAGAGGGTATGACTCTTGGTCTCAGGGTTGTGAGTTTGAGCCCCATGTTGGATGTAGGGATTTCTTAAAAAAATAAAAAATAAAAATAAGTTTTTGAATAATATAAAAATTTAGTTATCTGAAGTAGTCCATACACATCTACATGATCTGATATGAAATGTTCTTTTCTATTAAATTTGGCAAAATTTATATCCAGGAGATTATACATCTCCTCCTTGTGTGAAAATTAGAGAAAAATGATAAACTCTGTGATTCTTGACATTTTTCCTATTATATTTTGGAGAGTTTAGTAGTAGGCTAATATGTAATATTGTTTTAGAAGCAACAGCAATTTATAGTTTGGTTGAAGCAAGTTCTTGTAATAATGACAGGCATGGTTCAGCACTAATCCGTGGGGATCTATGCAACATGGCAAACAATACACTTTCCAGGATGTGTTTGAATTATGAATCCAAAGGTGGGCGGTCGCTAAGTTCTGTGCAGAATAGCTTTGGTGTGAGTTGATGGAGCATTTTGTACCTGGGATTCAGAACTTTTATGAAGGCCAATACCCTGAAACTCATTCAAGCAATAAATTCACTTGTCTTTGAGTTTACAAGGCAATAAACAGTGAAGGCCTTTGACCTTAACATTTACTGAATACATTTGCAGCAGTTGTGTTTATTGACAACTATTTATAGGGAAGCGTTGGGTACTGAATTTGTTGAGGGGTAGGGAAGAGCAATTTTGCAGGTCTTTTTTTTAAAAAAAAAAATCAAACTTATGAGTTTGATTTTTGGCTATTGGATTTTCAGTTTTAGAGTTGAGATCTGATTCTTTCTGAGTACAAATCATGGTCCAGGAATTTCTTTCCTTATGATAAAACTTAAAGAAGACTCATAGGGGAGAGGACTAATACCGGAGTCAATGCTTTCCCATTCAATTCAATGGGTATCCCACAGTTTGTAACGAGGACAGAAGAAAATGCTAAAGAAATTTTTATTAAAAAATATTTCCCCCCATAGATTCATTGTATGTCATGGAGTAAGTAACTTCTCTTCTGTATAAAGGAACAGTTGTAGGAAACAATTATACTGCGTCTCCCAAAGATGTTGGGGGGCAATTTACTAATCCCAAGAAATATGATGCGTTCTGAGTTTCATGAGTTAAAACCATGAAAGTCATAGAGGAATCCTTACTACTGAAATAATGACTCAGTGGCTGAAACGGCTGCCTGCAGTTCTTTATTCCTGAGTTGGGAGTGGTTACCACTGTTCCACATTGCAGGTGGGGAATTTGGGTGAAAGGCAATCCAGAGTTTTGCTTCAGTTAGAGGGTGAATCCCTGGTGATAGCTAAATCAGGAAAGATGCTGCAAGCACCTGGGGCTTAGGGCAAGAAGGTCACTTTTATGTGAGGAGGTTCCTTTGAGTTCAGTTTTCACTGCAGATTCTGACCATAGTTACTTCTCACCGTGAGGAAGCATGAGTCTATAATGGCCCAGAAAATCAGGGAGCCCCTTCTGATCGTGCTATTTGAATACGTTTGAAATAGGGAGAAATCCCTTGCTGATTTTGGTGGGGCTCATGCCTTGGAGAACAAGATGTGCTGATCATTATCTTAACATCTGGTGATGGTGGGAGTACTTGAGGGGGCAGTTAACAGAATCCATCCCTTCTAGATTCCACGGTAACACTGACACCACACTCACAAAAGAATTCTGCAATAACAGCATTTGGCAGCCTTACAGTTAACTTAAAAAAAAAAAAAAAAACTTCAGTTCAGAAATTCTTAGCAAGGTTTCTTCTCACTGAAGGAGCAAACGGCAAAGTAAACAAAAGAAGTATGTGTTCTTTCGGTCATGTTGTTAATTTTTATTAGACAGTGTATCTGTGGACCCACTCCATTGAGGTCCAGACTGTATTTTTGTCCACTGGCTTGAATGCGGGCTTGTTTATGTGTCTGTTTTAACAGATTGTGAAAGAAAAGTACTTTTCATCTTCTTGTTTAGGGGAGTGGAGGAGGGTCTATTTGGATTGGTTTTGCTAGGTAACTCAGGTGTTATGGTATCAAGGGTTAATGGTTCTAGTTAGCTTTGTCTATAGAGAAAAAGACATGTTTCGATTGCCCAGGCTACCCTCTGACAAATGTGGTCATATCCCGGGGAGTGGAGGAATGGTGTGAGTGACTCAGGACCATTCATTCATTAAGACCAGAAAGGTGATTCCCAGAGCAGGTGCTACTGTTAGAATTCAGTTGGTGATGTTAAGGACCAATAGCTGGAGTCACTTGTTACTTCATAGAATACAGAGTTTTTCATTATCCTTTTCATAAGGATTCTGTATTTGGTAAGCATTTAATTACACCAACTATATAGTCATACTCAGAATAACATTTCAGTATGAGGCACGTCCCATTCCATGCTAAGTCACGGTGTTGTGCAATAATAGTTGGGCAAGCAAGTAGCTGCTTTCCAAGGTTATCATGTGTAATTCCTTTTTCCAGTTCAAGAACATATCTTGTTTTAAACAACTTTTTGAAAGGCAGCCAAAGAAAAGGTTGGCTCAGATATGCCCTTACCAGCCCTGTTTATGGGATACAGTGTTCCACATCTTGGAGGAAGATGATAAAGCAAAGCTGGCTTTGGGAGGTGTGCAGGAATATGTGTTCATGAATTCAGATTCCACATGTAAGAGTAAAACCCCAAGGGAAGAATGAGAGGACTGTTGATTACCATCTCATATTCAGTTACAGTTACCAAAGTAGGAGTGAAGTTCTAATAGTTGTTAGTGAGAAATGTACATTAGTAAGAGCTATCTAACAGAAGACTAAGTGGCATGGCTTTTGATGGATTGAAGTTGGGGCGAGAGCGTGAAAAATGACATGAAGATGATTTGGAAGACTTCTGTTTTCTTTTCTGTTCCCTCTTATCAAACACACAGGCAAGCCATAAAATTTTCTTTGAAAGCCGGTTTTTCAAGGGGGCGGAATTGTTTTTATGATTCAGCCGATCTCCTATTGACTTCAGGGCACTCACCTCGAAACACGGGAAGCTGAGCTCCCTGAAACAACTAGGAACTCCCTGAAACAACTAGAAACTTCCCAGAAAGCGGTGCCCTCAGCCTTGTGTTGGAAACAAACAGAAAACAAATCTGAAGGCTGCGGAAACCTGTTTGTTAAGCAGCGAGGGGAAATGCCCTCTGCCAGACAGTCTAAACACAGGAATGCTGGGCAGGAGATCAGATCCACAATCGGAAGGGGAGAAGAGGCTGATAAGGCTGCAAAGAAAGCAGTGTCAGTCACCGAAATCGGTTTCAGAGGTAAAGTGAGGAGGGCCAGGATGTTTGTGATACAATCACATTGTGCCGCTAAATCCTGGCACACACCGCAGGAGCTGTGACTAAGAGGCACCATTTCAGTAACCCAGCATGTGTAACTCTGGAGCCTACGGAGTTGTGCTGAGGTGTGAAATGAGATACATCTCATTTACTGTGAAGTAGTCTTCCTCGCTCTCCACGGGGCGCCTCGATTCTCTCGTCAGTGCCAATTCGTTAGAGTTAGAACTAGGGTTATAGATAATCCACATCTTGAACTCAAGAGTTGAGACATGCAAGGCTCATTTCCATGAGTTCATGGTGAGATCTTTTTTTGTGTGAAATGGGGACTTTCTGTGGCCTTACTTACCCTTTCACCAAACCCAGGTGTCCTTCAGTTAGCTTCAAGACAAGACATTTTCATGCTTCTCTTTCTCCTTTGGGTTTTTTTGGGAATGTAATCTTTCTGGGGAAGAGGGCAACTTTGAGCATTTGCTGTGCATTTCCGAGTTTCTAGGATCTCAGCTTATGGCCCCATAATGACAAGGGGTGAAAACTGGAGAGTCCCCAGGTATGGCTGAACGTTTGGGACTCCCTTTGTCGTTTCTGATTCGCCCACTGAGGGCACAGAAACAAAAAACCACCTGCTGGGGATTCAAGCAAAGCTATAATGTATCTCAAGGTGTTCCGAAGCTTGTTTTTGGACACTCTAAGCAGTGCTGCTGACAGGGAAGTGTTCAGGTGTCCATATGTGGAAGCTGAACATTGCTGCTGAGTGGGAATTGTCAGTAAGTGGAAATCAGTGGCAGAATACCTCAGCCTTTCTTCTTGCTCAACATTAATCTTGGGACTACATTTATAGGCTGATTCCAGATGTGCTTGACTCTAAGGCTGAAGTTTCGGAGGTGACAGGTGGTGTGTTTACTTCAGCATAAAGAAGGTCAAATTGTATTATAGATCTCAGGGCAAATGTCTGCCTATCCCACGGGAGTGCCTGATGGATCATTTGGCTGCAATCTGGCCCAGGAGCGGAAGGAGAGAGTGCTCCACGCTGGGAGGAGTGAAGAGATGTTCTCAAGGGCTCCGATAGAGGTCGCAGCTTGAAAGGAAAGTGCTAAGTAAGGGAAGTGAAATATGAGCTTTTAACTTGGTATCCCCCGGGGTCATTCCTCTCCCGTGCCCCACTCTAAGCTGCTGGCTGGCTCTTGGTGGTGGTATTTTGCAGCCATGGTATTTTGTGAGCGCTGTTTTTAGGAACACTTAATTGGTTTGACCTGCCCCACTGCTTCTTACATGAAGGGGAGCATTCCAGGAATAGAGCCTGAGACTCCTGCCTCTCAAACTTGAGAAATGTACAGACCTCTTTTAAAGGGACAACATTGTCCTCGTGTGCTCCTGGTGTTAGCTGACATCCTTTTTATTACTGTACTCTAAATATGCGTCAAGTCGGACATATATTCCTAATGCTTACAAAACAAATGCTGTTCAAAAAACCAACATCCATCAAATGGAGTAGATGATGTCATTTTGCTCGATCCAAATCCCTGATTCATAGTAGAAGCACAGACCTGAGGTCCAGTCCTGTGTTTAATTTGTGTGTTTTTAAGTTCAGTGATGCTAGTTCAGAGATTTTCTGTATATGCAAGTGAAATTGTAGGAAACAGATTAGTCACTCCAGGGCATTGTTTGTGAGTTTACAAAGGTCAGACCTCATATTAATCTAAGAGTTGCTGAAAATGAACTTTTCAAAGGCCAATTTGAATGAGGCATCCATTAATTGTGTGAAGGTATCTGCTGCAATGGAAAGTGAGATTAGCGTTGCAGTGCATTGAAGGCTGCATCAAATGGGTGTGTGGTTCAAAGATGGTTGGGATTGGGACTAGAAACATTCTTTTTGAGTTTCTTGCTATTTTACCTAGGTAAAACTGCGTAACTGGTGGAGATAATGATATACAGAAGACAGGGGCCACCCAATGCATTAGTGCACATTATAAATGGAATACAGACTGTTACGACAATGGTTCTTTTGAGCACTGTATACCCATATTGCTATGAGCCTTGTGATGACTCAATTTCATCACCGTGTTTTTAAATGTGAACTACTGAGAGACTGTCCCATATGGATCACATACTGTGGAAAGGCAGAAGCAGGCTTGGTCATCCCAGAGAAGGAGTCACATATGAGGCACCAGCAAGGTGATTCTGAATTTGCTTATGTTACCTATTTGAGATTATTACCATGTAACTTAAAAAATTAACTTAAAGTTAAAAAGTAACTTAAAGAAACTTAAAGAAAAAAGTAACTTAAACAATTCCAACCAAATGACGGTAGCAGCCCACATGTCAAAGAGGTGACTGGATAGACAAAATGTGGTATATACATACCATGGAGTACTATTCAGCCTTAAAGAAGAAGGAAATTCTGACACTGTTGCAGCGTGGACAGTCCTTGGAGACATTATGCTTGGCGACATCAGCTAGTGACAAAAAGACAAATATTATATGATTGCGCTACAGGAAGTACATAGAAAGGTCAAATTCATAGAGACACAAAGCAGAAGGATGGCTGCCAAGGGCGGGGGGGGGGGGTGGAGGGCGGGGACTGGAGAGTTCTTATTTAATGGGTTTGCAGTTTCAGCTTGGGAAGATAAAAAAGTTTCTAGGAGATGGTTGGCGATGATGGTTACACAACGGTATGCCTGTGCTTAATGCCACTGAACTGTGCACTTAAACGTGAAAGTGGTTAATTTTATGTTACACATATTTTTTCACAATAAGAAACTTGAATGCAGCAAGTTCGGTCAGCCAGGAATACCACAGTCTCTGGTATGTGGTGCCCAATGTGAGTGGTGGCACTGGAGCGGGTCTGCTGTCTTCGGTGAAATACGGAGGAGACAGGCTGAGGTGCTAGGCTTTCATGAATCTAATTTTATCAACGTAAAAGGTTTTCATTTATTCTAGGCTTATGTTTATGCCACTTCTTTTTTTGAGGAAGGGGTGCTTAAAGATCTTCCTTTTGCCAAGTGAAAGGAGTTAGTGTTTGGTAACGATTGTTATTTTTCAATGGACCTACTTGGCAAAATAAGTCGTTGGGAATACCATGTTTCTACCCCCAATTAAAAGTTTATTTTATTTTATTTATTTATTTATTTTTAAATGTCTTTTTTTTTTTTAATTTTATTTTATTTCTAGGAGAGAGAGAGAGACAGTGTGATCAGGGGAGGGTCAGAGAGAGAGGGAGTCACAGACTGAAACAGGCTCCAGGCTCTGAGCTGGCAGTCAGCACAGAGTCCGACGCGGGGCCCGAACCCACGAACCGCGAGATCATGACCTAAGCGAAAGTCGGACGCCTAACCGACTAAGCCACCCAGGCACCCCTAAAAGTTTATTTTAAAAGCCGAATAGTAAAATCTGAAAGTCTTAGAACTGCTGCTTTTAAAAACTGGCATGTGGTCCTGTTATCCCTTCCCATTTTGATGGCTATACTTACTCAAGGTGCATTGAACAAGAGAAAAATTATGGCCGAGCATTCTTGAGGCAGATTTCACCATCTCCCTCAGTGACCTTTGCAAAACATAAGAACCTATACAGATGTACGCTGTTGTTAACCCTCTTTCCATATTTATTGAACACCTCTGGTAGGCCTGGGGAAACAAAGATGAATAAGGTTTGGTCCCTGCTCTGGAGGAGCCCATGGCCCAGCAGGGGAGGCAGTCACATAACGAACCATAACACAGCCTGATAAATTCTGTCACAAAGAGATGGACAGTGCACTATGGGAGCACAACGGAGGGGGTAGTAAATGGTAACATTATCCCAATGTTTTACAACTTGTATAGTAAGGAAATAGATTGTTTAAGACTTGAAGTCAAACCCTTCTGGCTGAGGCACGGGCCCATTTCCCCTCATGTTGACCCTGGGATAGAAAACAAATCATCCCACCAGGACATGGGCAGCAGTGAATTGTGAATTCAGGGTGAAGATCTATGACGGAAGGCAGGTGTGGGGGACACAGCATTTATCAAGGCTTGAGCATGTCAGAGGGAAGAGTTGGGGGCTCATGAGTTGGGTGGATCAGACAGGAACTGGGGTGGCCCAGACCCCAGAGAACGGAGGGAGGCAGGCAGGCTACAGGTCAAGCCCACACAAGGACCCCAAGGGGCAAAGGAACAGGAAGACAGCTGTGGTGCAATATTAAGAGCTGAGGTGATGACTGTACTGAAGAGAATGGGTCCATTGACAGTGCAGTTGACCATTGAATGACACGGGTTTGAGCTGCACAGGTCCACTTAAGCAAGGATGTCTCACAGTACAGTACTATAAGTGTTTTCTCTTCCTTATGATTTTCTTAATAACATTACTTTTCTCTGGCTTACTTTGTTCTGACAATACGGTATATTATACATATAACACACCTGTATAAAATACATATAACATATAGTTAACTGACTATTTCTGTTGTCAGTAAGGCTTCTGGTCAACAAGAAGCTCTAAGTAGTTAAGTTCTTGGGGAGTCAAAAGCCATACGTGGATTTTTAACTGTGTGGGGAGGTCAGTGCCCCAACCTCCGAGTTGTTCAAGGGTCATCTGTATTTACTGAAAGCTTATTGTGTTCTAGGCGCTGTGCTAACACCTATTCTTTCATTTAACCTTCACAAGGATGCCTGGGATATCAATACCATTGTTTTACGGTTACATTTTACAGATGAGATAACTGAGGCCGAGAAAGGTTACTAACTTGCTTCAAATCACACAAGTAGGACATGCTAGAGGCGGGGTCGAGGCTTGACCCCAGGGCTGCAGGGCTGACCCCAAAACTCATCCTCTCTAGTCCAACCTCTCACACCCATGCCGGCACTCACCCACCCTCCAACTGAGTGTCTCCCACTAGATATTCCACCAGTACCTTAACATGTTCATGTGTGAAAGTGAAATTCCTGCCTCTTCTGTCTGTTCCAGTTAGCATCCTTGTTTCTCTTCTCTAAGGCCTCTCTCAGAGCCTCAGCTTGCTCGTCTTTCTTCCCACTTCCTGCTTGCCGCATCTAGAAGGTTGCCTGGCTTTGTTGGCATCTGACCCACACTTTCCATTCCTTCTGCCATGGCTGCTATCCGGCTGCACGCTGCCTGTCACCTGCTAATTTGCCCCAGGCTGCTAGTCTCCACCATCTCCAGTTAGCAAGAATGCTCCTGCTAGATTTTTCTGCTTCTTTTTTAAAGTTTATTTATTTATTTTGGGAGAGAGAGAGAGCACACACATGTGTGTTCATGAGCAAGGGAGGGGCAGAGACAGGGAGAGAATCCCAAGAACACTCCCCAATTAGGAATCCGATGCAGGGCTCGAACTCACAAACCGTGTGAGATCATGACTTAAGCCTCAATCAAGAGTCAGACGCTTAAGTGACTGACCCAGGTGGTCCAGATAGAGCTTCTCTTAAAGCCCAGCTCTTATTATATCACTCTCTGCTCAAAGGTTAATAGATGAATACTGACAGTGGGTTACTTCCTATGGACTCAAAAGAATGTTCAACCTCCTTCGTTATTTAAGGCCCTTCAAAAATTGTCTTCAGGCCAGCTTTCCAGTGTTAAATTGCATGAAATTATTGTCATAGCCATTGTTGTCCCCACATCCTTTTATTCCAAGCCAACTCTTCCCAATGCCTTACCCTTTGCTCCTGTGCATTTTTTTTTTATGTGTTACTGTTGCCTGTGTTGTGCTCTCTGTCACCTCTACCAGCTGACAACCTAGCTGTTGCCCCAGGTGCCACTTCTTCCCTGAGACTCCCCTCTCACCCTGTTGGGAGTGACCCATCTGTCCTTGGGATTCTGGTGGCATTTTATACAGTGTAAGGGAGTAGTCCCGTGCTGCCTTACCTCCTCCCTTAGACTTTGGCTTCCGGAAGGCAGGGATCTTGGCTTATTCTTATTTCAGTTCTCCTTAGTGGCTAGTCCCAGAACTCAAATATTCACCGAGGGCAGGAATGGGGTTGGAAGAGGTTGGCGGATGAAGAATGAGGGAGCAGAGAGAAAACTGGGTTCTAGGCTTATAATCAATACTTCAGATGTCCCCAGAATTTCTGTGAAGAAGTAATTCCAACTTCATCCATGTTTTTGTCTCAGGCTTCTCTTTGCTGCTCTCATGTCGTATTGCCTTTCTCTTTTCCCTTCCCTTCTTCTTCTTCAGGTTGTTTTCTTTTCACTCTCTTTTGCTCTGCCAGAAACTGTTCCACCTTTTAGGATTAAATCAATTCTCTAAAGTCACCTCAGAAATTCATTTATACCTGTTTCGAGGATTTGTGTTTTATATATTCTAAATATATTCTTGTAGCCTCGTCATTTACATTTTGGGAAATTTAAACTTGTGGTCATTTGTCCTTGTCCTATATTCCCTAGTTATCTGTTTACTGAGGGCAGCACAACACCAGGGCCTCAACATTAGCACCCTATGTAGGAATGGCATTTTCTGTAGCTGAGCGGTGCTCAGCCTGCTCAACCGTATGTGGCAGCCTGATTGTGGACTCACAAAAATCAAGCGCACGTTTGGCTAACTTCTGATCATTTTGTAAGTCATTATGGGCTCATCTGGACCTTGGGTATCTCCAGATGTATTGAATGAGAAGCCAACTGCATGCTGGTTTCTTCAGTCGCTCACAGAGTTTCAGGAAAGCAGGCTCCTATTTGGACATCCAGTCCCTGTCTGTTCTGTTACTGCACATGCAGAGACTCCACTGACTATCGACGTGAGAGCTGGGGACCTGAGAAACCATTTGCAGGTGCTAAATTTCACATTTGGGTATTCAGATTGGCACCAAGAGGAGAAAATACTCAGAATCCAGCAGGATTGCCAATTATGAGAAGTTAGTTGTGGTCCATTGTGTCAAAATTATGCGCTTGTGTAAGTCCTGGGTACTATGGGCGACTGGTCCTGTGTAAACACAAAGACAAATAATGCTTTATGTTAGTCTACCACCTGCGCCTGTCAAGTTACCTAATTGCCCCTTCGTAAGCCTACTTTTTGCAGAATAAATGTACCGGGCAGTGTAATGAGATGTTTCCCCTTCAAGTGTTAGGACTACTTACTCCCACTTGGGATGCCCGGCCCTCTGACTGCCACGGCAACTAGGGACGGAGGGTTCTCTTCAGGGGAGTCATGGTGTGCCGTTTTCTTGGAACTCATTGTGAATTTGAAAGGAAAAATGACCCAGAGGAGGACAAGCAAGAAGAGACAGCCCATTAGCAGCCGAACCATGTGACAAAGTAAAAAGCAACTTCAGAGCTGTCAGCACAACAGCTGGGGGAACATGCCAAGAAGCCAGATGCTGCTGCTGGAAGACTATTTTCCACAAAGCCTGGGCCTGTGATGTTCATCTCAGCCCCATGTGTGGCCCTGGGCACGGGGCTTTATTGCTGGATAAAATAACAAAGGCAGGGAGAGGGGGGAATTGCGTGCGTGCTTGGGGGCTGACTTACAAAGTTAGGGCAGACAATAAGAAGTGGAAATCCTGTTCATATAACCTACCAACATTATTGGGAATTAGAACTCTGTGCTTACGTCTCCAGAAGGGGTTTATTTGGAAGGCTAACTAACAAGGGATGTATTAAAAACATTTTTTTTAATGTTTATTTTTGAGAGAGACAGAGTGTGAATGGGGAAGGGGCAGAGAGAGAAAGGGAGACACAGAATCTGAAACAAGCTCCAGGCTCTGAGCTGTCAGCACAGAGCCTTATGCGGGGCTCAAACTCGGGAACAGGGAGATTGTGACCTGGGCTGAAGTTGGACGTGCAACTGATGGAGCCCCCCAGGTGCCTCAAGTGGCATATCTTAATTTGAAGCTGGATCTAAGTTGGTGTCAGCCTAGCTCATTCTGTCAGACTTTCTAGCTTCTTTTTTGTGGGCCCTGAAATATTCATATTCGTATGTGAAGTCTTCTGCTATTGGTCTTTGTCCCAGATAAGTGGAAATTGTTCTTGTTTTACAGATGAATGGACTGAAAAGAATCCTAACCAACTTAAAGGAATGTAAAATGGTTTGCTTAAAGTTACTCCATTTGACGTCTGCAGGATTAGAGCTTCCTGAGTGCTGAAGTCTGGTCTTCAGTGCTTTACCCCCGGACTGCATTCCCCTGCTCTTTCCCGCTACGTGTCCACTCTTCAGGTTTACCTGTTTCTATAACCTGTTCTCTCCTCTTCCCCCTCCACCCTGGACTACAGATCCAGAAAACCAATATATTTCCTTTCAGACTGAAAAGACTACTAGAGGAGTCATTTCTTGATTGCCTGGAAAAACTTTTTTTTTTTTAAAGATGATTTGTCAGGGTGCCTGGGTAGCTCAGTTGGTCGAGCATCCAATTCTTGATTTCAGCTTAGGTCATGATCTTACAGTTGTGAGATCAACCCCCGCTTTAGGCTCCATGCTGAGTGTGGGACCTGCTTAAGATTCTGTCTCCCTGCCCCTCTCTGCCCCTTCCCCCAGCTCACATATGTGTGCACTCTCTCTTAAAAAAAAAAAAAAAGATGATTTGTGCTGAGAAGAATTTCTGGAAACAAGCTGGATAGATAATTTAAAAAATCTTGGGGTGTAAGGAAATGATTCTTTATGCATCAGGCAAATAGAACAGTTTGAAGATAAATTGTAAAAATCAAGCTTTGTACATTTCCTAAAGTCTTTGGGGGTGAGGGAAATTTCCCATCATATTTCTTGGGTGTCCATTCTTGGTTTATTCATCCCCCCACCTCCCCCTGAAAAAGAACAGATATAGAACAAGCATAAAGTATTAGGTCATATAAAACTCAGATACCTTGGAGTTGGTATTGCAGTGTGGTTCTGCCTGGACATATTTTTATGGGGTTGGGGTAAGTTTGAAGATCTTAGGGTTTGCTGGCCAGGCCTTTGAGACCTGGGGGATGAATTTCAAACAGGCATAAAAAGGAGGTATTTTCCTCATTGTTTTTTTTTTTCCTCTGCTTCCTGAGCTTTTCTTTTCTTTTTTCCTTTTTTTTTAAATGTTTTTATTTATTTCTAGAGAGAGAGAGAGAGAGAGACAGTGTGAGCAGGGGAGGGTCAGAGAGAGAGGGAGTCACAGACTGAAACAGGCTCCAGGCTCTGAGCTGGCAGTCAGCACAGAGCCCGATGCGGGGCTCGAACCCACGAACCGCGAGATCATGACCTAAGCAAAAGTCGGACGCTTAAACGACTAAGCCACCCAGGCGCCCCCTTCCTGAGCTTTTCTTCTGTTTTGGAGGAATTAAGAAGTTCTCATTACCTTAGCTTGGGTTTTCTCCAGAAAGCAAAGCTAGAGAGAAGGGCTTGTGTGCAGGTAGCTTATTTCATGAATTATGAAGTATCCCAAAGGAATGAGAGAGAGAGGGGGGGGGGGAGGAGGGCAAGACAAGGTGCGTCACTGAGCTGGTCACTACCTTGGGCAACGGGGACTCAGTTCCCTGCGAACCATGTGAGGGGTCATGGATAATGCACCTCAGATTCCCTGCCTAAGAGAAGAGGGGACCATTTTGTCCTCTGGTTCCCATGTTCCATGGGTCAAGACTTGTCCTGTGGGTTTAACTTCCTCAAACTTCCAGGTTTGTGAAGTGTGAATGACAAGATGTCCCATGCTGTCGTGTCAGAAGAGCCTCTTACACAAAACATGAGAGATTATGGGTGTAGCTGAGGTCAAGTTGCTGCTGGCTGTACCTGTGTGTAGCGGATTACCACAGCAATGACTTGAGAAGAACTGCAGGGGACCCAGAGGTTTTGGACGATCATGGCTCCATCATGGTGTGGCCCTGGCATGATAGGGTGGCCTTGAGATTTAGGGCAAAGCGCAGTTCTTGGGCAGGTAGCAGGTCCTCTACAATGTTGTGTTGAATTCCATCTGTTTTAATGATTTTTCTCTGAAGTTTTCCTATAGACTATAGCTATAGGATGCCCTGTTTTTCCCCCATTGGCTTTAGACACAGGATGAAATGAGAACATGACTTGGTGTTCAGTAATCATTTTCTGCATTGCCTGATGAATGAGTCAGGGTCCCAGAAGAAACCAATGCATTCCCAAGAGGACAAGCCAAGAAAAGGGTTTAATTATAAATGTTTGGGTACAGTGAAGGGAAACCAGGAATATTGGAAAGCCTTACCATCACTAGCCTGCATGAGGGAAAGGAGTGCACAGTTACTGAGCCCTGAGAAAGGTAGTTGTGGCTGGACTGGAGGGTTGCAGGAGAGGAGCTATCGTCTTCAGGAGAAAGATGTGTCTAATCTGTAGAGACTCAGAAGGGAAGGAGCTGGGGGAATTAATATCCTAATCTCACTCTCCTCTTGCCCTTTGATCTCCTACCGGTGACTTCCATTGGCAGACCTCAACTAGAAGGCAGACGGATGGGAGCCCAAGACGAAGTCCATGTGGGTCAGCCTTCCTGGGCACAGAGCAGAGTGGAGGAGGGTTGAGGATGGATCTGGAGGGGCAAGCGGAAGACATCCAGCTAGGCTGGTGTTCATGTATATTGGCAGTTTATGTTCTGGCTCTGTCTTGTTGGGTATTGGGTGTTATTCACACCCACTTGGAACTGGCTTGCTTTAGTACAAATACGGAGTCTTTAGACCTAAAAAAACGACTGGCTCAGTACAGATCTAACTGAGGAGATATGGCTCAGAGAGTGGCTAGATGGATCACTGTGGGATTTTAATATATTTGGTTACTTGGAAAACATTTTTTAACAATGAGATTAGAGAGACATTTATTTACGAAGTAAAAATGGTGTTGGCCCATGGACAAAGAATAGAAGGGGGAAGATGAGATTAAAAGCAAGTTCATGGTTTGTGGTGAAAGTGGGGGAACTTTTCTCTCTTCTAATTTCCTTTGTTGCTATTTTAGTGCCGTTTTTGCAATAAATGCAAAATAGAGACAAGCCACTAGTCACCTCGATGAGCTTGTTTAGGCTTCTGGACAACCACGCTGGCCATACCAAGCATCTTGGACGAGGAAGGATTTAAACATGAAAATTTCTTGCCTGAGTCTTGGAAACTTAAACTAGAATCCATGTGAGGTTCATTTTAATAGAGCCCTCTAGGTTTTTAAGCATTTTTTCCCATAATTACTTCTGTTTTCTTTATAAGCAGTTTTATGGGGAGTGGAGGGGAGGTATTTTCCTTTACCCCTTCAAGTGGCTTCATGCCCAGTTCCCAGGTCACTGTGGATGCACAGGGCGAGATCCAGTCTCTTACACAACTTGGGATAAGTGGGACATCCAGGTTCTGAGGCCTATCCCTTCTTTTGGGAGTCACAGGGAGAAGCAGTGTGATTATTGGGTGTGGTAAATGGGGGTGCGGGGAGCCAGGACTTTACAGAGCACTGCGGAGAGGGGTGCCTGGGTGGCTCAGCTGGTTAATCGTCTGATGCTTGATTTCTGCCTAGGTCATGATCTCATGGTTCAGGAGTTCAATCTCTGCATTGGGCTCTGCGCTGACAGTAGGAAGCCTGCTTGAGATTCTCTGCCTCTCTCTCTCTCTCTCTCTTTCTCTCTCTCTCCTTCTTTCAAAAATAAGTAAATAAACATTAAAAAAAAACCACCCAGCACCAACAGCTTCCCCATCTCACCTCTCCCTGACGGTGGGGGGAGGGGGAGATGCGGCGGGGGCCGGGGGGGACTGCATTGCAAGCCAGTCAAAGCTGGTGTCACTGATGTTTACCGGTGTACACAGACCGAGTGCTTCTGGCCCATGACCCCAAGAACTGGAGATGGGCAGCTTCAATGCTTCTCTTTCTCGTTTTTTTTTTTTACATTTATTTATTTTTGAGAGACAGAGTGAGACAGAGCATGAGTGGGGGAGAGGCAGAGAGAGAAGGAGACACAGAATCCAAAGCAAGCTCCAGGCTCTGAGCAAGGGGTGCAGCACAGAGCCCGACATGGGGCTCAAACCCACAAACCGTGAGACTGTAACCTGAGCCAGAAGTCGGATGCTCAGCTGACTGAGCCACTGAGGCACCCCAGTATTTCTCTTTCTAACTACAGCTGCAAACCTGACTCCAATATCTTTGGATTGTCATGAAAATTTACCCTGAGAAAAATGTTTTAGTTGCAAGATATTGTTTCTGATCTCACAGACTATGACCAGTTGACAGGTTATCTGAGCTGAACTGGATCAGGGACCTAGCTTCCAGATGTGAACCGGTAGTATGGTTTTCCATTCTCCTCTCATCCCTACCTGCCCAATAAGGATGAAAAAGGAAAAAAACAAACAAACCCAACACGTGTGTGTGTGTGTGTGTGTGTGTGTGTGTGTGTGTGTGTTGAGGAGAAAGATGTAGCTGGCCGGTTCCTGGCATGTATCTGATGGCTTCAGGTTGGAAATGTACCATATAAAGAGAAATTTGTTTTAATGGAATAGAGATGCCTACTATTCTATCTGAGGCAAGATAGTTTCCTGTCTTAGCTCACACGGACTTACGGCAGAATTTACTAGCAGCTGTTTGTGGCATCCAGATTTGTAGCAAAATTAAAAACTTAAAAAGACGACCTGGTAAGGTTTCCTTGTCTCAGCATTGTTGCTTGGTATTCTTCTTCTAGGCAAGAAACTTATTTTGAGTTGTCTTGAATGTCAACTGCACGTTTGAGATGGAATCTGGTAAGACAAAGGATGGGCCTATCACCCATGAGAAAAGAGTAAAGGGAAATCGAATCAAGAGGCCTGGGCTCAAGACCTAGAGATTTTCATGGGTTCTGGAGACACACTCACAGTCTGTAGACAAGCCCCTTTTGCTTCTGGGCCTGATTTCCTGTAAAACTGGAATTTTGTCTGTGTGCCTGCACTTCAAGGAGAAGAGCACGTGTCACAGTGGAGATCTTACCAGCTTTGGGGCTTGACAACCTGGGTTCCCAGCCCTACCAGGAAGCCCTCCAGCCAATGAAAGGCAAGACAATGGACTCTTCTCTGCTTCCTTTTCTTAATGTACAAAAGAAAATACTAATTGCTCACCCTGTCGGGTTCTTGTGCTTAAATGAAACAACATGTCTAGTTATCTTAAAATGTTCTTACTTAAATTATCTACCTTAAACTAGATCTTTTCATGCCTCACTCTTGTCTGACTTCCTGAGCTCTCAAAAAAAAAAAAAGTATGGGAGAGAAGTATGGGAGAGAAGGTACTATACCCTAGTCAGAGAGTGTGTGAGGCTGATGGTTAGGAAATCTACATGACTCAGCGTCCCGACGGGTGGGAGATGGACAGTGTTAGCCCTGTCCGCAGAATGTCCCATTGCCAGCACAGACAGACAGAGCTCCCAGCTGTTTTTAGGGAGCAACCTAAACCTGCATGTCAGAGGTGGAAGTCCGATTTCCCAGAGGGTTTCAATCCACCTCCAGGCCTGAGTCACTGGACAAGTGATTCTCAGACCCTGCCTGTTCTCAGGCCCCGAGTCTCTGACCGAGAACTCTCTCTGGCTCTGCTTTGTAACTGTAGCCGCGCCGCACACGCGAGACCCAGTGCAAGTGCAAGAACAAGACAGAAACCTTAGGAATTGTTTCAAAGGCAGAGACAAACGTAAAACTAATATAAAAATAATAGCACTCTCTTGACCCCGTATCTTTGAGGTTTGTGGGGCCTCGGAGCTCTCTAATGTATTGTTTCATGGTTTAATCCACTCTGCCTTTCTCTGAGTTTAGTGATGCCGGGAAAGCAGGGCACAGGACTCTAGGAACAGAAACAAAGAACAGAAAAACAGGGAGTGCTTGGAACGTTAAATTTTTAAAAATATTTTTTGTTTTCTTTTCAGAATGTGTCCCATCATATTCTTGAAAAAGAAATCCATACAGGAAGTTTTTTCAAAGAAATCAGTGTGTGTGTGTGTGTGTGTGTGTGTGTGTGTGTGTGTGTGTGTATGGTTGATCTCTACAAATTTATATTCGTCACTGATAGGTTTTGCTAGTCACATTAGAATAATAAAGAAAATATTAGTAAAGAACAATAGAGGACTTAAGTGCTTCCTGCCCTCCCTTTCTCTTTCTTTGAAGACTTCGAAAATAAACTGGCAAGATAAAATTCAGGGATGTTAAAAAAAAAAAACCCCAAATGAACATGCTTTAACAGTTGATGTTTAACAATTTGGAAATGAGATATTTATTTGTTGTAACTTTAAAATTCAATATGTTGTGTTTATCAAGCACCTACTAAGAGCCCAGAAAAAAAGAAGTACATGACTCAGTTTTTTTTTTTAATTTTAAAACACGTTTATTTAGTTTTGGGAGAGAAAGACAGAGAGCAAGTGGAGAAGGGACAGAGAGATAGGGAGACACAGAATCTGAAACAGCTCCAAACTCTGAGCTGTCAGCACAGAACCCGATGCGGAGTTTGAATTCACAGATGTCAAATCATGACCTGAGATGAAGTCAGACACTTAATCGACTGAGCTACCCAGGAGCCCCACAGTTCAGTTCTTATCCCTGAGAAGCTTATAGTCCTGTTAGAGGTAGTTGGAGTCAGGGTTCCTGGACATGCAGGAAATAGGGTTATGGTCGTCCAAAAGTATGTGTTCAAATGTTCAAGAAACTTGGAGGTGGTGGTGGTGGGGGGGGAAGTGACCACTGAGGGCTGGAAGGCTAGGAACGCCAGAGGAGTTGGAGATGGACCATAGGGGCTTTTCTTTTTCTTACAAAAAGGCCTCAATAAAGCAGTTGTTTGCTTTATGATTTTTTATGTTTATTTTTGAGAGATGGAGAGTGAGAGAACGAGTGGGAGAGGTGCAGAGAGAGAGGGAGACACAGAATCTGAAGCAGGCTCCAGGCTCTGAGCTGTCAGCACAGAGCCTGATGCGGGGCTCAAACCCACGGACTGTGAGATCATGACCTGAGCTGAACACGGCCGCTTAACCGACTGAGCCACTCAGGTGCCCCTGTTTGTGGCCCCTTTTAACCTTGGCACTTATGGAGGCCAAAGTGTGAAGCAAAGGATATATACTACATTTCCTTCATCCTCTGAGCAGAGGATATAAGCACCTGGACAGCCCTTGTCGCTTTGCTCCAGGGGACAACAGACCTAACTGATTTTCAGTGAGCATGCGGTCATGCCTGATTCGCCAGAAACAATGACCAGAGCTCAGGCTTCCAAGGCTGGGCTGTTCTAGAAGACCTTAAGCTCTGTGACTCAGAGCTGTTGTTTATTCTCCCTGAATGCCAGAGTGGGGCTTTGGTGCTTCGTGGCCTGAGCTTGGGTGAATGGTAGTAGTTCTGAAGCTACATTTTCAATTTGAGGTCCCTGGGATACTTCCAGTCTTTCTTTTTAAATGTCACCGCTCAGGGAGGTCTGCCTGGAATACCTTACCTAGTGTGGTCACAGCCTCTATTATGCTTCAGCACAGCATCCTGTTTATTTTGCTCAGGCACTAGTCACAAACTAATTATTCTGTTTATTAGTTTCAGTGAGGAGAGTGGTCCCTTCATACTAAGACAGAATTCTGTGTCAGTAGTTATAGACAACGAAAGGTTAAAGTCCTTTTTTTAAAGTTTATTTATCTTGAGAGAGAGAGAGAGAGAGCAAGGGAGGAGAAGAGAGAAAATCCTAAGCAGGCTCTGCACTGTTAACGCAGAGACTAATGTGGGGCTCAAACTCACAAACTGTGAGATCATGACCTTGAGCCGAAACCAAGAGTCAGATGCTTAATGGACTGAGCCACCCAGGCGCCCCCAAGGTTAAAGTCTCAATAGGGTTTTAACTCTCCTTTCAAATAGCCTTCTGGAAGTTTATGGATGACCATAAGTCAGCGTCCCTTCCCTTGCTGAGTATCACAAGGTTTTCTCTTTCCCCCTGAGTGTCATGAGCCCAAGGCCTTCCTCCGCGAGGTGCTCAGGCCCCTGTGGAGTAATGTCAATGTGGCCAGACACTGGGAGTGGTGGGCCCGGTCTCTGGGTCGTTGGCATTCATGTGTATCCCTGCAGTGCACTTCTGCATTGCCAAAAACGTGTCTCAAGTTCTGAGTCTAGGGCAGCTTTCTTTCCCCTCTATGTATACTTGGTACTGAATGTTTGTCTTCTCTCATGTCATACCACAAAAAGAAGGAACATGTATGTTTTGCTCGTTCTTATATCCCCAGGGGGTAGCAGAGTGTCTGACCCATACTAGGTTCCCAGTCAAGGTTGTTATTTGCTTCTTCCCATCCCCTGGAGCCACCTTTTACTTCTGACATGGCCCCCATCTCCCAGCACCTGTGTAGCCCATCCGGGTCACCCAAACCTGCAGGGTGAAGAGGAGGAAGAGGTAGAACAATCACTTCTGGTTCTTCCACTAATTGGTAACAAGCTGTCTTCTTGGGGGTTTGGGGAAGGGGTGGAAGAATACCAAGAATCCCCAGAAATCACCCCCTCCTCCCCTGTGTCCCACACTCTCCAACTCAACTTTTCGATTCGGCCTGGTGGCTATTTGTTTTTCATCGGCCTCTCCTCTCCTCTTGCAGTCTCTCTGCCCAGCTCCCTATGTGGGCCCTTCTTGTTCTTGGATGCTTGGATCGCTCTTTATCTCCTCGCCATCTGTGTAAGGGGATCCTGCCAAGATGATCAGATGTGAACTCAGCGCCAGAAACATTTTAATTAATTTATGGTGATAAAATGCGAAAAGAAAACCAATGAGGAAAGTCTGGGCCAAAGAAAATTAAACATAAGAGGAAACAAAGAAACTGGAGCCATGTGGCCTTGGAAGGAAGGGCCTGGTTGGCAAAGGAGCCAGCAAACGCTCTCTCTCTTGCCCTCTGCACTTTTTTAATAATGCCCAAGTGGAAAAGCCACAGAAGACCCAGGGACTAGAGGGGGCAAGGGAGAAAACTGAGTAGTCTGCTATTGGGCTTGGCTTCTGGATTAGGTTAACTGAATGTGGGTGTGTAGAAGACAGAGAGCAAGGCTGTAGGATTGCAAACTCCTGTTGTAATAGGGGTGGTCGGTGTTTTTCAGGTAAACAGGGAGGGAAATGTCTTAAGCTCCAGCTCTGGAAAAATCTTCCGCAGATGCTTCAGTAAGTCAGTATTTAATGTAAGGATGGCTTCCTTGCAGCCTGACAAACACTACTTGGATAAGGTAATGTCTCTGTTGGGAAAACACTAAAGAACATGGTATTGCCTAGCTTTTTCCCAGCTGAGAAAAAAACAGGTTAGCAATACTGGCTACCAGGTCATTTGACTTATTTGCCAGGTTGATTTGATTTCATTTTTCTTCCTTTTCCCCTCTTTTTAATGTAAAACACCTACCAAGTGCTGAATAAATTTTGCAGTGACTCTTTCCAACTGAAAATTGAAGACAAGAGAAAGAGGGGAAATACCTGTGAACCAGCACCTAGGAGTTCTGTCAAAATAAGAAATTATTTTGTTTCTAATTTATTTGGATATTTTTCTTTTATAGATATGATGGTCTTAATCCAACTGGTGTAATTCAAGGAAAAGGATACACTCTTAAAAGCAACTGGGAGAAGGATATAGCAGTGAAAGGAAAGATGGGGACACATCAGTTGAAGACAAGGAAAGAACTGAGAAGTTTCTCAGTGATATGAAGGAATCTAGAGTACATATTGCCTATTTTTCCTAACGAAGAGGGAACTATATAAAACTGAGTAAATACATTTATGTTGAACTTAATAATGGATCGTTTATACAGCTGATTTAATAGAATAATAGAATCTTAGAGCTGTAAAGTGACTTCATACTATGGGTCTGAATCAGAACTACCTAGAAAGGTTTTCCTTTTCTTTTTAAAGTTTATACGAGTGGGCTTCACGCACCAGGGCTTATGGGGTGAGACATTGGCATGTACGTGTGAAAAACCCTGCATGAGATTCTGATATGTAGTCCCATGCATTTATTCATTTATCCAACACTTATTAAGTATCTGCTATAAGCCAGACACTATGGTAGGTGCTGGGAATGCTATGGCCAGGAGAAAAAGACATGGTCCCTGCCCTTATGGAAGAATGATCTGTGGGTAATATACAACCCTTTCATTTTCAGTTAAAGACACTATTACCCTGACAATTTAGGTGACTTCTCCTCGGTCACTCAATTAGTGGTGGTGAACTGAAATGGAAGGTTAAACCTAGATCTCCAAGTTTTTTTACTTCCATGTTCTTTCTGTTAGCTACACTTGCTGATTTTCTATCTTTTATCTAAGCTAATATTAAAATGTTTGTGACTCCAGTTGTATCAGAAAACTGCAAGATTTGGATCTTGGTCGAAATTCTTGCTCTCCTGGATGTTAGCTTTATGACAGCGGTCAAGTGTATAACCTTTAGCAACCTCCAACCCCCTCACCTATAAAATGGAACTGTACCTACCACACTGAGATGGAGGGAGTAGGCGTGACTATTCTACAAGTCAATACAAATGGGAAAATCTGCCCAGAGCCTACCATTTGGGAGAGCTCAATTATTGGAAGATCTGTCCAGGTCTATGCAGGAGGCCCCCAACCTTACTGGGTATTGCTAGCAGTAGGAGCCAGCCTGAGAACTGGCAGGGTGACCAAGCCTCCCTCACCTTCTGGAATGTGCCAAGTCAGTGTTGGGTCCATTGACATCAGGGGAATCCTGCCATCCTAGCTACAGTGGTATGCTTAAGATGCTAGTGGTTGGTCTTTGGGGCTCATGACAAAGCACTCGCGGTCTTTCCATAGAAAAGCAGACATTCAGAGTTGGCAAAAAGAGACTCTGAAATCAGTGGGAGCAGCGAGCCCTGGAGATGGAGGCTGGCGCGTAGTGGTAGTGATTTCGGAAGCCCCCATAGAACGGCTTTCTGGTTGTCAGGGCAAACCTGTCAGCCTTGCCCCAGGGCGTGTTGTGGTTCCTTCCCAGGCTGCCTGCTGCTGACCAGCTCAGCAATCTGGGCCATAGCCTGAGTCTTTTTATTTTTCTTTTTTGCTCCACAGAACTTTTTCTATTTATTTAACTGTGTATGAGCATTCAGCCAGTGTTCCACTGATTTGTTCTGTAGGTCATGGCCTGAGTCTTGAGTGAATTTCCCTTACAGGACAGAAGTCACCACCCAAACTTTCCCCAGGTACCAGAACCAGATCATGACACAAAATTAGAAAGGAAGATACCACCTCATGCTGGTCAGAGTGGCTAGAATGGACAAATCAGGAGACTATAGATGTGGGCAAAGATGTGGAGAAGTGGGCACCCTCCTACACTGTTGGTGGGAATGCAAACTGGTGCAGCTACTCTGGAAAACAATGTGGAGGTTCCTCAAAAAAATTAACAGTAGAACTCCCCTATGACCCAGCAATAGCACTGCTAGGAATTCACTCAAGGGATACAGGAGTGCTGATGCATAGGGGCACGTGTACCCCAATGTTCACAGCAGCACTCTCCACAATAGACAAATCATGGAAACTGCCTCAATGTCCATCAACTGACGAATGGATCAAGAAGATGTGGTTTATGTATACAATGGAATACTACATGGCAATGAGAAAGAAATGAAATCTGGCCATGTGTAGCAACGTGGATGGAACTCGAGGGTGTTATACTAAGTGAAATAAGTCAGGCAGAGAAGGACAGATACCATATGTTTTCACTCATATTTGGATCAGGAGAAACTTAACAGAGGACCATGGAGGGAGAAATGGGGGAAAATAGTTAAGGAGAAGAAGGGAGACAAACCATAAGAGACTCTTAAATACTGAGAACAAACTGACGGCTGGTGGGGGTGGGGGAGAGGGGAAGGGGGATGATGGGCATGGAGGAGGGCACTTGTTGGGATGAGCACTGGGTGTTATATGGAAACCAACTTGACAATAAACTATAAAAGAAAAAAATAAAATTTGTGCCTCAGTATCTGTACACTGAGTTTCGTGAAAAGGTTATGGAAAAGAAGAATGTGTTACTATCTCTGCACCATTATCATCACAGTTTGCTGCCTGGACTGGAAATCTGCATCGTGATTTTTCTAACCGTAAAATACTAAGGTAATACTCAATGTTTTCTTACGTCTGGCACAGAGTAGGCATTCAAAGATATTTATTGAATAAATGCAGAATGAGTCATAGCTTTTCTGTGGGACAGGTAAGCTATTAAGTAACAGTGCCAGGGGATTAAGTAAGAACACTTGAGGAAATGTCTATTATCAGAGATTTTCATTATCTAAACCACTGTGTCAGGCATCGAGGAGGGGAATCTCTCACCTCCCGTGCGCCATCTGGCTTAAATTGGCAAGTGCAAATGCATGGTGCTCCTCTGTGGCAGCGGAGAGCAGCCCACGCTTAGGGTGGCCTCCCTGTCAGGAGCTCTGCCTCTGTTCCACAGCACCCGGAGCCCTTCATTAGGCCCAGTTCAGCTGGATCTTTGATGTCATATAATACTCCCCGATCATTTTCTCTCAGTTTTTGATGAGTAAAATGTGAGTGGGAGATATTTGACCTTGGGGCCTAGCTTATGGCAAGGCAGGAAATGCCTCATCTCATTGGGGTACAAGAAAGGAAATTGAAAGATCCCAATAACTGGTACACATGGACTGAGTCTCAGGTCTGCCAAACACCTTCCCAGGAGTGTGATGGGGCATGAACACAGATTTGCAAAGGACACATTGGAGGTAGCAGCCACCCAGGTCACCCTAACCCGAGCCCAGGTAGAATCTTTTTCATCCAGTGCACCCTCAAGTCAAACTTTTTAGGAAGCCAAAGGTGTCAAGTTTTGAGAACTGGTTAAAGCCACAGGAAAGGCTTGTTGAAGTCATTTTCCACTAGAAGATTGTGGGTGGTAAACATGCAAATATGCATTCACACACATAGACCCAGTCATGTCCATAAAGCCTGGGTTTTGCTTCCTTTTGAAAAGCTCAAAAATATACTCTGCAACTTAAGTCCAACAAATAGCACAATATTAAGAAATGTATGCCTTTTGAAACTGGGTTCCCAAAGATATCATTCCTTTGTCTTTAAAGATAGCTGCTCTTCTCTTGGCTCTGGTGGGACAGACCAGAAAGTCTCAGTTTTCAGAGTGCGACCCCAGAACTGGGTTCTTTCCACCATGCGGAATGGTGGTGAGCTAACATTCAACTAGACGTCTTTCAGAGATTTGCTTCTTTCTTCTTTTTTATTAAAATTTTTTAATATTTATTTTTGAGAGAGAGAGAGCAAGTAAGAGAGGGAGAGCAGAGAGAGGGAGACACAGAATCAGAAGCAGGCTCCAGGCTCTGAGCTGTCAGTACAGGGCCTGACATGGGGCTTAAACTCACAAACTGCAAGATCATGACCTGAGTCGAGGTCAGATGCTTAACTGACTGAGCCACCCAGGTGCCCCAGAGATTTGCTTCTTTCTAATGATAAAGTTGCTTAACCAGCTTGTGTAACATGAGTATCCTTGCATTGCCAAGTGTCAAATAATGGTGACATTTGCACAGAGATGAAGTCAAAGGTGAAGCCTGTCTTCCAAGGGTGGTCTGGTTCATGGGGTTTGTTGGAGTCCATCAAAGGGGACTAGACACCCAAACTCTCAGGTGTCTCTTGGTCCCAGACATTATCCTTGGGGGAAAACCATCAGTAGGGTAACTATGGTGGCCTCGTCCTCTGCCAAGAGCTGGGGCAACCAAATAATAGAAGAGGGGGGATGCAGCAGTTGGGGAGAAGAGTGAAGAGAGCTGGGTAGTATAGGCTTTGGAAATACCAGAATATAACAAAAGACTCAGGGAGTTGAAAGATAAACCAACAAACATACAGTTAGTGTTAAGCCCTGGGTTTACTACCAATAACCCTTCTCTTTGTGCTTCTAACACTGCCACCCCTAGATCCATTTTAGGGGTGACAAAAAGGCTTCCCTTTTATTCATTTGAGAGAGAGAACAAGAGAGCAATACTGACTGATTATAAAGATCCCTTCAGTTCTGGTCATGTGAACGTGGGAAGGTCATGTGTGGTCATGTGTCCCCCTTGGGCCTTTGTTTTTTTCTCTGCTGTAGGGCAAGGATATTGGACTTTCTGATCTCGAAGGTCCTGTTAGTATGAATGTTCTATGTTCCATAGTATCTTCCAAACAGCTTTCTAGGGAGGGGCTACCACCAGAGGCTTCAGTTAAGATCCAAATGTGTTTCCTGTGAAAGATAACGTTGTAAGCCTCATTAACATGAATACCTCAGGTCAAATGCACTTGCCAAATATACTTGATACTGGGATTCAGGACACAGGCTTGGTTCATTTATATTGGACGAGAAGGAGGAACATTCTGGAGAAAGGAGAGCTGACCAGAGAGCCCAGTATTGAGTTCTATGGAGGTGTTCTGCCCACTATCTTACATGTAAGGTTACTTGAGGCAATTGGCAAGATTCAATTTCAAAAAAGAGGCAGGATTTCTTTACCCTCATAACTGGCATCTGGAATCTGGAACCCTTCAGGATAACAGGAGGCAGCCAGACTTTGAAATGGCTCTCAATGATGCTTACCTCCTGGTATCCACATTCTTGGGTAATCTTTTCTCATTGGGTATGGGTTAGACCTAGAATCTTATACCTAATTCATGCAAGGGTGGGGAGGGTCTATAACTTATTTGTTATCCTTACATGCATACTGAATAATTCTAATTTCACCAATGAAAACCCATTTCTATCCATCATGATTCTAGTAAACAGACCACTACTTTTCTTTAAAAATTGAGTATGTTAAACTTGTGAGCCTTGAGTTGAATAAGAGGCATTTGTAGTATATGCCTCTGGAATATGGGTTTCATAGCCAACTACCGCAGGTCTGTGCATTCTTGAGTAGAATGCTTTCTTATTTTTTTAAAATATTTTTTTAACATTTATTCACTTTTGAGAGACAGAGTGTGAGTGGGGGAGGGGCAGAAAGAGGGAGAGACACAGAATCCAAAGCAGGATCCAGGCTCTGAGCTCTCATCACAGAGCCTGATACAGGTCTTGAACTCATGGACCGTGAGATCATGACCTGAGCTGAAGTTGGACACTTAACTGACTGAGCCACCCAGTTGCCCCTTGAGTAAAATGTTTTCTTGAGCCTGGGTAGCTCAAGCCCCAGACTTAGAGCTTCAACCAAGTCATACACAGTGTCCCTCTGCACATGCTGAAGTGTCTAAAAGCAAATTATAGACCTGTGGTAAATAAGGGTAGGTTTGCAAAAGGGTTTTAATTTCTTGTTCATGTTGATGATCAAACCCTTAGTCTCCTATTTTCCTTTACATGTATTTATTTCTTGTTCTCTCATTCTCCATCTAGTGGCCTGGAGTGTTTCTGACACCTGATGGGAATAAAAGAGATGGTTCTCTGGCCAAGGATTTCAATTTCTTTCGACTCCAAGCAGGGTTCAGACAAAGAGGTGAGGAGTGGTGGGAGGGGTTGAAGTGGTGGACTTGCTCTAACCATTTTTGGATCATCCAAGACTCTGGGTTCATGGCTGTGAGAGGCTGTGCAGGTGTAGCAGTCATGGCTCTAGACTTGATGGGTGTCCCAAGGCTCCATCTGTGCTGGGCATCGGGCCATCAGGCCTCCCTTTTTGTGGAGATACATTTGGACTGGGCTGCCTGGCATCTCAGGAATGACCAGACATTCTGAGCCTGGGCTTCCCAGGCTCAAGATCTCATCAATGTTTTAAAAGCATATAGCTCATGGGGTACCTGGGTGGCTCAGTCTGTTGAGTGTCCGACTCTTGATTTTGGCTTAGGTCTTGATCTCACAGTTTGTGGGTTTGAGCCATGTGTCAGGCTCTGTGCTGACTGTGGAACCTGCTTGGGATTCTGTCTCTCTGCCCTCTCCCCGGCTTTCATGTGTGCTCTCTCAAATAAATAAACTTAAAAAAAATAAAAACATAGAGCTCACAAACAAGTAGAGCATTGGTACCTACATTCTAAGCACTGTGCTTTTAGGTGCTTTGTCCAACACCTTTTGAGATTCATCAGCCCATTTTATATTAAAGATCTGCAGGCTTCCAAGTTTCTGAGAACAGTTGGGTGACCCAAGGCAGCAAGCCTCCTTACTGGATGGAGTTTTGGGATTCAAGACCCCAGGAAAGGTGTATCCTCCCCTTACAAAATATTCCTAAATTAGTAAGTAATGAAAATGAAACAGATTAGATAAAGTTTTGCAAAATAATAAAAGAATTGACCATAAATCTACTTCCTGCTTTCATAATATAGTAAAACCTTGGTTTGAGAGTATAATTTGTTCCAGAAACAAGTTTGTAATCCAAAGTACTTGTATATCAAAGCGAATTTCAAGAACCATTGGCTCAGTTGTGATCTCGTAACATTTGGCATCATGTACTACGCATACCACAGTACAGTTGCTCGTTTATCAAGTTAAAATTCATTAGAAATGTTTGCTCATCTTACAGAACACTTGCAGAACAAGCAACTTGCAATCCAAGGTTTTACTGTAGTTTCTTTTTCCCTCTTGGGAGGAAGCAACTGGTAGTAGGCAATGGTTTAAACCTGGCTCCTCTGAGCTATTCATCCATGCTATCTCCATGGGCTTCAGCCATTCATTAGTATTGTGCCTTTGCTTAGGGTTACTCATTCCCTTTCCTCAGCAGATCAGAGTTTTAACAGTAATCCCAAATCAATTGGGGAATTGGCTTTCAGCACATGCATGCACAGGCTTGGTGGACGTGGGTGACATAGGTGCAGAGCAGCGGTTCATGTACACATGAGAGAGTGCCAACCTCATTAAATATGATCTCCATTGAGTGGAAACAGTGAAGCCCTCTGGGGAGCCCCCCAGCCTTTGGTCTCTAGGCTGGTCGGCATCGCTTGGATTGTGCCCATAGAAACACGTTCTCCTACTGGCTCCTCTCCTCTGGGCTGAGTTTGCGCTGACCAAGCTCCAGTTGTGTTTTGCTTTCTGGCCCGCCTCGGTGGGTGAGAAAGGCGCAGGTTTCTTTTGGGTGGGGAGGAACATTCCTTTCTTCCTGTGGGGAAGGTGGTATTTATGTTTCTCAGAAAAGAGGTTCCTGGAGAATAACAGATTGCTATATGCTTTGGCTGTTTGGGATAAAAAGAGAACAATTTAAGCAATCTATTTCTCCTCTGAAGTGCTGTCAGAAGGGTCAAGAGGGAGTACAACCTAGGAGAGCCCTTCTTCAGATTTAGTGTGTGAAGAAAGCAGCGGTGCTGAACTCTGCTTACAATCACCTTGGAGCTTTTTTTAAAAAAAAAAAAACAACAACACTGATGTGGAGTTCTATACCAGACTGATTAAGTCCGACTCTCTGGGAAGTGAGGCCTGAGTCTTGGTGTTTTTTAAGAGCTCCCCAGGTGATTTTCATGTGTGGCCAAGGTTGAGAGCCACCGCAGTAAGGTATTGTATAGCTTATGTTAAGAGTGTGAGGGAGACAGAATCGTGATTCCCTGACATTAACAGAAATAAAATAAAATGCCTCTGTGTCAGGCATTGTGCTGGGCACTTGCCTTATTGTATCCCATAATCTCCACAGCAACTGCAAGGTAGCTGATGTGTTGGTCTCTCCATCTTACCCAAGGAGAACTGAGGCTTAGAAAGATGAGCTGATTTATAAAGGGTAGAGTGAGAATTTGAGGTAAGATCTAAGGGATTCCAAAGCCATTAACCATGTTTTCCTGCAAAGGACCTACCTAGGGGCCATAGGCTTTGAGAACTGGGGTGGGGGGAGGGATGGTGTGTTTGCAGTGATGGTAATGGGCCAGTCAATAAAGACAGGCAATTTCAGGATAGTTTAAGGGCGAATTCCAAGTGTTCATCTGCTGTGCAGCTTTCATTGGCCCTTCCCACATTTCCTGCTGCTGTTATTTTCCTTTTCCCTCCCATTCATTCCTGCTTCTTCTGGCTTTCCAGAAGGTAGGCTGGGCCAGAATATAGTACATGTCAAAAACAGAATTCATTGTCTTTCTATCTAGGAAGCTGTGCTCTGCAGAGGTGTACCTCCATCTCACCAAGCCCTCTAGCCTGAAAACCGAGACTGGTCCTCAATCCTCTCTGCATCCTTATTTCCACCCCCCGTGTTGATGACAGAGCGTGGTCTGGCGCCAGCTCCTAACCATGTGGCATCCTCCTCCTCTCTGCTCCCTATTGCCATTGGACCGACCATTGCATGATCCTTCTCTTTTTCTTCCTCCATCATTTGATAATGTCACCATAGTAGGAAAATACTACTTATTTAAAAACAGGAATAAGACACAGTGCAAACTTCTCTGAGTGTGACTTTTCATACAGCTTTGACTTTTGAAAGTATTTTCTGCAAATTCAGACAATGAAATAAACTCAACAATGATGGAAGGTAAGAAAGCATCCTGAAACTGGAGGAAAACAAAAGAAAAATGAGCCCAGCTATGTTTCATATGAATAACATTACCATAATGAAGGGGATAAAAATAACTGAATAAAGTGATTTATGAACATAGTATGACTATATACACATGGTCTTAGACAGGCTTTGGAGATGGGGAGAAGAACAAAAAATCCTGGACTCTTTCTTGTAGGTTTCCTTTGGAAGAAGTCTTCCTGAAGCTCTTTTAGATGTTTTATAGGATTGAATGTAGAGTGAAGTACTTCATGTTGGGAGCAAGGGCTGTCACTGTGGAATAAGAGGTACAGAGTGGAATTGAGAAGTCAAGAGAGAACCCCATGGGAATGGATTGGAATTAGAGGCATTGGTGTGGATTTAGGTGTGTGCGTGTATGTGTGTATGTGTGCATGTGTGTTGTGTATGGTACATTTCCCAGCTTTGTCCACTAAAAAGGCCAAGAGGCAATGATACCTCAGTAGCAATGAGCACAGTTAGTGCTCAGATCTTGTTGTCTAATGATGTTCCCCTATGAAAGGAACTAGGGCTCCTTGGAGAAATGGATGATTCCAGAGACAAAGAAGAGCAGGTAAAAGATAAACCTGGAATATCTTGTTGTGTCAGAAAGTTGAGAAAGTGTGAACAAAGAAACCAACAACAAACAGCCAATGGGATATATAACTAGGGCACAGGAGCCAGTCTGAAGGGATTCCCAGTGGTCAAATCAGAGATAATTTAAACATTAAAAGTAAAGACAATAAAGAACTGTAAGATGCTAAAGAAAAAGGAATATTTAAGTCCATATTGATCATACAGAGATGAATAAAGAAATGACTGGAGGAGATGGGAGGGCTCTTGCTTATAACGGAGTGCCAAGTACCTATGGAAAAATGTGGAAGGGTGCTAATGTTGGAAAGTCAGCATTTTGCACCCATCATAGTAGAATTGCTTCGGGCAAAAATCATTAATAGATGCTCAATCTAAGAGAGAAACTTTGATTAGAAACAGGGTAATTATGTGATCTTAAAGTGTCTCCCCTCAAATCACCTATTGATAGCAAAGTGAAAAATAATAACTATACATAGAGTGGAGATATTGAACACGCTTTGACTGGAGATCAAAATTAATATCACAAATGAGGGACAGAGTGATGCTGTGTCCCTGAAGGACACAGTGCCACTCATGTATCACCTCTCCCGGGAATACATTTGAATCTAATTAATAGGGAACATCAGACAACTCAAAATGAGGAACATTTTTTTAAATGAAAAGTGGCGAGGAGGTTATTACTCAAAAATGTCAATGTTATGAAAGACAAAGAAAGGCCGAGGAAAGGGTCCACATTAAAGGTGATTAGAGAGACATTATGACTGAATACAATGTGTGGTCTGAGGCTGGGTCCTAAAGGAGGTAGGGGATGTGCCAAATGACAGTTGGGGGAGAATTGACAACATTGGAATTAGGATGGAAAGGTGAGGTTTTACATAAGTGTTCAATTTACTGGAACTGATAATTATACTGTGGTTATAGGAAAGAATATTTCTACTTAGGAAGTATATACATTAAGATGTTTAGGGGCAAATAGCCATGATGTATGTACCTTACTCTCAAATGGGTCAGAAAAACAAGTATACCCAAACACACACACACACACAAACAAACACACACACACGCCCTGTTAATACAGGACAAAGTAATTAACAATAGGTATAGGTGAATCTGAGTAAAAGTATATATGGGTGTGCTTTATACTATGCGTGCAAGTCTAAGTTTGGAATTATTTCAGAGAAAGAATCACTTAAGAACAAGCAATATGAACCCTCTCAAATGTACTATGTGCCAAATTTTAACCCTCAGGATGCCACCAGTTCACAAACTCGTGTGCTGATCAAATGTAACACACTTTATTTTTAATACAAGGAGTATGCACTAACAACATAAGAAGTTTTTTTTTTTTTTTTTTTTTACAAATAGTTTATTGTCAAATTAGTTTCCACATAACACCCAGTGCTCATCCCCACAAGTGTCCTCCTCCATGCCCATCCCTCCCTCCCCCACATCCATCAGTCCTCAGTTTTTGTCAGCATTCAAGAGTCTCTCATGGTTTGCCTCTCTCCCTTTCCCCCACCATTTCCACCCTTCTTCTCCCCCTTGGTCCTCTGTTAAGTTCCTCCTAATCCTCCTATACATGCACACATATGATATTTGTCCTTCTCTGCCTGACTTATTTCGCTCAGCATAACACCCTCAAGGTCTATCCATGCTGCTACACATGGCCAGATTTCATTGTTTCTCATGGCCATGTAGTATTCCATGGTATAGATAAACCACATCTTCTTGATCCATTCATCTGTTGATGGACACTTAGGTTCTTTCCATGTTTTAGCTATTGTGGAGAGTGCTGCTGTGAACATTGGGGTACATGTGCTCCTATGCATCAGCATTTCTGTATCTCTTGGGTAAATTCCTAGCAGTGCTACTGCTGGGTCCTAGGGGAGTTCTATTGTTAGTTTCCTGAGGAACCTCCACACTGTTTTCCAGAGAGGCTGTACCAGTTTACATTCCTACCAACAGTGTAGGAGGGTGCCCGTTTCTCCACATCCTTGCCAGCATCTAGAGTTCTCTTATTTGCTCATTTTAGCCACTCTGACTGGCATGAGGTGGTATCTCAGTGTGGTTTTGATTTGTATTTCCCTGATAAGGAGCGATGCTGAGCATCGTTTCATGTGTCTGTTGGCGATCTGGATGTCCTCTTTGGAGAAGTGTCTGTTCATATCTTCTGCCCATTTCTTCACTGGGTTGTTTGTTTTTCGGGCGTGTAGTTTGGTGAGTTCCTTGTAGATTCTGGATATCCACCCTTTATCTGATATGTCTTTTGCAGCTATCTTTTCCCATTCCGTTGGTTGCCTATTAATTTTCTGGGTTGTTTCCTTTGCTGTGCAGAAGCTTTTAATCTTGATGAGGTCCCAATCATTTATTTTTGCTCTTGATTCCCTTGCTTTTGGGGATGTGTCAAGTAAGAAGTTGCTGCGGTGGAGGTCAAGGAGGTTGTTTCCTGCTTTCTTCTCTAGGGTGTTCATAGTTTCCTGTCTCACGTTCAGGTCCTTTATCCATTTTGAGTTTATTTTTGTGCACGGTGTGAGAAAATGATCTAGTTTCATTCTTCTGCATGTTGCTGTCCAATTCTCCCAACACCATCTGTTAAAAAGGCTGTCTTTCTTCCATTGGATATTCTTTCCTGCTTTGTCAAAGATCAGTTGGCTGTATACTTTTGGGTCCACTTCTGAGTTCTCAATTCTGTTCCATTGGTCTATGTGTCTGTTTTTGTGCCAATACCATACTGTCTTGATGATGACAGCTTTGTAGTAGAGGCTAAAGTCTGGGATGGTGATCCCTCCCGTTTTGGTTTTATTTTTCAGGATTACTTTGGCTATTCGGGGTCTTTTGTGGTTCCATACAAATTTTTGGATAGTTTATTCTAGTTTTGAGAAGTATGCTGGTGCAATTTTGATTGGAATTGCATTGAATGTGTAGAGTGCCTTAGGTAGTAATGACATCTTAACTATATTTATTCTTCCTATCCATGAGCATGGAATGTTTTTCCATTTCTTTGTGTCTTCTTCAATGTCCTTCATAAGTTTTCTATAGTTTTCCTCATACAGATCTTTTGTATCCTTGGTTAGGTTTATTCCGAGGTATTTTATGGTTTTTGTGCAATTGTGAATGGGATCAGTTTCTTGATTTCTCTTTCTGTTGCTTCATTGTTGGTGTATAAAAATGCAACCGATTTCTGTACGTTGATTTTGTACCCTGCAACTTGGCTGAATTCTTGGATTAGTTCTAGTAGGCTTCTGGTGGAGTCTGTCGGGTTTTCTATGTAGAGTATCATGTCATCTGCGAAGAGTGAAAGTTTGACTTCCTCTTTGCCAATTCTGATGCCTTTGATTTCCTTTTGGTGTCTGATGGCTGATGCTAGGACTTCCAGCACTATGTTAAACAGCAGTGGTGAGAGTGGGCATCCCTGTCGTGTTCCTGATCTCAGGGGGAAAGCTCTGAGTTTTTCCCCATTGAGGATGATGTTAGCTGAAGGCTTCTCATAGATGGCTTTGATGATGTTTAAGTAGGTTCCTTCTATCCCAACTTTCTCGAGAGTCTTTATTAAGAAGGGGTGCTGTATTTTGTCAAATGCTTTTTCTGCATCTATTGACAGGATCATATGGTTTTTATCTTTTCTTTTATTGATATGATGTATCACATTGATTGATTTGCGAATGTTGAACCAGCCCTGTAACCCAGGAATGAATCCCACTTGATCTTGGTGGATGATTCTTTTTATATGCTGCTGGATTCGATTTGCAAGGATCTTGTTGAGAATTTTTGCATCCGTATTCATCAAGGATATTGGCCTGTAGTTCTCTTTTTTTGCTAGATCTCTGTCTGGCTTGGGAATCAGAGTGATGCTGGCTTCATAAAATGAGTCCGGGAGTTTTCCTTCGCTTTCTATTTTTTGGAATAGCTTGAGAAGAATTGGGATTAATTCTGTTTTAAATGTCTGGTAGAATTCCCCAGGGAAGTCATCAGGTCCAGGGCTCTTATTTGTTGGGAGATTTTTGATCACTGATTCAATTTCTTCACTCGTTATGGGTCTGTTCAGGTTTTCTATTTCTTCCCGTGTGAATTTTGGTAGTGAGTGTGTGTTTAGGAATTTGTCCATTTCTTCTAAGTTGTCCAATTTGTTGGCATATAATTTTTCATAGTATTCCCTGATAATTGCTTGTATTTCTGAGGGGTTGGTTGTAATAAGTCCATTTTCATTCATAATTTTGTCTGTTTGGGTGCTCTCTCTTTTCTTTTGGATAAGTCTGGGTAGAGGTTTGTCAATTTTGTTTACTTTTTAAAAACCAACTCTTGGTTTCATTGATCTGTTCAATTGTTTCTTTGGTCTCTATGTTGTTTATTTCTGCTCTAATTTTTACTATTTCTCTTCTTCTACTGGGTTTAGGGCATTCTTGTTGCTCTGCCTCTAGTTCCTTTAGGTGAGCTGTTAGATTTTGGACTTGTGCTTTTTCTAATCTCTTGAAATAGGCCTGGAGAGCAATGTACTTTCCTCTTAGGACTGCCTTTGCCGCATCCCATATATTTTGAATTGTTGTGTTTTCATTTTCATTTGTTTCCATATATTTTTTAATTTCATCTCTAATTGCCTGATTGGCCCATTCATTCTTTAGAAGGGTGTTCTTTAGCCTCCATGTTTTTGGAAGTTTTCCAGACTTCTTCCTGTAATTGATTTCAAGTTTCAAAGCATTGTGATCTGACAGTGTGCATGGTATGATCTCTATTCTTTTATATTTATTGAGGGCTGCTTTATGTCCCAGTATGGGATCTATCTTGGAGAATGTGCCATGCGCACTTGAGAAGAAAGTAAATTCCCTGGCCTCAGGATGTAAAGTTCTAAATATATCCGTCAGGTCCATCTGGTCCAATGTGTCTTTCAAGTCCATTATTTCTTTAGTGATTTTCTGTCTGGTTGACCTATCCATTGCTGTAAGCGGAGTATTAAAATCCCCTGCTATTAGCACATTCTTATCTAGAAGCTTATTTCTGTTTGTGATTAATTGTTTTAGATATTTAGGTGCTCCCATATTTGGTGCGTAGACATTTATGATTGTTCGTTCTTCCTGATGGATGGACCCTGTAATTATTATGTAGTGCCCTTCTTCATCTCTTGTGATTGTCTTTAATTTAAAGTCCAGTTTGTTTGATATAAGTATCGCAACTCCGGCTTTCTTTTGATTTCCTGTAGCATGATATATATTTCTCCATCCCCTTACTTTTAATCTGAAGGTATCTTCCTGTCTAAAATGAGTTTCTTGTAGACAGCGTATAGATGGATTTTGTTTTTTAATCCATTCTGCTACCCTATGTATTTTGATTGGAGCATTCAGCCCATTTACATTCAGTGTTATTATTGAAATATGTGGGTTCAGAGTCTTTGTATCTTTTGTAGGGTTCATGTTTGTGGTGGTGTCTCTGGAATCTTTGTTCCTTGCAACCTTTCCTTCAGAGCATCTCCCTCAGGATTTCTTGTAGGGCTGGCTTCGTGGTGACAAATTCTTTCAATTTCTGTTTACTTGGAAAGGTTTTTATCTCTCCTTCTATTTTGAATGACAGGCTTGCTGGATAGAGGATTCGTGGCTGCATATTTTTACTGTTCATCACATTGAAGATCTCCTGCCATTCCTTTCTGGCCTGCCACGTTTCAGTAGATAGGTCTGTCACCACTCTGATAGGTTTCCCTTTGTATGTGAGGGCCCTTTTCTCCCTAGCTGCTTTCAAAATTCTCTCTTTGTCCTTGTATTTTGCCATTTTTACGATGATATGCCATGCAGAAGATCGATTCAAGTTACGTCTGAGGGGAGTCCTCTGAGCCTCTTGTATTTCCACATTGACTTCCTTCCCCAGGTCGGGGAAGTTCTCTGCTATAATTTGTTCCAGGACTCCTTCAGCACCTTTCCCTCTCTCTTCCTCTTCTGGGATTCCTATGATACAGATATTGTTGCGTTTGACTGTATCGCTGAGCTCTCAAATTCTTCTTTCCTGTTCCTGGATCAGTTTGTCTCTTTTTTTGTCAGCTTCTTGTTTTTCTATAATGGTGTCTTCTAAGTCACTTATTCTCCTCTCTGCCTCTTCAATCCGTGCATTGGAGGCCTCTAATTCATTATGTATCTCGTTTATCGCATTTTTTAATTCTTCATGCCTATTTTTATTTTCCATTCTGTCTGTAGCCATAGTTTCTTTGATGTCTCCTATGATTTTTTCAAGCCCTGCTATTAATTTTACCATTATTATTCTAAAATCTTGTTCAGTTATGCTGTTGATATCTGTTTTGAGCAGTTCATTAGCTGTCATTTCTTCTTGGAGTTTCTTTGGAGGAGAGCTCTTTCGTTTCGTCATTTTAGTTAGCTTTCCGGCTCTTGTTGGTTTTAGAGACCTGTTATGCTCTCTGTTTCTATGAGCACTGCTATATCCAAGAAGACTCTTTGACTTTCCAGGGCCTATCCTTTCAGAGATTGTTTTTTGAATGGTATCCCTCGGTCTCTCTTTTTGGGACCTTAGTTATTTTATTTTCCTATTCGTAGTGATATTTGGGACTCTTCACCTTGTGTACTCTAGCTTGTTTCTTGAGGTAGCCCTGGAAAAGAAAACAGACAGACAAACACACAGGGAGCAGGAGCACACAAATGCACAGGCTAATTCAACTAACATGCAAAGCGAGAGGGAAAACGAAAAAGTTAAGAAAAAAGACAGAGGAGGGAGGGTGAATAATAGGGAGTATAAAATACATAAAAGGGTCAAAAATGGGAAAAGAAAAGGAAAAAAGAAGAAAACCGATGGACAAAGAATGGTTTCAAGCATATACCTGGATTTCCCAGCTAAAGTAAATAGCCGTGTGTATGCAGTGCTGGTTGAAGAGCATAGAGAAAGAGAGAGAAGGCAGGGTGGGATGAGGCAGAATTGGAAATAGAATGAACAGGCAGAAGGGATAAGAAGCTTTTTTCAAAGAGGTAAAGGGTAGAATATGGTTGGATAGGTGAGAGAAGGATGCTGGAATTATCCAGAGAAACTATATAGTCTAATTACTCCTGAGAGAAATAGCTGAAAATGTAGGTAGGTGTAGAATTTACATTTACAGAATGGACTTGTTGTGATTGTTTAAGCAAGCTGGCGACCAGAGTTAATCAGGTCAGTGTTTTGGGGAAAAAAGTGAGAATAGAGAAAGAAGGAGAAAAAAGGAAAGAGAAAAGAAAGGGGGAAAAAAAGAAGAAAAAAAAGGAAAAAAACAAAAAAAGGAAAAAAAAGGAAAAAAGAAAGAAAAAAAAGGGGAGGGGGGCACCTCTCAGGCAGGGATGGGCTTGGTGTGATCTGATGCCTCAGGTGGGGGTTCTGCCTTGGCGATTGTGGGGAGGAGAGTAAGGGTGCTACAGTCCCTTTTTGAACCCCGCGCTGCAACTCACTTTTTTGGGCGTGTCAACTCCCCTTTCCGCGGACGCAGCCGAAGTTGGTTGCACTCTTCAACCCAGGCCAGTTCCAATCTCCAAATCCCAGTCCGTGCGCCCCGCTGAAATTGCCTTAGACACAGCTTCCCAGGCAACCCCCTCGGGCAATTCCAGGTCCCCTGAGGAGCTCTGGGGGCCGAGTCAGAATCGCTGCTTCCTTCTCTGGGTCAGGCTGGCGTGCACGCGCGGGGGCTTGCCTGCCGGGTCCGCGTAGCCCGAGCCCGCTGGAGTGAGGAAAACTGGGTCCCTCTATGGCTTGTCACCCGAAACACGAACTCACAGGCAAATTTCCCAGTTTTTAGCTCTTTGCCTTCCCTCTCGAGTTCCAGTCAGCCAGGAGCGCGACGCCCGGTGTCTGCGCGGCTCTTTCAGGGGCCCCAGCCGCCCTGGAGCTACAATGGCGGCAGGCGCGCCGCTGCTCTGAAATCCAACCTCCAGGAGCCGCACAAAGAAGCAGTTTGTGTGCTCAGCCCCCTCCAGGACCAGTTGGCGCAAGGGGACCTGGTGTGCAGGTATTTGGCAAGTACGGTCTTTCTATGCACCGAGGGGAGGTTTTTCTCCCCCGTGCGGAGGTTTTTCTGTTTCGAACTCTCTCCTTTTCCCCTCTCACTCCCCGTAGAGGGTAGAGGGGGATCGCCTCCCACCCTGGAGTCTCCGATCCCGGCCCGATTTTATCTTCCCCAGTTTGCACTCACGTTAGAAGGCTTTCTCAGTGGATTCTGTGTCCTTTTCCTCCCAGAGTCTCAGGTTTTGTAAGGTTTCCAATGGCTTCAGATCTTTTCTGTATGATGTATGGGCGCGAGTGCAAGTACGGAGCTCCTTACTTCCCCACCATCTTGCCCTCTCTCCGAAGTTTATTTGTTTTTTAAAAAATGTTTATTTATTTTGAGAGAGAGAGAGAGAGAGAGAGAGAGAGCACATGTGCGTGAACAGGGGAGGAGCAGAGAAAGGAGAGAATCTGAAGCAGGCTCCGCGTTCAGTGCAGAACTCAACACAGTGCTCCATCTCATGACCCTGGAATCATGACCTGAGCCGAAATCAAGAATTAGACCCTCAACCGACTGAGCCACTGAGGTGCCCCAAGAAGTTTATTATGGAAATCGAGATCGTACTGAACATTTCATAGTAAATGGTTCCCCCTACTAAAAACCGGTTGAAAACTGCTGGTTGATAGAATCAAATCCAAATTCCTTAGAAGGTGTCCACAGACCTCATGACTCATCCCAGATTTCCTCTGCCAGCATCCCCCACCCTCGCTTGTGTCTCTCAGCTTCTCGTACCTTCCTTCCAGCCACTCGCACTGTCCCTTCGCCCCTCTTTCCATTGTATTCCTGTGGCTCTTTGTACATGCCCTCCCCCCCCCCCCCCGACACTTCTAAATCTGGTGAGCATGTTCTCAACTGTCAAGGCATCTTTTCTGCAAAGCTTCCTCTGAGGGCCCAACTCCAGCCCAGGTGGAGGGGATCACCCCCACCTTTGAGCCATCTTTATATCTTATTTGTGTCTGTACTATAGCAACTACAACATATGTTATAATTATTTAGTTCAGTTCCTTCTCTGTTTCTTCTGAAATATTCTTTGAAATCAGGCACTAGGTACAATTCAGCTTTTGTAGGTGCATCTAGAAGGGTATGCAGTATAGTGTAGACAGCAATATATGGAGACAGAGTCACGCCTGCTCGCACCTGCTCTGCCAAGCTCAGGAGAGCCTTCTGTGCACATCTCTTCCATACTCCTTGGGGTGGAGTGACCTCAGGGTGGCAGCTTGAAGCTGGACAGGGTGGGAGCATTCACACCAGGGAAATTTGCATCACTTCCTGGAACCACTGGAAAAGAGAGTTTTTTTGTTGTTGTTTTTGTTGTTGATTTTCCTTTCTGGTGTCCAAGTGGTCAAGATGTGAATCTGAAGGTGCAGGGTTGTGTTTTCTGGAAAAAAGTCTGAGAGGATGATGCTGGCACACAGAGAGAAGCACGTGAGTGCTTGAGCATTTCATTCCTCTGTCCATAGGGCTAGATACATACTTGCCCTGTGGTTCAGTCAGGTTAGCCAGTAAGTTCCCAACTCAACTTTCTGGTTGGAGTTGAGCTAGATCAGGTTACATTTCCATCACTTGTACCCAGCAGACACCAACTGCATCCTTAATTGTTTTTTTTTTTTAATTTTTCTAATATTTGTTTGTTTTGAGAGAGACAGAAAGAGAGAGAGAGAGAGAGCACCCGTAGGGGAGACTGCAAAGAGAGGGACACAGAATCTGAAGCAGGATCCAGGCTCTGAGCTGTCAGCACAGAGCCTGACACGGGGCCTGAACTCATGAACTGTGAGATCATGTCCTGAGCCGAAGTCAGATGCTTAACCAACTGAGCCACCCAGGCGCCACCATCCTAATTGTTTTCAGGACTTTGAGAGCAGAGACGTCACACGTATTTCACACGGCACCAATGCTGTCCTGGGCACACAGATGGTGCTCAGTAAATCCATCAGATCCACTGTGCAGAACATCCACAGTGGCCTGGGCACGTGGTCTGGCTGACTGAATCTGCTTATATTTGTTGTCCCCTGGAATCCATCAATCAGTGTGTCATAATACTTAAATTGCATTTGTTTGATATTGCAACAACCAGCCCTTTATATCCTACTGACAGTACAGAGAACATGTTTTCTGAACCCCAAATCCAGAGGCATGAATAGATGGGAAGCAGTTTGGAAGACAGGATTTAGGAGCTGAAATTATGACATCTCTAGGATATTTTGCTTGCTTATGGGGATAATTAACTCAGGGAAAGCCACGTGTCTTATGTGTTTCTTTGAAAACTTGTTTTAAGAATATGTTTAGGAATTTCACAACACCATTGGGTTAGATGCTTCCCCAACAGGGCTCGAAGCCAGAGGCACCCACAGGTGAGGTCTCTGAGCCAGATACCCATCAAAATTTTGTCTCTTAACATCTCTTCCATAAAAAAACAGCATCGTTTAGCTCCAAAGTTCTATTTTAGATTTGGTTGCTCAATTATGTTAAACCTTAAAATAGAAGTGTACCAAGCAGACACCTCATTTTTCAGTATAGAATTAAGTTCTGCCTGATAACGGATGGATACTTTCCACATTAATGTAAAATGTGAGTATGCATTGTGAGATAGTGTAATGCACTCCAGGAACAGACTGTGATATATTTAGATACTGATTAGAAGTAAAACTGATACATCATTCCTTATAATGTACATGAATAGTACCAGTGCATAACAGTGTCTCTTGGGACTGAGGTCATTTATTTTTCCTCCTGGATATATTGTTTATATCATGTTCTCTCCCTCATGTTATATATTAAATTGTTTAATGTAAGCCATAAGAGAGCAAATGTCACTAAAGGTCTTCCCCCACACCCCCTTAAAATCTGAAGAATCAAATCTTCTAAAGCAGGTGATCTGTCAGTTTTCATTCCTGAATGTCATTGGTACGTACAGCTTTTCTTATCAGTTCATTTCACATTCCCAAATCAAATAACCATTAATCTACAACATCTGAGCAGAAAGACTGGGGCTTCCTGACTTTTATGCAGGCTACTTTCTGGGTTCCAAACGTGCATCCATGGGAATGAAAGCTTCTTTGAAGTTACTAAGAAAATTATTATTAGAAAGTTTCCTAAGAGGTGAAGACAATTTAAAGTCAAATTGATAATAACTGCTATGATTATTTTCGGAAAAGTGTGTGTGTGTGAATAGTATAAGTAAAGTAACTACATGTCTTGGAAAATCAGATAGTCAAAAATAAAACTGCTCTGCTCTGTTATCAGAAGCACCTCTTCAATCTAGAATTACAGCAATTATAATCACCATTGTTGAGGCTTATGGTGTCTGGCAGTGTAAAAGAACTTTCATATACATCATCTTACTTAATCTGCACCCACATAAATTCATGGTGAGGTAGTTATGATTATTTTACATCCAATCCATCAGCAAATCTCGTTGTCTCTGCCTTCAAAATATCTTCTGCATCTGTTTCCTAACACCTCTCCTGTGACTGCCTGGTCTAAGCTGTTCTCATCTCTTGCCTGGATTACTGTAAAAGCTTCTTAATTGGTCTCTCTGCTTCCCTCTGGTCTCTGTGGTATTAGTTAGTGCCGTTCACCCAATATCCCATCTTGCAGGCACATGGTAGGATTGTACTTTTCCACTACCTTTGAAGTTAGATATGGTCCAACGATCTGCTTGAGCCAATGAAATGTGAGTGGAAGTGATGCATGTCACTTCCAGGTTGATGTTTTAGAGCCCATGCATGAGTCACCACGCTCCCCTTTCCCTCTGTCAAGGTGATCTGCC
The DNA here is from genome assembly GCA_017311185.1 of Proteles cristata cristata. Classification (NCBI taxonomy): domain Eukaryota; kingdom Metazoa; phylum Chordata; class Mammalia; order Carnivora; family Hyaenidae; genus Proteles; species Proteles cristata. The sequence continues at coordinate 47,179 of JAESUZ010001900.1, read as the reverse complement.
ATGATTCAAATGGAGGCTGCTCCATCCCAGCTCCCAGAACGAGGAGAGGTAGAGCAGACTCCAACTAATTTGCAATGGATCTGAAGGATGAGTGAGAAGTAACGTTTGCTTTTATAAACCACTAAAATTCTGTGGCTGTTACCTTCTCATTTTATAGATTTAGAGAAACTGAGGCCAAGGACTTGATTCTTGTGGTAATGAGTATGTTGACTTGCAACAATGAAAGATGACATAGCCTGCTCTGATCGATGCCCCCCTACCCCCATCCCCTAGTCTCATCTTCAAACAGCAACTGGAACATGCATCAGTCTATGCTGCCCTGAAGTTCTAATGGCTCCTCTTCAACATAGAATGAGACCCACATTGCTCACCTTCAGGCCCTTTTTGTTTAGGCAACCTCCTTGACCTCATTTCTTACCTCTGTCCTCCTCATTCCATTTCCTTAACCCATACCTGCCTCCTCGATGTCACTTGACTATTCCTCAAATTCGTGCCTCGGGGCCTTTGCACCTACACTTTGATTCTGCCTGCATGGCTTTTGCTCAGATTTTATGAGGGTCTGTCCTCATTTTCTTTTGTCCTCTGTTGAAATGTTCCCTCCTCCGAGAGGCCTTCCCTGACCACCTGATCTAAAATAGCAGTTTATTACTCTAACCCATCCCGCTTTATTTTTCATCATACTGTGTTTTAATTTACTACTACCTGACACTGCAGTTTCTATTTCTTTGTCTCTTGGCTGTGTTCCTCCTGAGGCCTGGGATTTTTGCCTGTTTCACCTGCTGCTTGAGCTTATTATATAAGCTTATTATATATTCCTGGTCTACTCTAGGCACGCAGTAAATATTTATTGACTAACTATGAGCCCATTTATATATAAGGAAACAGAGGCTCAGAGAAGTGAAGTAGCTTGGCCAAAGTCACATAAATAGTTAGTAAGGGAGTTGTGATCAAGCCTTGGTCTCTGACTTCGATATGCTCAAGAGATGGTCTCTTCTCCACGTAGCGCCCTGTAAATTCCATCAGCACATGTGAGCCCTGGGCCTCCGGATCATACCAGCCACACCCTTTCTCTGGTTTTCATCGGTGAGACTTGAGGTTAGCATGAGTGGTTCTGAAAAGTTTCACACTCTGTTGTGGTTCATTTGTCATGTGGGTCGTAATCTGTTTTCTAACTGTATCTCGGCACCATTCTCTCACTATGCTAATGGAGACTTGTCATACAATAAATAAAAACTCATGGGTGATCTCAGAGTCACCACTTGCCTTTAAAATGAATGGTTTCTGCACTTAACCTTGAAAATACAAGTGCCTTCTGTTGTCAGACCTCACTTTGAACACAAAAGGGCTGTAATATTTTGAAGAGCCCCCTGTCTCTGAGGCTGGCAGGAGCCCATGGGTTGGGTTGGGCTGGCCTGGAGTGATGGGCTCAGTTCTTGGAGGAGAGGGGTACCACCTGCATCATGCTCAGCCTCAAACCACTCCGCCCCAGAGCTGGGCTTGCTGGTTCACAAAACAGACACAGGGAGTGGAGATACCAATGAGGCAGCACTGAATGCAGATAGGTCGGTAAATGTAAGATGCACCCAGATGATCAGCTAATACCTCACTGAGGTTTTTATAGGGTCACAGACTATTGGAAGGAGAACTGGAATAGAGACAGCTTGGAGTTCATCAGACCAATATTCTCAGAGCGTGGTCCATGGACCGTCTGCTTTAGGTCCATCAATGGTTATGTTGAAAATGGAATACTCCTCATTCCAACACTGCTGAATCAAGTCTGCCCGGAGTGGCACTTGGTACAGAGGTGCACCGAAGCAGCTCCCTAGGTCTTTCTTGTGAACGTTCAACTTCCCTTTTTTTATAGGTTTAGAGAAACTGAGCCCTAGGGACTTGATTCATGTGGAGATGTTTATGACAGATTGTAACAAGGAAAGGTGAAAGTAATTTTGGGGGTAAAATAAAAACAAGAGCCATCATTCATCTTTTTTCTTTTGGCACCAATCTCCTTAATAAAACAATATAAACAGAAAACCCAAGTTCATCTATGAAGCATGTGGTAAATATAGTTTTTCTCTAATATTCCTTGAAGTCGGTTTTCAGATTCTCTGCACAACCCATTCCAGAGCTCTTGACTCTTTTCTGAAGCAAAGCCTTCCATGAATTTGCTCCTGTGTTTACCTGCAGAATCAAGGCTACTAGTAGTTAGTCAGCAGCTAGAGAGAGAGAGAAAAATGAGAGATTAGAGAAGGCAAAGAAGAATGAGTCTAACCCCAGAAGATTCACCCAAAGAAATGCTGTGAAGAGCTGTTTTAGAGGCTCTTGCTACTCAGGCAAGGGAATAAATGTAGAGCACATTAGAGAAGTCAGTGTCTCTATGTGAACCACTTAGTTTGTTTTTATCCACCGATGTGAAATAAGGCCAAGGACCTATCACTCAGCCCAGGAATGACTACTTATTGGCAAACAGAAGATTCTCTGTAGTTTATTCTTTCTATCAATACATGGAAAAAAATTCTTAGAATTTTGTGGTCCAATGTGGCTTTAAGTGAATAGATAAGAGCCCAAGTAAATGGAAGTACTCTCCATTCCTAAGGGAAGTTGGTGAACTGCCACATAATTTGCTGATAAAGGCCCATCTGTTAAAACAAAGTAGAATTGCATTGGCAATGCATTTCAGCCAGAGACCCTAAGTGGTTATTTTTTCTTGACAGCCTTGCTGGCTTTTTTTTTTTTTTAAGCCCAGAAAACTCCTTGAGAGTGAAATATAGATTATGATATTGGCTTTAAGTTAACGTTACACTTTCTGCTTGGAGAGAGGAAAACCCATCGGCACCAGGCTCTCTGGTAAACACTGTTGCGTGATAAATTGTCATGAGAATAAAGTCATAAGGAAAACTGAGCTTTGCAAATGACACACGTAGAAAAACAGCAGATGTCTGATGAAGTAAAGAACCGACTTATTGCCAAGACCTTGAAAAACAAAATTAATTTCCTTTCGTCTTTGATAATGATGATGTAATGTGGTTAATAGGAAGAGCCTGCCACGCTCAAGTAGTTATAAAAGGAGAAACGTACACCAGGCGCTGGGTCAGAATCATTGGTTTTAGTTGCTGTTGCTTTTGACACATCGGTTGCTAGATGAGGCGAGTCAGGGAAGCAAGGAACTTGTTTCGTGTTGTTTGCAATGTAAATGGGCTTGGGCTCCATTAATATTTTTAAGCGCCTATTTCACAAAGAGGAAAGAAGCAGTTAAATCAGAGTGTTGCCTTTGAGAGTGATTTTAAATACTTGAAGCCTTTGAAAATCATTGTTGGTGAAAAAGACACTGCCGAAGAGTAAAAGTCATATTTTACAAAATAATTTAATTTCCATAAGGAGGAGAACGCTTGGTTTTTAGGTAAATAAGGCATAGATAGGGCTGGTGTCCTTTTCCATACAGAAGAAATCTTAAAGTACACACCAGAGAGAGATTTATCTACCAGTTAAGCCACAGACAGTCCGTAGGTGGGTCCAACCATCCCTTTTCATCCCCGTCTAAAAATAATCAACATGAAAGCTTATTTTAAGGAACATCTGACCATTGCTGGCATCTTGCGTTTCAGGATGTGTAAGCTGCTGAGTTTTCTGGCCCCAATAAAATAAGTTTTAAACAGACAACCTATTTAAACAGCCTAACTCTGGTCACAGCACCAGAATTGGCCCCGTTCTGTGGCGTATCTGAATTTGTTTTGTCTGCCTGAACCGCATGCCTTGTGAGCAACCTTTCATTGAGGTGACCCTGAATCTCAGAAAGGGAGAGACCCCTCTTATGACAGCTGGTGGCCAGAGGGTCAATTATCAGCCATTAGGAATACCAGCTTGGTAGGGCCGATGAAATTTGCTCCCCTTCCAGTGTATTCCCTGGAAAGCATACATGTGTGTATCTGGAAGTCCCTCTTTAAGCCGCTCTGCCAGCAGAAACTCTGTAGACTAGTCGATGCTCCTGACTCACCATCCCTGACTCTGCTACCTCAATACAACAACCAGAGTTTGAAACTTGTCTTTTGGTATTTTGAAGCCAGTCATTATCTCTCTTCTCTGGGGAAGATTCTTCTCTCTTGAGAAAAGGACTTTGAAGAACTAATGGATGAGTCTTTTCCAAATCCATGATAGTTTATGTGGAAATCTGGGAGAGATGCAAGTTTTATCTGTTTTGTCTGCCCTTTCCCTTTTATTTTCTCTTTTCTGCTTCTAGACCATTTATATTGGAAACACATTTGAAAGGTCCTTTGTTTATTATTTTTCTTTTTTTTCCACTTGATTCATCTGGTATAAATTAGGGTTATCTAGGAGGGAAACCTGAAAATATACCTGTTGGCATAAACTCCTTTGCTATTGTGAGAAGCTGCCTGGTTCCATGATGTTACAGCAAATAAAAGCAATAATAATAGGAACCACTTATCAAGCATGGAATCATAAGAGTATTAAGTGTTTTTTGTACTATCTTGTTCAATTGTGACTATCTTGTCATGGCAAAATGACAGATTACATACTATGATTAGCTCCTTTTTTACAAATGAGGTAACTCAAGGCTGAGAGAAGTTAATTCATTTACCCAAGATCACACAAATCGTTTTGTGCCCAAACTGGGATTTCAAGGCCTTTCCTCTTAACCCCTAGGCCATACAGCTTTCTGCTTTTCTCCACCATTGTATTGTCTCTGCCTTTTGGGTTTTTGACCTGTTATCCCCCATAACCAGGATGGGAAGATGTCCTTACGACATGAATACTTGCTATTCTGAATTGGCTTGAGAGAGACGGTCCATGTACACCCAGTCTGTCCTTATTGTGAAAAGGTTCTTGTTAAGTTCAGTCATTTGATCAATACATTTTGGAGGCTGCTGAAAGTGCCCGTTTAGAAAGATGGGTCAGACTGTGGGACTCCTTTCCCACCATAATGTAACGAGTTTGAAAGCTGTTACTTTTGGGGCTGAACTGGGAGATTTGGATATGTCTTCAAAGATGTGTCTTTGCTATTTCAGCTGGGGGATTTTTAGCTCAGTAGTCAAGCCCTAGAAGAGATGGAAAGAGCTTGCTAAGCAGAGTTGTAAATCTCAAACACTTACATTTTCATACAAAGTCAAGCAGAAGGGAGTAAGAACTTGGAAGCTCATCTCACAGAAGAAAAAAATTAAGGGAGGAGCTGGTAAACTTCATGTAGAAATTTGCGGGGGTTGAGGGAAATCACAGGGTCGGTGGAAGGGATGAGAGCTTAATAGGTAGGTACTCTTGTGATGAGGCTTAGGAAGGAAGAAAATTAAAGAATGAGACTCAGAATGAGCTATATGATGGACAGATTGAGCAAGAAAACTCAGGTATCAGAATAAAAGAGAAATGATCTTTTGAGAGATTGAAGAGAGAGTAAGTTGTTTTCTTCTGTTTTTCTCTGAAATATTTCCTAATTTTTTAAAGTTTATTTATTTATTTTGAGAGAGAGAGAGCGAAAGAGTGTGAGAGCACATAGGGAAGGGGCAGAGAGAGGGAGAGAGAATCCCAAGCAGGCTCTGTACGATCACAGAGCTCAATGCGGGGCTCAAACTCATGAACTGTGAGATCATGACCTGAGCCAAGTTCAAGAGTCAGAGGCTTAACTGACTGTGCCACTTAGATGCCCCTATCCTAATGGCTTTTATTGCTTTCTTTGAGCAGTGTTGATGATGATATAGCTGTTATTATGGAAAAATTAAGCATTATGAACTTCTATAGAAAGTTTTACTCTTAGGAACATTTGTGTTTTTTCTTTTTTCTTTTTTAGCTTTATGTATTACTTTTGGTAGAAGCTTATTACTAAAGAAGGAGGAACTCAGTTTATATCTTCCCTGAATAGAAGATGTTTGTCACTTGGAACAAAGAGCAGCAGTTTCTACAGGTGCTAAACCTCAAATAATTCTGCTTTCTTGGAGTTGATGGGAGGAGTATTTAAAAACCTAGAAAAATGGGGTGCCTTGGTGGATCAGTTGGTTAAATGTCTGACTTTGGCTTAGGTCATGATCTTGTGGTTTGTAAGTTTGAGTCCTGCGTTGGTTGGGTTCTCTGCTGACAGCTCAGAGCCTGGAGCCTGCTTCAGATTCTGTGTCTCCACCTCTCTCTGCCCCTTCCATACTCATGCTCTGTCTCTTTCTGTCTCTCAATAATAAATAAACACTAAAAATAAAGAAAAGAAAACCCAGAAAAACTCACAAAATACCTGAAGTAGTTCTTACAAATAAACACTTGTCTAGAATAGCTATGAAAAATGATTGGAAAACCATTGCTATCAATAAGGTTACACAAGTACCTTTAAACCTTGCGATGGTATCATATGTATATGCAGCATGAGCTGATTATCTTTACTATCTGGATGTTTTGGCTCCTCAAAACAAAGAAGTGGTTAAAAGCATGAGCCTTCGAGATGGGTGAGACAGACAAGGTTCACATACCAGCTCTAATCCTTATTTGTTCCATGTGTTTTTGCAAATCACTTGAGACTCAATCTCCTCATCTGTGAAGTAGGGATAATGTCCCTACCTCATCCTGTTGTTCTGCAGATTAATGAGCGAATATGTTATACACATTCCTGGCAGGGAAGGTACTCACTAAATGGTAACTATTATCATTATCTAGATGCTAAATATATCTAAGCATTTTAATATGTAGGCAGTTTTGTGTTTGGAAAGTAGAGGAAACCCTTAAAGTCAGGCAGGTTCTCATAATACCTGGACACTAAGCAGAGTGTCAAGGTGTTTGAAGTTGTTAGTGCTTCTCAAACTCCCTGAATAACAAGCCAGATATTTGATAGTTTCTCTGGAGAAGCTCTGCCTTTCCACTGAGGGACACTGGACAATTCATTCATTCATTCATCTGCTTCTTTACCTTCTGCTGTCTGCCTAGGTGCTGGTTATTTAAGAGTGCAAAAAACTGGTGAAGTTTCCCCTTCCTGCAACTTCTATTCTAGAGGGAGGAGAGAGCTAACCTCAATGAATAAATAAATACACACAGAGATTTTTTGATGAGCATAAGTACTCTAAAGGAAAGTCTTAGGGGGATATAATGGACAGTAACCAGATGGAGGTGGAGGACTGATTCAGCTTGGGAGGTCATGAAAGTGTCTTGGAGCTGGTGATTGAGGTAAGAAATGAAAGGCGAGAAGACACAGGGAAGAGTCTTCAGGTCACCTGAACAAGCAAACACAAGCACCTGTGGCCGGGAAGGAGCTTCTTGTGTTAGACAAGAAGGCCATGCTGTGAGGATGGGGTGAGGGAAAGGGAGAGTGGTGCAGGTGAGTCTTAGTGAGAGGACAGAGACAAGGAACAAAGGACTAGAAAGGGGAAGGGGGTTCCCTGCAGGAAGTCACTCCACTATCAGACTCCACTTAAGTCACCCAAGTGGAGGCTTCTCCTTGTACCCTAGGCACCCAACAAAGTGAAAGACCAAGAGGTTAAGTAAAAGGGGACTCACTGGGAAAAGAACACTACAATTTTGGTGGTAATTTTACTTCAGAAAACAAATAAAATACCTTCATTTTACCAGCCTTTCTAATGTTCCTGAGCGTAATGGAGCCACTGGAAAGCTTCTGGAACACTTATTTCAGTTTCTCCTTGAGAAGGTTGTAAAATTTTACGTATGTTTTCTATATAAATATATACTTTTATGTGTATGTATATATAAAATAAGAACCTATAAAATAATAGGTACGTAGAATAATATATATACATTTATTATATATAAATATATACAAATCTATTTACTTATCTATTATTTCAGTTTCCCCTCAAGGTTGTAAAATTATATGCATTTAAGGTATATATAATTAATAATAAATACATAATGATTTAATATATATAATACTGTAATTATGTCATATATACAAAATATCTACCTATTATATGTATAGTCTATTAAAGGCTTAGAGTCAACTATTTTCATTCTGTAGCAATTTTGACTATTTTTGAAAATAAGAACATGTTGTATGAAAGTATTCTAATTCCTAGAAATAGATGTGTAGGCACTATTTAAGCCATAGTTTCTCCAGAATTTTCTTGCCTCTGCAGGTCACATGCTTGATGGTTGCATACTAGGTAACATGACCACATAGCATAGAGCAACTTAAACTTGTCGGGGAAAGCATGGTGCTCATGAGGCCAAGGTGGTGGGATCAGACACTGGTGGTTAGCTCTCTTTATTCTGTTACAAGGGCATGAATTCATTTAGCCATTTTAGGCATATGTGCCTTTGGTCACAAGGAACACAGGTGATAGCATGTCAGGGGACAGGGAAGAACTATTGTGACCACAGCTATGTGGGAAAGTGGGTAATTGCCTCACTGTGGCCTCCACAGAGACTTTTTGAGCTGATGTTTCTCTCTGTCAGCAAAAGCCTCTGATATTTGAGAAATCTCATGGCAAGTCATATTCTAGGAAATGTTACTCTTCGTGGAGTCTCACTAGTTGGACAAGTTAGTTCTCCCTCGATTTGCTAAGATACTCCATCCTCCTGCTGGGAGTTGGCACAGTTTAGGGTAAGCAGGCACATAATTCATCCAAGTATAAAAAAGTGGTAGGGAAAAAATGTTGCATTCTGCATTGTAGGATAAGACATTCAAATGTAACTGGAATGGGTTTGGAGATGATTTTACATGTAGAGGAATTCTTTCCATGACCTCAGCAACTGAGCACTGGAGAGCTGGTCTTCTCTATCAGGTGAATGATACTAGAGATACTGGATTGTTTCAGTTTGTAGCTGTGGTTCAAAGAGAGGGTTGAGTTGGGCCCAAATTGCAATCAGCCAAAAGTGACACCAGCAAACTGAACAGGTCGCCAACATGGTGATGATCGCTCCTTAGGGATGAACCAAAGCACCAAGAAGCTGACAAGTCCCCAGAACACATCCATCAGGGTGAGAGGCCCTGTGAGGCCATTATACACCATGGTGACCACTGAAGCTTCCAGCCTCTGCCCTCCTCCCTCACTTTGGTCCTACGTGGCTGACCACCATAATTCCAGGGGAAAAAAATGGCCTTTGGGCTAGTTTGAGCTTTTCTTTTCCTCCACCACTTTGCCTTTGTATGGTTTGGCTCAGAGACTTTTCCCCACAATGTAGACCAGAGGTACTGATCATTCAATCTCAAGCCAAGGGTGCCAAGTTCTGTGTTCTGGCCATTCCAGGTGAGTTTGTTGAGAGGTGTGGCATATGTGCATCCATATGTGTTTGACCCTGAACTTTTGTGGTGAGCAACGTAATCATTGAACACAGGGTCTGAGGACAATGGCACATTACCTTGATACAACAGAAGGTTTCCCGACTACCCCTCTTAAGGCTTAATACAAATCATTGTGTTAAGAGGAGGAAGGAAGTGAGAAAAATGGATGTACTCCTGCTGGGGGACTGATGTCAATAAATCATGCCAGGCTTCTTTCAAATGTTGCTCTTCAACACTAAGGAAATTAATATAAAAGATATGTTTCCTGAGAGTCACAAGGCTCAGGAGGAAGGCATGAGGAATTTGTGGACCTATTTCTAGATCCTTGCCAATGCACTTTACGATCCGTGTTCTCCTCCATGAAGTACTGATTTTCTCCTGACTTAATTAACAGAAATACAAAAATGAGGGGAAACCGTTTCAATAATAATATAATTGGAGAGAGGCAATGCAAACATACGCATGAATAAAATGAATCACAAAAGTCATATGAAAGTTTGGATGGAGAAGACTGGGGAAAAGATGTTATAGAAGAGAGGCTATTTCCTCTTGGTTGAAATTACATGTGGTGGGCTGGTAGGGAAGTCATAGACATCTTGGTTTTAGGTTGGTAGTTTTCGTGCTGGCTCTGAGTTTAGATGCCTCCATTCAAATCCCAACATTTCCAGTTACTTCCACATGACCTTGGAGAAGGCAATGAACCTCTTTTAAGAAAAAAAAATTTTTATAGTTTATTTATTTATTTTTGAGACAGAGACAGAGCATGAACGGGGGAGGGGCAGAGAGAGAGGGAGACACAGAATCTGAAACAGTCTACAGGCTCTGAGCTGCTAGCACAGAACCCAAAGCGGGGCTCGAGCCCACGAACTGGGAGATCATGACCTGAGCCGAAGTCGGACGCTTAACCGACTGAGCCACCCAGGCACCCCACAATGAACCTCTTTAGGGCCACTTACCTCATCTGTTAAATGGTACCTATTTCATTGGACCTTTGTGAGAACTAAAGGAAATAATATAAAGCTTGTCAAGTGCTTAGCTCCATGCCTGGTAAATGCGAGCTCTTGATAAATGGTAGCTATCAATATTAAGTCATGCTTTAGGAGGAAATATACAAAAGAGCTTGGCAAGGGGTCTGTATTCTTCCTGGAGGCTATAAATGTAAAGACGACACACCCTATGGTCTGTTTTCCGGGCTTAAGCTGTAACTGTCATTGTGTCAGGAGGCATCATTTTCCCCACCTTTCCCTCATTTTCTGGCCTATGTCGCTGACCCACTTTGGTTTTTTTAATCTGGATTCAGAATCAAAGTGGTTTAATACGCATCTATGATCTTTGCTGTGCATTTCACATACTAACTAATGAAAACCTCAAGTTGATTTAAATATACACATATATATGATATATATATACATATATACGCATATATATATGATATAAAGGAGGAATATGCAAGAATTTATTTCTAAAATTTAATATATATGTGATATACATGAAGGCATGTGCGAGTAAACATAACATCTTAATTAAAAATGGGGCAATCTAAGTGGCTATATCCCAGAATGAGTCCCATGGACTATTTTAGCAGTTTGGTCATCTATATTTTCTCTCCTCCAATTTCATGGATTAAGGATTTAGGGATCAAAGCAACAGTCATGCAGTGATATAGGAATCAATGGAATTGATTTTTTAAATGAATATTCTCATAGGTTTACAAACAATTAGTATGTTCTAAATGCATGGTGTCCTGGATTTAATTTTTTTGTTTGTAGTATTTTCTGGATCCATAGTTGCAGATCGTTTTCTGTGAAGTACTTGTGAATTCTTTAGGATGAACAGTGAGAGAAGCATATAAATTTTTATTGTATGTCTTAAATTGCAAAATGAGTTGTTAAAATTAGGTCTAGCCGCATATGTAGCTCTTTAGTAACTCTTGTAAACTTAGTTGGAATGGAAGGAAAGTTGCTTTTGGAAGATCCAAAACGTCCAATTATACCACTAAACTTCCTCTTACTGTTTATGTGTTTAAGAACAACAAATGCTAGAAAAGTGTTCTTGGAGCTATTTGGACATTTTTGTATTTTAATTCAGAGAGCAGACTATTTTGAACTCCACACCAAATCGTCATGGTTCTCAAAAGGAAAGGCATAGCAATGTACTGCTCTTCCATGGACCAAATAAATCCTGAAGGAAAATATTGGATCATTCTGTTTATTCCTGTGTCAAGAGTTTATTGATCGAGCGAGCTCTCCTGTAGCTCAGGCAGCCTTTGATCTGCCAGGGAGAAATTGGGTTTGGGATTTTGGCGGAAGGGAGGGGAGGAGGTTGGGGAAGGATTTGGAATGTAATGGCCCTTGTTATCTGTAGTGGCCAGAGACACCCTGACACGGGCCATCTCCCCAGCTCCGAGCTGCCGCCCGGGAGAAGCAGAGGCCTGGGGCTGGCTAGTGGGAGCTGAAGGCTGGACTTTGGCATTTTCAGCAGGAGAAGCACTTAGTTAGAGCCGTTGGAGTGATTTCTTGCTGCTAATAGATTTGTTTCTTTAGAGCCAGATAAGTAAAGGAAATGATGACTTTTAAGTGAATAGTTCCCCTGCTTGGGGCTGGTTAGTGTCAGCTAGTCCAGTGGCAGGAAATACCGATGGGTTTTTCTTTCTTTCTTTTTTTTTTTTTTTTGTAGCCTAGTGACAAAAGCCTTTGCTGTCTCCCCTCCCCCTCTCCCCTCCCACCCCCACCTTCTTACCCTCTCTCCTGGCCTACAAAACCCAGACGCCGGCACTTCTGCCTGCTGGTGGAGGGCCAAGGCTTGTCTGAAAGCCGTTTAAGTAATTGCTCATAATTGCACATGTTTCCCCGACTGGGCTTTTACCTCTCCACCCCTGAAATTAAAAGGGGCCAAAGATGTGTGACCTTTTTCTAATGGGATAGGTTCTGGAACAAAGGAATTCAAGGAGGAGGCCCAGGGCCTTTATCAGGGCTCATCTCTGACAGCTGGCCTGGGCCTGGGGGAGAGGCAGGATTGTCCTTTTTCAAGTTGGAGAGGAGCAGGGTCCAGAGGGAATTCCTCCTCCCTAAACCTCACAGCTCCATGTGGTACATTCTGAAGTTCTCACTTTTCTCTCTCCCTCCACTCTGCCTGAATGCAGTATCTTCCCCTGATGCTAAGCACCACTGAATTCTGAAAAGGAGTTGACTGACCACACCCTGTGGCAGCTCAGGAGGTCTGCCTTTCTCTGGATAACTCCTTATCCCTTGGGTAACTCATTTCTCTGAGCCCCAGGTTTCTTATCTGAAAAACAAGGATAAAAGGATAATGTCACCTGTCCAAGGGATTAGAGATAATGATATGCAACGCATAGTGCTTGGCACCAAGGAGTCCAATAAATGGTCATTAATTCCTAAAGATAATTTCTCGATGTCATTTCATTCCCTTTCTTCTAATCTCTTGAGCTGGGGAAAAGCAAATTCTAGGCCTTGAATATTTGGACTCAGATTGGTTAAAATCTATAGAATTCTAAACACAGAAAGGAATTTTAGAATCATCTAGTCTACATTAGAAGTACGTGGAGAGTTTTTCAAACTGTTGATGCCCTAGGCCCATGTCGAGAGATTCTTCCTTATTTGGTGTTGGGTGGTAGGATCTGGGCGTTAGGATTTTTATAAAGAGGTTCAAGTTATTTCAATGTGCAGCCCGAGTTGAGAACAACTGATCTTGTTGAACCACAAATGAGAAACCGGAGGCCAATAGGGATCTGTTTGTTAATTCCTTCATTAGCTCACTGATCCACCCATCTATGCGTGCAGCACCAACTATGTGTCGAGCGTATACTATGTGTCAGGCAATGTTCTAAGCCTGGGAGATGAATTCATGGATTGCTGCGCTTGCAGGAGAGCACCAGAACCAGGACCAAGCCCTGGTAGGGAATACTTCTGATCTATCAACTGCTAGCTTGTTTCTTTGTATCAGTAGAAGTCACACTTGGGACAAGGAAAAACCCGTCATTTGAGATGAATAGCTGATAGGGATTTAAGCCTCTAGACCGGATGATGTCTTCTCCATGCCGAGACTCCTGTGATCATTTCTAACTCCAGACACCACAGAGTGTCTTGGTCTCTGCGTGTCCTGAGCCACTTTCTCTAGGCTGTCCTCTCGTCCTCAAGTTGGCCTCATGTATGAGGGCATAGTTCATGAGCTACAACCAGATTCTGGTCTGGAAATCCTGCTGACACAAACAAAATGGAGACAACGTGAAAATTCTGTGCCTTGGTTTATGCTATTATAGTTAATGATCTGTCAGTATTTCCATTATAAACCCCTATTTTCGGGGATGTATAACCCAGTCATAAACGTTCTCTCCAGGCAGAGCTTTGGCACTTGTGATTTCAGCCTGGGAGCACATGTGTGTGTTGGTGTGTGCATGTGTTTTTACAAGGATATGAGAGAAAAAAATAAGTTAGCCATTTTTAAGCAAAGGATGGTGAGAAACAGGGGGGGAAAGGTGGTAATTGATTGCAGATGGTCTTTTGATGCTGCCAGGACTTGAAAACTGCTGAGTTGCTTTGCCCCCCAATTGGGGATCTGAAGGGTTGAGATGCTATTCTGTGCCTTAATTCTGTGCAAGAAATGTTATATGACAAAGTAAAAATCCACACATGAAGGAGTAAAATATGGACCTGGGTAGTTTCCACAAGAACAGGAATTGACTCGGGTCCAAAGGCTGTAGGGACCAGAAGCCAAAGAATCAGAACAATATGCTGCAAAGACAAATTCCTTTCACCTGAGCTTGGCTCATTCCTTCCATCATCCTCTCTTGCTCTATCCCTAAGTTTAGGGGATGAAGAAGGTATAGCAGGGTCTTCCAGGAACCTGCTTTACTTCGATTTTGGTAGTAGCCATACTTGGTGTGTGGTTGATGGACGATGTTGTCCGTTTTCCCTTCGAATATAGAATTCCAGAAGACTTCTGATAATGTGTATCTAATGAGATTATATCAAAACAGTCATGTGACAGGTACCAGGCTGACCGATGTTGGTTAGAATCCAGGAATCAAACCATCTAGAACACTCCTCAAGTTGTAGACCCTGAAGTGGCTGTTATGTGTTAAAACAAAAGAAACAAAATCTTATTTTGTGAGCTGCATCTCCCACAGTTTTCCCAGTAGGATGCTGTAGTTTAAGAAGGACTGATCTTGAGCAATAAGGAAATCTTCAGAAGAGAAAGTCAGAATCCATTTTGGCCAAAGACATGCCCATCAATCAAAGTGCACAGTGTATGCCTCTCACACAGGAAGCTGCTAAAAACAGAGATGAGGGCTGTATTCCTCCTTACATCTCGAGACCGGGACCTATTGAGAACACAGAAGTTTCTAGACCCATTTTCCCTCACAGTCGTTCAACAACTGTCTATGGTGTATAGCACCATGGATACATATATTTTTTTATCATTAAAAGCTGATTTTGAGATCATGCACCTCAAGAAGTGCTCATCTCCTGCAACTTTCGCCCTCACTCCCTGTACATTGGCCACTCACATCAACTTTGTGTTTCTTGAGCACCACAAGTTCATTCTTTCTCTGAGGCCTTTGCACCACCCCTCCCTGTGCCTAGAATGTTCTTCTCTCCTCTCTTTGCCAGGCTGGTTCTTTATTCTCATTTTAGACTTAGCTCAAATATCCCTTTCCACACAGAGCCTCACTTCATTTTACCCTGTCACTCTTTTCTTTTCCAGGGGTCTGCAAACTATGTCCTGGGGGCCAGAGGTGGCCATCAATCTGGTTTCATGTGGCCTGAGAGCTAAGCATGGCTTTCATGCTTTTTTAAGTGGTTGAAAAAAGCAAGAGAAGATTAATATTTTGTGATATAAAAATTGTATGAAATATGTATTTCAGTGTCTGTAAGTAGATAAAGTTTTACTTGAATGGGGCCAGGCTTGTTCATTTACATGTTGTCCATAGCTGCCTTCATGCTACAGTGGCAGAGTTGAGTTGTCGCAATAGACAATCTCATGCTCATGAAACCTAAACTATTTTTCTCTCGCCCTTTGAAGAAAAAGTTTGCTGAGCTCTGCTTCAGTCTAGTACTGCATTTTAGTTTCTCTGTAGTCCTTGCCCTTGGTTATCAATTATCTTACTATCTGTTTGCTTGCACATTTATTCGTCTGCATGTCCCCACTAGAAGCTCTGGAGGGCAGACCTTTTCTATTTTGTTCACTGATGCCCAGTTCAAGACACAAAATGGACACTCCAGGGGCGCCTGGGTGGCTCAGTTAGTTAAGCATCCAACTTCAGCTCAGGTCATGATCTCAGCTGTTTGTGAGTTCAAGCCCTGCATCCGGCTCTGTGCAGACAACTCAGAGCCTGGAGTCTGCTTTGGATTCTGTGTCTTCCTCTCTCTATGCCCCTCCCTTGTTCATGCTCTGACTCTGAAAAATAAATAAATGTTAAAAGAATTTTAAAAAAAGGATACTCAAAATGTATGTGCTGAATGAATAAATAAATGAATAGATACAGTTTTTGCACCAAATGATTGGCTCTGAAAATTAAATTGGCTCATTCATCCCTCATTCATTCAGTAACTAACTACTGAGTGCTTACCATGTGATAAGCATTTGTACCTTTGTCTTATCCATTCATTTGCTTTCATGAAGGTTGATGTATCAAGACTGCTTCCTTTCCTGGGGGCTGTGGAGTTAGTGCCCTTGGGCTTGGCAGACTTTTCAAGTCATCAGACAATTCTGTTTTTGTCTGATGAGGCGGTCCCTCATCCTGCCGCATTCTTCCCTGACAGCAGCACTAGGGTTGTGCAGCTCAGAGCTCTACGTTGCCTCCTGGGGGTGACCTATCCACTCTCCCTCAGGGAGAAGCATCAGTTCTATTTCTGCTCATTCAGGCAAAACGTTTGCTTCTGCTTGTGTCCCAGAAATCCTCCTGTCCCCACATTCCCATTCATCTGGGTTTGCCCTGCAGCCTCCCACTCACACCTGCGAATCTCATTCACGTGGCATTGGATTCATCATTACTGGCCTGAAAGCATTTTCCTGAACTCAAACTATGGGTTCCAAGAGAGAGGAGGGCAAGAGGCTGGGGGTCCACAAGCTTTCAGCTTTCCCCCTCCTCCTTCCTGCCTTCTCTGCAGATGAGTTTCTGGGAAAGATTCCCTGTGCGCTTTTTCTGGAGTGGATGATTAGTTTAGTAATGGCATTTGTAGTAGGAGGATGTAACAATCTACCTTTACATATTATATATCTCAATTCCTGGTGACATAGGAAGATAATTACCCTTCCTGATTTTATGCAGCAATTGATGATCAGAATAAGATGTTGAAAGATCTCAGGTTCAGACATAAAAGAAAGGATGCAGTTCATCTTTAAAGAAGCCTATCTCCTTCCCTCATGTGTTAGGATAAAATGCCCATTTTTATACTGATCTAGTTTGCAGTTGTAGTGACTGTATGATCTAGATTTTGCAGGCCAGCTCTACTTTGAGATGTATTTTCTCATTGTAAAATCATGAACCCCAATATGCAGTTGGTGAGTCTGGTCACTCCATCTTTGAGATTTTTAAAAAATGCTTATTTATTTATTTTGAGAGAGAGCAGGGGCAGGGGAGGGGCAGAGAGAAAGGGAGAGAGAAAGAATCCCAAGCAGGCTCTATCAGCACAGAGCCCAACACAGGGTTTGAACTCATGAACAGCAAGATTATGACCTGAGTTGAAATCAAGAGTCGAATGCTTAACTTACTGAGCCACCCACGTGCCCCCATCTTCGTGATTTTAATAGGAAAAGTTGGTCTATTTTGACACCCTTTTCAGCACTTTCTGGGTTGTCCAGGTTTCCTCTGAACAGTAAGGAACTGTTCAGCCAGGGTGGATGATGGCCAGAGGAGTTGAGGACAGCTCTTGGACAGGGCTGATGGGGGAACTGAGATAAGATGAAACTGACCTGTCATAGCTCCCTGATTTATCTGATTAAGAATCAGAGACTATGTCTCATGTGTTATATACATCTCCCTTCTTGGTTCTTACTTTAAATATGAGCCTGTTCATGTTCCTACAGAGCCTCCAAGAACACCAGAGTAGAAAGTTCAAATAAAGGGTAATGCCATTATGTTGGCCACCTGGCAACCCCAAGCACTGAGAAAAGCTCCAGGCCCATGTGGGTGCTTCATAAACATCATTTAACATTTAATGGAGGGAAGAGACTAGTAAATGTGCTCTTGGTTGGCAAGAAGATAGGGAATCTGATCCCTTCCGTCTAACATTTAAGCTCTGCTTTTTCCACACACAAAAACACACATAGCCAGAGAGAATAGATGAGGCACATATAAGAGATTCAGGAAAGCAATTCATAAGGAAAAAAACAATTCCTGTTTTTGTTGTTAAATGGGCATTTGAAATACCAACCCTACAGTACAGAGGTGGATACATCCTGACATCATTAAATGCAAGGTCTGAAAAATATACTGGCCAGTTAGGTTTGGACAAGGGCAAAATAAGAGAGGGTCTGGCTCCCTTTCTCTTCTCAACCGCTATGCCTTGTTCCTAAGATACCAGGTCTCTTTAGAACAGAGCATCTCAAAATCTTAAGTACATATGTATCACCTGTGGGTCTTGTCAAATATACATGCAAGTTCACCATGTCTCCAGGAGGGCCTGAGAGGTTGTGCATTGAGCGAGTGTCTAGCTGATGCCCATGCTGCTGAGCCACAGTCCACACTTTGAGTCATGAAGCCTTGGAGAACAAGTCCTTGAGTCTAAATTACTTGCTTCCTCTTGGCCTGAGGTCCAATTCACTCCCTGGGGCAGAATTCTGAAGTGGGAGACATTTTCCTTGGGCAGGAGGGTTTGAAATGTGTTCGCCTGCAGTTTGGGCTCCTGATGAGTCTGCTTTTGGGGTTCCTCATAAGCTAGTTGTCCTCCTCAGCTTCTAGTGGGACTGAGATGCTCTTCTGCCTTTCTTGGTTCTTCTGCATGCTGCATCCCCATCACACCCCCCTGGTCATAGGCTGATAGTGGGAGTTGTTCACCCCAGGAAATGACTTTGCCTGGCTCTGAAAGCTGGGCAAATCCCTAGCGTTTAGGCCTCAGTTTCCTCATTTGTAAAATGGAGAAAAGCATACCACCTAGGTCATCGTGTTTTTAGGATTCGGTGAGTTAATCTGTGTGACAAGCTTAATCCGGTGCCCACCTCAGAGGTAGCCCTCAAGGACTGCTGGTTTGTACTGTCACAGGCACTGATCTCTGCCTCTCTCAGGGAGCTGATGGGGGTGCTCAGGAGGGATGCAGTTGTTGTTTTTGTGGCCAAGTTTTTGTTGTAAACTTTGGTCTTCAGGAACACATTCAGGCTCATTGTGATCGGAAGATTATGAAGTGAGCAAGCTCTGGGGGCAAAGGACAGAACCAGTTCTGTTACCTCAGGTAATCTCAGGTGGCAGCTTCTGCATATGGACACCTGGGGAAACCAAAGACACTCTCAATCATCTCAGCAGTGTCCACAAAACCACTACCACTGCAGCTATGGAAGTAAGCCTCTTACTCTCTCCCGGAAGAGCTGGCCAGTGCTCCATAATCTGATGACTGGGTCTTACAGATGAGCCTGCTGAGCTCTGCTTCTGCTGCTCTCATTACTCTGGACCACTTCCTCACTCTGACATGGCTTCTCTCTACCCTCCTTCCCTCATGCCTTCTGCTAGCTTTCTCTGTGCTGGTCTCCTGGTTCTGCTGCCATTCTTCTACTTATTGCCTCTTTTCCTCCATCCTGAGCTTAAATTTTCCCAGAGACCATGTGATCAGTTTAGCCAAATCCTGAGTGGAACTCTCCAGTAAGCTATATGATCTGCTGACCAGCATGTAGTCCAATCGGCTGTGGCCAGGACCCTAGGGTTATGAGGTACAAGTCGTGACAGTCCTTTCTGATTGTATAACTGCTATAGGCTGTCCCATGAAAGCCATTTAGGATGCTTTCAGCAGAAAATCTGATTCAAGTGCCTTACGAAATAAGGAACTATCTATCTAATATAAGAAGTCCAGAGGTAGAGTGGTTCCTGGGTGGGTCACCATTGGTTGCCTGCCCAAACCTATTTTTCTCTTCTCTCCCACTGGAAGAGGCTGGATTTTGTTTGCTTGGGAAACTATGTGGTTAGGAGAGATTTCCCTTTCCCTATAGCCATGGAAGTGGATTTTGATGAGTTTCTTTCTGTTCTTTCTGCCAGAGATTGGTTTAGGTAGGGACAGTGACTCACTGTCATGTCTAACCAATAAGACATACTTCTGGGAAAAGTTTTATTGTTCTTAAAAAGCCGTGTGTGTTAACATTCTAACTCAGCAATCCCACTCCTAAGGATTTACTTGAGAGAAATGAAAACAAACATCTATATAAAGATCTGTCTGTGAATGTTTACAGCAACTTTATTCATAATAGTTAAAACTGGAAACAGCTCAAATGTCTATTAACTGGTGAATGGATAGACAAATTGTGGTATATCTATACAATGGAATACCACTCAGCAGTAAAACAGAACAAATCACTGACATATGCAACAATATAGATGGAGCTCATATGCATTGTGCTTAGTGAAAAAGCCAGACACAAATGGCTGCTTTAATGTATGATTCCATTTCTATGACATCCTTGCAAAGGCAAATTGTTATTATGTTTTTCCTTTTCAGATTTTTATTTAAATTCTAATTAGTTAACATCCAATTCAAAATTGGTTTCAGGAATAGAATTCAGTGATTCATCACTTACATACAACACCCAGTGTTCATCATAACAAGTACCCTCCTAACACCCATTACCCATCTATCTTGTCCTTCACCCACCTCCCTCCATCAATCTCAGTTTGTTCTCTCTCTTTAAGAGTCTGTTATGGTTTATTTCACTCTCTTTTTCCTTTTTTTCTCTCCTCCCATATGTTCATCTGTTTTGTTTCTTAAATTCTACATATGAGTGAAATCATATGATATTTTTCTTTCCCTGACTTATTTTGCTTAGCATAATACACTCTAGCTCCATTCACATTGTTGCAAATGGCAAGATTTCATTCTTTTTGATGGCTGAGTAATATTCCATTATATATATTATATATATAATGTAGACACACACACACACATATATACATACATACACACCACATCTTCTTTATCCATTCATCAGTCAGTGGACATTTGGACTCTTTCCACAGTTCAGCTATTATTGGTAATGCTGCTATAAACACTGGGATGCATGTACTCCTTTGAATCTCTATTTTTACATTCTTGCAAAGGCAAATTATCAGGACAGAAATCAGATTAGCGGTTGTGAGGTGCTGGATTGAGAGGGGAGATTGAAAACAGACATGACAGAACTTTCTGGCATGGTGGAAATGTTCTACATGTTGGTTGTTATATGACTATATGCAATTTTCAAACTTATCAGGTTGTACACTTAAAACTGTTGAATTTTACTGTATGTAACCTATATAGCCACAAACCTGACATTAGAAAAAGCCATAAGTGAGAGAAGGCTGGCCCATTTAGCCCTCTAGACAATGCCTTCAACTTGTTATTTGAAGCTGCAGTAGCATCTTGGCACCATGAGGGGGGGTATACTGGAAGGGAAAACCTGCATTGGGGATGGTGGAGTGGAAAAGACTGTTGAGCTGCTGAATTAACCAGCCCTAGAAAGACCCTACCTCTGACTTCTTGTCATTTGAAATTATTAACTCCTTATTGTTTAAGCTAGTTGAATCAGTCTTTCTGCCCAAAGCATCTCATCCTAAATGACTCTGATGTTTGTGCAAAGAACTGCCTGCACTAGCACTTTCCATCATGATGGGAAGAAACTCTGTCAGGTATCATTATACATCTAGGACAATAAGCTACAGATACTGTGGTGATTCATGATTTTTATGTCCTGAATATCTAAGACTGTACTTCCCACTTGTTACTACAAAAGTTTCTAGTATAGCTGCTTTCCTTAGATGTCTGAAGAAAATATATTACAGATGCATGAATAACGTTTTCCCATTATGAGTATGGGGGGCCTGCAGCTGTTGGCTGGTAATTCTCTGGAAGCCCAGAGAGCACAGAAGGACTGAACTTTCCAAAGTAGCCTGAAAACCACTTGGTATTGTTTATCAGAAGACAAACAGCACCCCTGTTTATCTTCTGATGGAGATGGCTTCTAGGCTGAGGACTGAGTTGAGAGGAACATGTGTTAATGTATTCTGATTAAGAAGGTGGATGTTCCTGGGGGAAGGTAGAGGTAGATCTTTGGTTGTTAAAGACTTACTTAGAAAAGTAAGCTATGATATTCAGCCAACATGATTCTGGAATTGAGTCCAGAGAGTTTTCTTCTGGTTTCAGAAGAATATATGTATAAATAACTCAAAGCTACAGATGCTAATAATGACCGAGGTAGGACCTGACAGTCTGGGGTAGCACCTTGTATATATGTGGCTCCAATTACTAGACATACTTTTGTGTCAATAATCCTATTTTAGGACTAAAGGGAACTCTACATACCACTTAGTTCAGTAAAAGCATAAAATTCTTCCAGGTGACCAAAGCCGTCTTTTCCTTTCTCTCTCCACCCCTCTCCATTTCATGCCTCCTTCCTTTTTTATTTTCACTTGGTAGGTCTACAGTGTCTCTGGTTTTCTAGCACTCCCAGGATAGGCCTGGCCTATCTGGGCAGTAATTCATCTTAAGAGCCTTTCCAAGTCTCCTCCCCAACCAAAGCACCCAGTTTTACACATCTGATGCCTGAAAAATTTTCCATGGACTGGCTTTTGGCTCCTTACATTTCAAACCTGTTTCTCCAATTACGTTCTTGGGGTATGGGGTTCAGTAGGCCATATTCAGATTATGATATGACCTCTGGCCCTATACTGTTGTCTTGATGCAGAGCAAGTCAGCATAATGGGTAGAGGAGCATTCTTGGAACTATGTCCTACACTGGGATGGCTAGTAATGCTGTAACTATCCATGGGAAATATCTGCGAACCAGAAATGTACCTCCAATTTAACTTCTTAGCTAGATCCCCAAAATGCCTGTAGCCACTTCTAAAACACCCAAACTGAGGGTAAGTGTGGCTGAAGGAAAGCCAAAATGAAAATATATAATGGACTTAAGCCAATTGCAGTTAAAATATTACACATTTGCACGTTGCATAAAACACAACTATGCAAGCTCTTTGCTAAGTTCCCTCCCAGGGTCTTGGAAAGTATCTATTCTAGGAAGGTGTTCCAAGGTTTAAGCTTTATTAATTTAAGGTTCATCCATTTCTGATTTAATTAAACTGTGTCATTTGAATTCTGCCTGGCCTAATGGTGAATCATTGTGTGAAACACATGTGCTGCTCGCACATTAGGGTCTCAAAGAATGTTTGTTGAGTGAATGAATAAGAAAATGGATTAGTCCATTATAAGTTTGAGCTGGCCTGAAGAACTAGGAGGCATGCTATGTGTAATTCACAAATATTTGTTTGTTTTCTTTCTTTCGTGTAAATCCCCCTCTGCATCCAGGTTGTAGGTTGGGAATTAGGAGTTAAACTAGTTAGTTTATGAGACTATCAGTGGATATTCAGAGAAATTGGAATATGTTGACCCTCTTATCACAAATATAAGTAGAACCTAATCAGCTCTGGTTGAAAAGGGGCCCAGAAAGGAGGTTTACTTGGCTGTAGTGAGCAGAGCAAAGGTGCTCTTTTGAGAAGTCAAAACTGAGTTCCGAGTCTGACTCCAGTTCCCAAAGAAGCCAAATGGAAATGGTCATGTAGAACAACATAGTGTAGAACACTGTCCATGATTGGGTGAAGTTATCTATAAACTGGTGGAAAGGGAAGAAGTGAAAACCAGTTCATTTACTTTGAGACAGTTCTGACAAACAGCCCACAAGGCTCTGTGGCAGCAGAGAGGCTGAGGTGAGGTGGGCAACCCCAAACCATGCTCTTCTGCCTCCTGGACACAGCGCCTCCTGCCCTCATGACCTGCGCCGTGTTTGATTTTCCCCATTTCCAAATCTGGCTGGTAGTTCCCAGAGCCTCCATCCTGTAGCTCTGGCTACCCCCGACCCCCTCACTTGGCACATAGCTGTCATGGATGGCTGCCCATCTTCTTCTCAGTGACGTCCATCTCCAGCTTGATACAGAACTTCCTCCTACTGCCACCTGTCTCCTCTCCAGCCCCAGCTTCTAGACACCTCTTCAGAACTCTGCACCCGATGCTCTAGTTTGCTGCAGGCACCCTCAGAGTCACTTCTCAGTGCCTTTGCTCAGTCCTTTGTTCCTCTGTCTGGAAGGCCCAGACCGTCTGTGTCTCCAGGGCAGGACCCACACAGTTTTGAAGTCTCACCTAACATAGCAATCCCTCCTGGGCGTCTTTGCTGCCCATGTCCCCAAGTGCTCACTGTCTGTGCATTTACAGACTGCTCTGTGCATGATCTTCCTGTCCCCAGGGCTGGATATACAGTAACTGCTCTTAAAGTGCTTTTGCTATATTGTTTGAGAGTGTTCAGTTCTGTGATAGAAGGAAGCAAAGGGAATGGATGCAACTCTTTAAGATGTGTTAAGCATAGAATAACCAGTTCTACGAATTAAGTACAGCATATTTATGTGAATGCACACAGAAAGGGTGGACTAACTAATTGCCAAATATTCACGATACGTTGGACAAACAGAAGGTACTGAATATTTATGAGGTCTTAATTTGGCTACTCATTGACACACCTATTTTGGCCTGTGTGTCCTCTACTCAGAAAGTACAAATATAATCTGTGGCTGCTCAATAGGCTAATTGCTAAGCTACAGCTATGGTCAAATAGAATTACTCTGATAGAGCTAATATGTGCCCTTGAATCCAGTCACCTTCACCTCGTCGGCCCTCTTGCCCGTACTAACTCTGATCCTCACGCCATTTTCATCCGCAGGGAAGGCAGAACCCAGAATTCAGGTCATGTAGTTTCTCCCCACCTGTTTGCACTCTAGCCTAAGTGTGATAACTTACACCATATCCTTTTCCCTTGCTTCTCGCTATGTGCTTTAAATTCACTTAATGAACCATATTAATACAGTCTGAGAGCCTTTCTGTTCCATGACCCCTGGGAGAGCTTGCCTGGTAGTGTACTTAGAGGCTACCATTATGTCAGGGTAGTTTCTCACCCCACACTGCTTAATAAATATTTAGTTAACGAGGGATTCTGTGAGGGAACACACCGTAGAATTCAGAGTTGTCTTTCAAGGCCTCACAGGCTCTTTCTTAGTTCCACCTACCATAGGCAAAAGAACCATGACAACCTGACTCCTGTTGGTGCCTTTTCTGCTTCCAAGATGATCTCTACCTTTCTTGGGTGGGGAGGGTAAGCTCTTGCAACCATAAAGGCAGGGAACACAGATTGGAAGCAGGTGGATTCAGTACGAAGAATGAGGACAGAAGGACGAAGTGGGAATGCATGGTAGGTGGGGATGCCGTTTCCCAGAAGATGGTCGGGATAAGGAATAGTGGTTTAAACATCCGGGTAAGTGGAACAGATCAGGGAAGATATAGAGAACAGGTGGGATTGGAAATATGACTGGGAGTGTCACCTACAGGAGGGGGTTTGAACAGGTTGACAAGGGATATTGGGCACTGGTAATGTGCTGGGCCAGTGTGGAAGTTAGTTCTGGGTTCGTATGAATTTAAGAGGGCTTTGTGGGGAGGGGTTCAGGATTCTTTGTTTCATGAATTTACAAAGACAGACAGTTTCCACTTTCTTGGTGTTTTGCTTCTGTTTGTGATAGATTAATTCTCCGTGTGCACCTCACTTATTATTTTTTTTAATGTGTAGGTTCCTTCTATGTTGTTCAATATGTGTTTAAATGATACAGATCACCCTAGTCTCCTTTCTTAAATTAGTTCCTTGAAGTATAAATAAACGAATAAATATTCAAACAATTAAATGAGATTTCCTTCTATTGATGGTCTGTGACCATTCTGAAAAATAACATCTGCCCTCTACTTGGCTCCGGGGGATTTTATGAGCATTAATGACATGTCTGAAAAGCGTTTCATTTCCTTGGAAACGAGCTTAACAAAGTGTTTTTCTCTCCACAATGATATAACAAGCCACTCACGCTGTGCTCCTGATTTATAATAATTGAAACTTCGGTTGCTAAAATATTTAAGTAGTTTGATGGCAGCTCAAACTAAAATTTTAAGTATTTTCATATCTCCTATATTTTTTCGAGGTGGTAGATAGGTAAGTGGCCTTTTCATGACTTAAGAAAAATTCTGTATTTATTCTCCCATCAGATTTTAACCAGTCCTTACATCAGTTCACGAGGTCACGGACTTGGCCTGTTTTTCATTTTGCAAACATCTGGATTCATAGTAAATGATTCATGCAGCCTGATACATAACTGCCCTCTTTTTGCTCTCTCTTATTATCACTTGTGGAATTCGATTTACCTCCTACCCTGTGAGCAATTCTTTTATTTGGAACAATTTCCTCAGTTATACACGTCTCCAGTTCATGGGATAACCAGGATTAATTTGTCCACTGTAATGGAAGGTGCGATCTGGAATGGCTTTTCTCATTTTTAGGTAGAAAAATCCATGTCATCCTTACAATACACACTGAAAGGCTGACAGGACACAGGCCCAGGGGAGAAGGTTGCATACAGGATAGAATGGAGGAAACCAAGTTGGAATTTTTAGATACGTGCTCCTGCCTTCCTTTTCTTCTTATCCTCACCACCTGAAAAGTTACATGATTATTAATAGTCCTGCCTGTCTTTTAACCTTCATGAGAGCAGGGCTGTATCACTGCTGATACCTATAACTATACCTGGGACAGTATAGACACTCAATGAATATTTGAGTTAATCATTGAGAGGTCCATCCATCCATTGGTAAGTAAAATAAAAATTATAGATACTAATATTTGCTATTTGTTGAATGCCTCTGTACTATGTTAAATAGTGTCTCCCCAAAATTCATGTCTAACCCAGAAACTCAGAATGTGATCTTACCTGGAAGTAGAGTCTTTGAGGATGTAATTAATTAGGTTAAGAGGAGATCACACTGGATTAGGGTGGACACACAGAGAGAGACACAGGGAAGAAGGCCATGTGACAATGTAGGCTGAGACTGGAATTAAGCAGCTGCAAGCCAAGGAATGCCAGGGGTTGCCTACAAGCTAGGAGAGAGGCATGGAACAGATTCTCCCCGAAGGAACCACCTCTGCTAACCTATTGGTTTCCAACTTCTGGCCTCCAGAACTGTGAGAGAATACATTTTGGTTATTTTAAGCCACCCAGTTTGTGGTACTTGTTATGACAGTCCCAGATAACTAATATAATCTCTCTTGTGACAAGCCCTGGGAAAACATCTTAAATGATAATTGCCAACTTACAGATAAGGAAACTGAGGCTCAGAGAAGCTGAATATCTTGCCAGTAGGTAACTGAGCCCAAGCCAGGTCTTTGCACTTAGAAAGTGTGCTCTAAACTGTTGCCATGCTTGGCCAGTTTGGAGTCAGGTTAGGGTGATTGTAAATTTAAAGGTAGGGTCCTTACCTTAAGGTCATTCCATGGCTGCTTTTACCAAGTTAGATGAGAAAAAGCAATATGGAGAGGAGGTTATGTACCTTTTTTATTAGGAGGTTTGTCCTCAGTGGAGTCAATAGGAATGTAAGTCAGCCAGAAACCAGAGAAGGTGCTCACTGGAGTTCCAGAATTTCTTCTAAATCTGTGATTCCATTAGCAATGGTGCTCTCCCCCCAGATGGCTAAGGCTTTGAAAACTATTTAGCAATATCTACTGAAGTTGAACATTTGCATGCATATGTCATGACCCTGTAATTTACCCCTAGGCGTATATAACCAACTGAAATGCATACATATGTTTACCAAAAGACATATTTAAGAAAGTTCATAGGAGTGATACTTGCCTCAAGCTAGAAACCATTCAAATGGCCATCAGCAATAGAATAAAAAATAAATTATAGTATGTCCATTCAAAGGTAGATTCTACACCAATAAGAATAAATAGTGTCATGTGCAAACAGTATCTCACAAAGAAAACATTGAGTGAAAGAAGCCAGCTAGAAGAGAATACATATTGAATTATTTCACTTCTATGCATTGCAGAAATAGGGGAAACTAAGCTATAGTTTTAGAAGTCAAGATCGTAGTTTATCTGTGGATGGGTGATAAAGTACTGGTAATGTATTATTTCTTGATCTGAGTGCTGGTTATACACTGTCCTCAGTTTCTAAAAAAAAAAAAAATAAGCTGTGTATTTTTGATTTGTGTACTTCTCTATGCATAGACAATACTTCAATGAAAAGTTTTAAAAAGTAATGTTTAAAAAGTTGCAAAAACTTTCTGCCATTTTGCCTCCTTCACTGGAATGATTTTCCAGCCACCTGGGAAGAATTGCTCTTGGTAGGTTGTACTCTACAGTTACTAGAGAGTTTTCAAACTACTCTTTATTCTGTCCTTAAACTATCGTCTGCAGAGAAATGGGCCTTGAACATCTCTGTGCTCTTAAGGGATGAAAGATCATTTCCTAAAGCAGCTCTACTGCAAGGGGTCCTTCCAGTCTTCTTCCCGGTGCAAAATGCAGTGCATGTTTTCAGTGAACTATTAAAAGAGAGATGTCTCCTGGACTAAGGAAATAACTTTAAAAACTTTTTTATCATTGTAATTTTGGAAAAAAGTTAGGTAAATAAAATTTCAAAAGAGTATATGCCTTCCCCATTTTTTCAACCAGTTACGTGGGATTCTGAATTTGATTTACTTGTCTTCTGTCAGCTCCATGTAATATGGTGGTGGGAGAGGTGAGGGAGAGCCATCTGTTCCTCCCCACTCACCCCCAACAACTATTCCATGTACTCTTGATTGTATTAGGAAAGCAAGTCACTCCATAGTTGGAGATGTAGAATGACAAATGACAATGGGCTTTAATTCGCATTAGTGGATTCAAGTGGGCTCTGAGTGTGGAGTCTTTCCAGATTTTGATAAGATGGATGACATTCAGAATGCTGGTTGCCTAAAACAGAGGAATAAGGCACTGACAGAGAGAAGCCAGAATTCAAAACCATCCATTTCAAAATTATGCTATGTAGATGGATGTAGGACAAAGAGGTTGAGGAAAAACTCTTGGTCTTGAATAAAGTGGTAGAGTTAGATGTTTGTCAGTGCAGTTCTGATGCTATAAGAATATTTCACATCTAGAAAACATTCTTGGCTTAGTATAAGAGAAATATCACCTTAAATGAGCTGTGTTCACAAGACTGGCTCCTGAATCCCTAGAACCCAACCCCACTGCATCTCATTGTCTTCTTGCCTGTCCCCTAGTGGATTTGCCCTTCCATTCTGGCACCTTGCTACTTGGCTACCATCTTAAGGCCGCTTATTAACCTCATGATGAGTGGATCCCTTTTTGGCTGAGCCACTGAATTTTCCTATCAGGATCCGCCCAGAATTGTCACAGTTTGAGTACTGGAAGTCCTGTCTCCTAAGAAACCCTTCAGACCTAGGGAAACCAAGATGGTTGGCCACCCTTGTGCTGCTGGACAGGGCCTCTCTGATTATCCAATCTTGGTCTTTCCTGGCTTGGTTCTTGAGATTTGGTAAAACAAGATAGGAACAAAACTCAATAGAAATAGGAGCTTGAAAGGACTTTAGTTTGAGACATGGCCTTTGGAGTCCCGAGTGACTTTGTGCCTTTGGGTCACAAGTTATGGATATGATTCCTACTTTTCTGAAGCTCATCTTGTCTGTGGACAAAAAGGTCCTACCAAGCAAAGTGTTTCTATGATTTTGATAAGATAAGGCATGTAAAAGTGCTTGGCTCACAGTAGTTGCTCAACAAATATAACTTTATTTACAATCAGTTTCTTTTTTTTTTTTTTCTTCCTTACTCATGTTGTTCTCCTTCGAACTCCCATACACATTGTTTATACTTTCTTGGTGGTACTTCTCTGCATTGCAGGGTAGTATGGAAGAAGCTTTAAAATGACATATCTCTAGTTTCAAATTCTGGTCTGGTCAGTTTCTAATTATGGCCCTCAGGGAAGATAACTTCTGACAGCCTTGATTTCCTGACCTGTAAAATGGGAATAGTAATTTATTTCTTAAAAATATGTAAGTGCAGATATTACTGTTGTTTTTGGTAGCCTGTACCATCCCTTCTTATCTCATCTCTCATTTCTACTGTAGCTCTGGTTCTGTAGGAACTGACACTCATACTGCCAGTACCCCATAAGTTGTGTCTCTGCTGTTTAGCCTCTAGTCTTATTTAGACTACACTAATACAAACAGAAAATGAGATATATGGAATTTTAAATGGAGTCAGATACTAAATTATTAGATACTCTGATTGAGGATAACAACATAAAAGAGTTTGAACTTTCAGAGATAGAACACAGATTTAAAAAGAAGAGGCTGTCTAATGACCTTGCCATGACCTGCAACTTCCATATGAATTTGGGCTATGTTTTCAATTTATTTAGTAGTAGAATGCAGTGTATTACCCTATCAAATACTCATCATTAGTTATCTCTATCTTCACGACTTTGTGCCATAGTAGGTTATGAAAATCTATTTAGTGCGCAAATTCAAATGTTTTCTTCCAAGAATGTGGCTTAGAATTCATTCCTGTCATTAAGCCCATACATTGTTTTCTGGGCTCTTAATGATGTTATGGTTCTCTTACTCCTAAACAGTTTATTTAAATGTACAAGGCATTATGTGTGTTATAAACTTGAAAATGATGCAGTTTGTGTCTTTAAGGAGCTATAGCTTAAATGAGATGAAAAACTAAATGCAGAAATACTTTTGTTGAATGTCCATGTGACACATACATTAGATATACCATCTCTAATCATCCCTCCAAAATGTATATAAATCTTGGGTTCTTTGTAGAGCAGACACCCAAAAATTTGAGGTGGTTTACAATTTTATTTAAACCTTGAGGTGGATTACAAAAAATATTCCAGGTATAAACTATATGGTTAAAAGAATCCAGGGAGAGACAAATAGAGCTAGTTTGTGATAAAATAGTTCACAGGAATGTATCCTGTATGGTTCTGTGATGCTGCTTGAAGTGGATTGAATATTTGATTTTGAGTTTCCTAAAGACCAATGTGAGAAAGAAAAATAGGCCTGGCTTCAAGAGTTGTAGTATCCTAGAGACCAGATTGAATCAGTTAGGAGAAGTACAGTTTTTCTGGAGACTTGAAAGAAAATCCTACCATTGGTCTTCATTAAGATCACACCATAAATAGTGGACATTATTCCAGATGGTACCCTTGCAGTAAAAACTGTGGATAGCTGTTATATGGCTGTTTCTTGTATGGTCCCTCAATATAAGTCTAAGACAAACACCCATCTTACCAAAATAAACAGAAAATAAATATTTGTTGTCCTTCAAACAATTCTCTATGAATATTTTAAACAATATTTTAGATTTGATTTGCTTGAATCAGGATCTTTACATTGCATTGGGTAGAGGTCTTTTACATATTTTTTTGATCTATAGCAGTTTCCATTCCCTTTGCTTTCCTCCTTGCCATTTAATTGTTGAAGAAACAAGTCATTTGTCCTATTCAATTCCCCAGAAGAAACAAGTCATTTGTCCTATTCAATTCCCCACAGTCAGGATTTGGTTAATTGTATGCTTAGAGTTTCACTGAATTTTCGTTTTATCTGTTTTTACATAATCTCTTCCTCCTTATTCATAGCTTCAATTCCTTCATTTGTTTAAAAATATTAAATGTAGCTATCTTTCATTTAGAATCTGATAATATCACTATCTGAAAATGTATGGGTCTGGTTCTATTGTTTGTTGTTTCTGATGACTCTTATTTGTGGGTGCTTGTCTTCTGCTAGATTTTGTGGTTTTCAATTGTGAATTCATGTAAGTTCATATTTGTTGGCATTATTTCTGAAGGAGCTCTGTGAGGCCTGGGTGGAGGGGTGTTTCTCTAGGTGGTTTTCTATCGTCTTTACCAAGTATCTGTGGGTACCACAGACCTGAATCCATCTTAAATGAAATTCTCCTCTAGATTTTTTGGACCACAAAGTGTAATTTCTAGCCACAAATCCCTTTGTGTGGCCCAAGTTGGGTTTTTGAAATCTTAGAGGATTATTTTTTGGTGTTGTGTCTTTTTTAACCTCTGTACAGAGCCAAGGTTTCCTCTGTGCTTGCCATTGCTGGACAGGCTCCCTTTCCATTCACCATTTTCCTAAAGGAATAACCCCTTATGAATTCTAGCTCTATATGGGTGGATCTCCAGTCTGGCTTCCTGTCTTACACAATGCCTGCATTAGAACTCTCTTAGCTCTCTGGTCTCAGCATCAGATTTTTAGTGGGTGAATATTTCACTTATTTTTTACAACCAATTAATATAACTCTATATAATTGAATAACTCACATCTATTATAATCATATAGAATAATATATGATATACTATTATTATATGTCATATAGATAATTATACTTTATAATATTTTATATATGTATATATAATATTAAAATTTTATATATTAAACTTTTCTGTGACCAGTAGATTTTAGGAACTCTAGCCTACCATTTTTCCAAAATAGAAGTTCTTCGCTCTCTGTCTTTAATCAGATAAAGATCTGGTATATCTGTATCTGACCTCAGTCCAAAGAATCTTTTCATACTCTCCTGAGCTACCCTCCTATATTGACCCAAAATATGTTGCTATGCTTCTCTGTTCTCTTGACTACAACACATCTCACTTAACTACCCTTGGCTTATTCTTACAACTAGTGAGAATAAGTTGCAATGGGTGGCCCTGACGTAAGCAAACAGATCTTCAGTTGCCCTCCCTGATTCTCAACTTGCTCTCTGATATCCTCTGATGTTTCAACCGCCATATTGGACTTCTGGATTCTGAAGATTGCCTGAATCCAAGCTTGCTATGATCTTTAGATGCCATATTTGAACAGCCCCACTATCTTCAATAAGGGTCAACTTTTCTCACCTATTTATCTTCCCAGCTACCTCTCCCTCCTCACCCACCTAACCTCAAGCATCCAGCTCCACTTTAGGTACCAGTCATTACTTTTGCTAGCCTGGGATTGCTGAGGTAACAGCATACCTGTGGCCATGCCTCCTTGAGCTGTGACAGAAGTGATATTTGTGGGGAAAAAAATAATACTAGCACAAAATCCTCCTGGAACAATGCAGTTAAAGAATCGCTCTTCCTTGAATTCAAACAAAACTTTATTTGTACCACTCTTACAGCACTCACTCACCTTCCCCTTTATGCTGTACTTGTTTACATAGATGCTTTGTCTTCCTTCCTAGGAAATGAGCTGCATGAGGGTAAGAAATGAAATTGGGCTCAAAAGACCTGTGTTCAAATCCTAATCCTATCATAATCTAGCTATGTGACTTTAGGGAAGTTACTTTAACATCTATGCCTCAATGCCTTTACCTGTAAAACTGAGTTTAATATCCAATTCTTTATTTAAACAGACAACAACTTTGGGGCCATTTGTGTCTAGGAGCTTAGAGGTGATTTTCAGATTTTAACAGAATAAAAGTAATGTAGTACATATATATTATGGAATATCCCAGCAGTTCCCTGTAATCAAATACCGTCCTATTTCTGTGGTGACACATATAAGCATTCATGGTAAATGTGTTAAATAAAAATTGTAATTACACTCATATCGTTTCATTCAGGCCAGTTTTTATCACCAAAAGAGTTAAAAAGTAACTTAGCTTTTAGAAATTTGGCTTTTGTAATTGCAGGTAAAGGATTGTGGGTCTGTATTACTTCTCTCACAGAGATGTTGTAAGGATTAAATAAGATGGTATAAATAAAACCTCCCAGCATTGAGTCTAGTACATATATAGTAAACCCACAAAATTTCACCTGAAGCTGTATTTTAAAGAATGTTTATTTATTTCGAGAGAGAGAGAGCATGCAGGGGGAGAAAAAGAGAGAGAAAGAGGGAGAGAGAGAGAATCCCAAGCAAGCTCTGTGCTGTCAGTGCAAAGCCTGAGACAGGGCTCAACCTCATCAACTGTGAGATCATGACCTGAGCCAAAATTGAAAGATGGATGCTTAACCAACTGAGCTACCCAGGCCCCCCACGTCAAACTAATTTTTGATCACCTAATGAAAATTTATTTGTGTTGTTCACATGGAAGTTGATGATAGGGATATTTTTGTGAATGATAAAAACTTTTTAGTCCCTGGCTTTCCTTTTTTGGAGATTTA
Organism: Proteles cristata cristata; assembly: GCA_017311185.1. NCBI lineage: Eukaryota > Metazoa > Chordata > Mammalia > Carnivora > Hyaenidae > Proteles > Proteles cristata. Next base: position 13,748 of record JAESUZ010001900.1, on the reverse strand, counting down.
TTAGAAAGTATCAGCAGCCAGCCAATTCTTCTGGTCACACTGAGAACCTTTCTGTTAGCTGTGTAAGTCAAGAGCGGGTGACCTATGAATTAAAGTGGTCTGCAGTGTTAGGGGTGCAAGTGACCTTGAAGACCAATTGGCCTGTGGATGTGAACTGTTTTCCAATGCTGGTTATCAGTATTGCCATTTATTCTCTGAGTTTTGTAATTAAGGAGATTGAATTCATAAGTGGAGAGAGATTGAACTTAATTTGTCCAACATATACAGGTGAAGAGCATCTGCATATCACATGGAAGAGATGAATTCTTTTCACAGATGTACTGTGGTGACCATCCCTCTTTACTGAGAACTACTTTCAGGAAAAAATGGAAAACTGTCCCACTTTTTGAGTTATTCAGTTGGTTAAAAAGTATGGCATTTATGGTTTTAAATATGTCCAGTCTTTAAATACTATGCACTTAGTTGTATTATGAACCTAAATACTAAGTAGTTGTGGTACATTCATTCATTTGACAAATATTTGAATTCTTACTGTGCACCAGATCATGTTCTATCTCTTGGGAGTAAGTGTGAACAAAATGAAAGGTTTTGCTCTAATGGATCTTATGTGGGTGGAGAGGGGGAAATAGAAAAAAGTCAGGTGAACGAATAAACAGACCAGGTAATGTCAATCCTTGATAAGTGGCATGCACGTCTATCAGGACTGACACCTGAGTGTTACCCAAAGGAGGATCCAGCCATCTGGACAAAGCATGGAAAAATGAGGGGACAGAAAACACAAAGTCTTAAAGCCAGAGAAAGCTTGGGATGCATAGCAACATGGAAGCATGGTTGGAGGGGAGCATTAGGAGGGGGATGGTGGTCTAGTCACATAATGCTGGTAGGCCAAAAGAAGGAGAAAGGAGTTTCTTCCCCCTAAGTGTTCAGGAGATGGTTGGAGGACTTTGGAGCCTAGGAGCAGGAAAGTAAGGCCCAAAATTCCAGGGGGCGCCAAAAAATTCAATAATTGAGATGTATTATATATTTTTAAAAAATAGAAATCAATGCAAAAATGCACGATGAATAAAATATCACAATTTTAAATAAAGACAGGGTCTGATCCTGCACATAACCAGTGCCGAGTGTGAATTCCTCACCCTTTTCACCCTGGCCCCAGGCCTGCATGGGAGTGAGGTTGGTCTGATTTATGTCTCAGAAAGATCGCCCTGGGCCTCTGTGGAGAGGCCGCCAGCAACACGGGGCACAGAAGGAGAGCAGGATGGAGCCTGTCATGGTAGAACAGGGAAAAGGTTTTGTAGTAAGAGACAGGGTAAGAGAAGCAGAGGGATTCCAGATATTTTTGAGATAGACACCTCAAGCCTTGCCGATTATAATATTGAGATCCATTATCACAACTGATTTTTACGTTCCTTTTTGTGCTTCTGCTGTCTGTGCTTTGTGACATGGAGAGTTAATAGAATGTGCAAGCTTGAGGGCAGATGGCAATGTCCTCACTGTTACCTGCTATGCCTAAATCTATGTTTACTCAGGGTCTTGGTCCTCAGCACAGCTTCTGGGGTCTGTGCTGACATTGGCTTCCTCCTTCAGATCAGGCAGAAAAATGGCTTTTCTTTTTGGCCTCAGGTTCTCCTTGGGGCCCCAGGTGGTGTTCACAGTAAAGCCACTTGATGCCAGAACACTCTTGGAACTTTGGGGCCTGATTATCTCTTGTTCATATTCCACACATCCTCCTTCACAGGGTAAGAGGCAAGAGGCAAGCACTCAGCCCAGACACCTCCTCCTAGCCCTTCCTCAAATTTTCAATCTGTAGAAATAAAGCCTGTTCCTTTCTCACCCTCTCATGGAAGCTATTCTTCTCCTTAGCCTTCTGGTAAGCACACAGCTTATACATGGTGGGGGAGAGATTTCACTGTTTCCCACTGTAGCACAACTTTCACTTTTGGATATGGGCTATGGTCGAAACCTTGCCCATGTAAAAATGGACTCTTTTAAACATGAGTGAGGCAATAGACAATACATTGAATGATAATCTATCATGTTGACAGTAATGGAACAGTTCTCTTTTTTGGTAGAGTTGGGAAATAAGAGGCCCATCCTATGGGGTAGCTGCGAAATGTCTGAGGTAGAGTAAAATGAAAATAGAGTATTTTACATGATTATTTAAATTTTAAGTAATGTTTCTAGTTTCCAATTAGCTTGAAATTGAAAGCCTCACAGTCTTCACCACCTCCTTCTAGGATATTTCTGCTTCTAGAAGGAGAGAGAGAATCAGCAAAGGGCCCCATGGAGCTATCGGTAGATGTGTTTTCCAGCACACTGTCTGGGATGCGTTTTGGTGAGTAGTTCCTGGTATTTATGTGAAAAGGAGTATGACTGGGTCATTCTTTCTTCTTGTTGAGTTTTGCCAGAGGTTGCCCTCACAAAACTTAGAAGAAATGGGGTGTGTAGGAATTTGGGGCCGGTTAAGTTATTTATTTACTTAACCATATTTTAAAGGCTGAAAAGCCACCCATAGAGTCTATGGAATGCATTGTCATAAGAGATCAGTGAGCCAAGTTCTGTGGATGTGTTTTCCAAAAGGCTAGGTCGTTCCGTGACCAGTGATATTTGTAGTTATGATTAAACCTCAGGCCTAAGAAGAGCTTGAATTTAGGGGACAGGGTGCAGAAGCAAAGGTTACAGCCCTTCTCTCCTCAGTCCCAGCCTCTGAGTCCCAAACAATTCCCCAAGCCCTATCATATCTCCTTTGGAATAGAAGCATTGGGGGGAGAGAAAACCATCACAGGAGAGTTGTAAAGACAAACATCAGAGGGTGTTTAGAGGGTGGGTCTGCTGCTCTTCAGAGTAGAATCTAATGTTGTCCTAGACAAGAGACCTAGAACACCAATTGTATGTGAAGACTGACTGTAAACTGTAGTGATGGGATCCTTGTACTGACAGGTACCAGGGCAGCGGAGATTACCTGGAGCAATCCCCTCATTACAAACAAAACAAAAACAAAAAATACATGTGTAACTTGACATATTTTCATTTGTTTGTAAACATAACAGATCTTCAGGGTATCTGCTCTGTAATATGCTCCCACTCTGGAAGTTCATCTTATCTAATACTTACTGCCCAGCCAGTGAGGAAGGGGCTGTCATTGCCCATGTGTTAGGGTATGGAAACCGAGGCTCAGAGAGTTTAAGTCAATTGCTCGAGATCAGAGAGCTGTAATCAAATAAAACATTTAATTCTCCTACCACCTAGGAGTAACTCCTGTTAGCACCTGGCATTTAACGGATATAGAAAAGGACACCCAACCTGTTTAAGTGGCTTGCTTAGCAGTTTTGTTATTCTTGTTCCACAGAGCACTTTTCATGGCTAGTGTCTACTGATTTGGGTAATATTTGTCTCCCCCAGTAGGCAATCAATTCTCTGAGTGAGAAGATTGCTTCTATTTGCTCATCTCTCCATCCCCAGGGGCTGGCTTGTAATGGGTTTGCATCAACATTTCCAAATGAATAAATGAATGGACAGAGCTAAGTTGTGGCAGGTACAGCATTTTTCCTGCCTTCCTTCAAGTTTTGTGAAAGGAATTGGTTTTCCTTTGATCTCTGGGAATAGAGAAGTGTCATAATCTTGTCCCCCCAGGGAGCTTGACCTCCTGATGACATCCTCAAGGCTGCAGTGAAATGTTGGAACATCAGGTGTGTAGTTCCCTCTCTCTCCCATCCTCGTCATGGTGGAAACAACCCTTCAAGGTGGAAGACCCTGTACCCCAGGAGGCAAGATCTGGATCCCCTCTTGGAGCTTCAGACATAACCGAATGGACGTTGGCAGCCATGGGCCAATCATGGAGGGCCTGCCGGCTGGTAAGAGTGCATAATGAATGTGGACATGTGGCGGAAATGGTCGTGTGCGGGACTCCTCATTTAAAAAGGCTCCCTGATGTGATATTCCTTATTGCAATGTGATTTGGGTCACATATTGGAAATTTCAAGAGAATCCAAGAAAAACAGAAAGGAAAATAAAATGTTCCTAGTGGGAATACTCTGTAGAATTGAAGAATAGATGTGATCTTCTGGTTTCTAGCCAAAATAATTCAGTGTGATGGTATTTCATGGAGGAGCATCTATCTCCCAGAGCAAGAAGAATGGAAAAGTATTCTCTACTAAACCTATTGCGCCCTACTTAACATACAGCCAGACTTCAAGGGAAGTCTGAGGATTTCACTGCAATTAATTACATAAATACCAAGACATGTAGTCTCCCCCCAGACTAAAAGGTCTCTGGAACAATTAGGAGACTGTGGCCCCCTTGCCCCCTTGTCATGCACATTAATGTCACAGGCCTCAGCAGAGGACTTGGGGTGCTTTGATGCCCAATGTGCTCAATTTGGTTTCAGAGATTTCCAATTCCTTGCACCTAAGCACATGTCCTAAACAAACAAATAGCATTGGGACGGAACTCGCTAGCAGGCTGTGGAGACTTAATTAGTCAGTGGTCTTCCCACTGTTGAGAGCCTCCCAGATACTTGGCAGCATTAACATTCCTGGGATTGTATTTGGTCGGCCTTTGTAAAGGAGTTGAATGCCGCCTCATTAGCTCAGGCTGGTGGGGCATTTGTGTCTCTGACAACAGTTTAATTATGGACATTGTTTACTAATCAGTATTACAGTGACAGACTAGAGGGCTAATCTGAAGAGGAGCACAATAGCTTGCTTTCATTTTATTCTTTCAGCCAGTGAATGTAAAAGTTAAACAAACCTGATTTTGTAGCCCTTGTCTTCCATAATAAGATTCGGGGACCCATTCTAAGGCATTTAAGGGTGTCTACCTCCCTCTTCTTCAGTTTAGCTTGAATTTGGCCTGATATGTCCCACGGAAAGGAGTGACAGCTTCTGGAAATGTTATGGTTGGACAACCAGAAGATCTGGGGGACTGGCTAGTTAAGACAACTGAATTTAGGAAACCGTGTCTTGATCCTTTGTCAGCTCCCATGAAGGCTTCTTCTCAGAGATCAAGAGTCATTTGAAATTCTTAGGGGTGAATTTTACAGACATTCAAAGCACTGAATTAAAAATTTCCCTTCATGCACTTTACCTTTTTTACATATGTGGTTGAAGATTCGGTGTGTTTCTACTTAGCACGTTAGGAACTGTGAGCACAAAGTCCTATGAAAACATTCCTTACTGGAGAGAAAAATGGGTCATTCTCAGACTCTGAAACTTCAGGGCTGATAGTGGGACATTTGTACGAAAATGTTTCTATAATCAGGAATTTCTATTAATTAAGGAAATAACATGGAGCACTCAAAGGCTTAATCCCTCCAACCTCTCAAATATTGGGGCATGGTAGCAGTTGGAGAATTCAACTTTCCAGAGTCAGCCTTGTCCCCAGAACAGAAGATGAGGGGGGAATGTGGGCGACAGCAGTGAGTTCAGGCAGAATCTTGGAGCCAGATCTTGGATTGTCTTGAACGTCACATTGGCCCAGTGGCAGGTTTCTGGAGGTGGATGAAAAAGTCCAGAGGAGGCAGATGTACTTTATTGCATAGATGTAGGCAGAATCCTGGGCCTCAAAGCTCATGTTTCAAATAAGCCTTGACTGTGTTGTTACTTGGGAGCAGGGATCTTCAACTCCACTGACTTATATAGGAAGTGGGTGTGAAAATGTCTTTGCTCTTCACTACTGTTTCTTTCATATGGTGCTGAGACCCGGAATATTCACGTGACTGGGCAAAGTGTGAGCAAGTTGGCAACGTGAGAGCCATACCAGCTGGTTGACGAGGGTTGTTTGCCCTGGAATGCTTTATTTTTATGTTTTTGAACTGAATTATGAACTAATGTAAAAATGTTGACATTTCACATAAAAATCTGCATTTCTGCCTTTTCTTGAATCATTGGAGTCTCTGAGAATGGGGCTAGCATTTTCACAAGGAGATAGCTGTCTGTGGTCACGACTGCGTACCTCCTACCCCCCTAAAGGGCTGGATATGTGCTCTCCAGTTCCCAGACCCCTGCCCTCCCTAACCACTTGGCCTTGCTCACTCAGGTCCCTGCCTGGCCCCAGGCGCATGTCATACAGGAGGGGATCTGTGAACCCAGGGGGCCCTCCCACACAGGTGCTGGCTTTAACAACTGGAGGGGTTCCTTTCAGGTTAGAATTTCCTTGTCTCTTTCAGAATATGAAACCTTGGTGTTGATGTCCACTAGGTCACTCATACCCTGTGACTAGTATGAATTAACTTGTCAGATGGCATCCAAGGGCAGGGGAATGGTGTCTATAAGGGGAAAAGAAGGAAGAAGAAGGCTAAAGGAAAGGCACTATCCTCACTTTTCGATTGGGTGGAGGACAAGGCCTGGGCAGAAAGCACAATAGAGCTGATTCTTCCACATCCTTTTGTTTGAGGCAAGTGAGTAAGAAGAAAGCTATCCTAAGGCCTGCTATAGATGAAATGTTTGTGTCCCCTCAGAATCAATGTGTTGAAATCTAATCCCCAAGGTGATGGTAGTTGGGGGTGGAGCCTTTGGGAGGTGATTGGGTCTTGGGGGTAGAATGGAATTCGTGCCTTTATAAGAGACCCCAAAGAACTCCCTTGTCCCTTTCTTCATGTGAGGACACAGCCAGAAGATGGCTGTCTATGAACCAGGAAGCTGATCCTTACCAGGCACTGAATCTGCCAGTGACTTTGCAGCCTAAGGACCTGTATGAAATAAATTTCTGTTGTTTATAAGCCTCCCAAACTATGGTATTCTGTTATAGGAGCCTGAACAGACTAAGATAAGTCCCATGGAGGCCCTAATGCCTCCTGCTAACAGAGATAATGGAACTATTTTACTTTCTTGGGTTTCTGGAGTATTTTGAGAAGACAGAATTACTTGGTGACTATAAGGAAATAATTATGCAGATAGTTTTGAGCATTATATATGGCACCTCTATTGGTCAGTATGTAAGTACTATAATCGTATTGTATAAGTATTATATTACATTTGGTCATTATATAAGCCATCTTTATTTAGCCACTTAAAAGAGCAAAGATGACTATTTTAACTTAACTTCCTCTTAACTCTCTATCTGGGAGCGATACTAAGGGGGGCATAGTGGCCAGAAGCAGGGAGCCAGAGTAGAGGGGGGACAGAAATGGGTGTACACAGTCCTTGCCTTTGCATCCTGGAGCACTGGCCCCACAGAGCAGTCACACAGGCCGTGCCCCATGGCTCTGTCCACCAGCACCCCCGCAACTAGGTTTGTCCCACTTGTAATAACTAGTCTCAGAATTTCTGATTTGATTCCGCCAATCCTCATGGTGTGATTCAGCTTCTAAGAAGAGTAAATCAACATTTTTAAGCCTGCTTGGATTTATTTTAAATAGACTCTCTCCACTAAAAATGGCCCGCAGTGTGATTTGGCCCAGTGCTAGAATGGTGGCTTCATTCTGGAGACATATTTGCCTTTAAAATAACATGGCTACAAGGAAATGCACCTCGCTGTTGGCCGCATACATGTTTTCTTAGGAAATTGAAAGGACTTCTCTCTGAGTCACCTTAGCTGCTCCTCTGAGTCATTTCTGAGACTCAGGGAGAGAAGGAAGACAGAGAAGCAGGCGATGGAAAGGTCTGGACAAACTGTAGCCTTACTTCTGGGACCCACCTCATACCGCCCTGGCCTGCTTTGACCTGGTGACATGTGTCCAGACCTCCTCTGGCCTCAAGGAAACTCCTAGAAGTCACTCACCCTATCCACAGAAGAGAGTAGACAGATTTTTCTACTGTGTGTTTAGGTGTGTCCTACGTGTGGCACCTGTAGCTTTTCCAAGATCACCAGATCTGATCCTGCCTCTTTGAAGTTGGTGCCAGGTGGATGTGGCCTTCACCCGCAGCACCCATATCCTCTGCTGCCAGCACAAGGAGGCTGGTTGTATCTCCTTGCTTGGCCATGAGGTGTACTTGGATTTGGGGCTCCTTGAGGGCCAGCAGATCTGGTGCCCTATCCTTCTTCCCTCCTTGAGTGTAACTTGGAAGCCCCCATAGTTCTGGAGGAGCCCTTGCCTCTCCATTTGACAACAGCTCAGGCATATTTCACAGGTGTACACTTCCTCTCTGGAAATGTGCATTTCTAGTTTCGTGATTCCATAGAATCAGAATAATTCTAAGTTTTGCTTCACTATTTGTTAGTTTGGTGAACTGGGGCAAGTTAACTTAACCATTCTAAGCCTCAGTTTCCCCAGTCACATAATGGAGATTGTAATGGTGGTAAGTGTGGCTTGCTCCACTCATGTACAGAACTCTACCTGATAGGGTTGTTGTGGGAATTGAAATTAAATCATTTCTGTAAAGTACTTAGGAACCAAATGGGTGAAGTGAGTAAAGTAAATGGGTAGAGTAATGGGTACTGAGCACCCATTGAGTATTTAGTAAATGCTACTATTGCTGTATCTTCATGGATGTGGGAGCTAAAATGTACACTGTTAAGCATCCTGGGGTGTGAATCATTGCAAAATCCCATAACTGCCATGAGTGTTTGAGCCTTTGACACCAGACCTGGGGCATGTCTTCCTGGCAGGTGTCTCACGCTGACCTCATGCTGGTCTGTGTGGGGTGGAAGGGAGGGGCGTTTGTTGCTGGTGAAGGGAAGAGCTCCCTCCCAGGGGCACATGGACAGCCCTTGAGGGGAGATTTCAAGTTCACCAGCTTGTCTCCATTTAGCTTGCTGGACCCAGAGTCTGAGGCTGCAGCCGTATTCTGACTTCTTAAACTATATGAATTGCTGCTTCCTTCTACATCCTTGGACAAATTAAAAGCAGTGTACACACAGAACTCTTTGGCCGGTGTTCACAAGCTGAGCCAAATTCAGAGTTGAAGGTTAGACACGAAATAGCAAACAGAAGCAAAGCAGACAGGCGCTCACACCTGGCTCTTTAAGAATGAACAAAACAGATGCCCTGAAAGTCGGGAAGAATTTGTATGTGAATGCAGAGTCTTATGGATTTACTGTTTTGACTCCAACAGCCCTGAGAAGACTTTCAAAGTGAGGGAATGCCCCCTTAGGATTTCTGGAACAGTCGGGCACCTGCGTGGGGAGCCACGCCCAGTGACTCCCGGGAGGATTCTGATTTATGGAGAGAGGGATTCTGAACTCAGCTGCATTCTTGTGGCTGGGATCAAAAGGACTTTCTCATTGACCACAGATCACATCCCAGGAATCCTCCCTAGACAGCACATTCCTGAGAACAAATGCAGCCTTGGCCACAGCCTATGGGGTGGAGTAAGACTGGCAAGGCACGTATCCAGGAGGGTGGCATTTTACCCTAAATCATAGATTCTAGGTACCCCCCCAAACAAGAGACCTACAGGTTTGGTTTGGGGAAGGTTATAACTTTCCCTTCTTACCTAAGGGCAACCTGTTTAGTGGAAAACAAGCTAAACTGGATTTTCATTCTGACAAATTACTTTATTGGGACTAAGTTTCTTTATCTGTGAAATGGGTATCTTGGGTTAGAATCAGAAGGATATTGTTAGGCAGTTTGCTACAGTCCTCACCACTCCCTATTGTCTCATAACGTGGCTTGCTTCACTCACTCACAGAACCTCCCTGGCCCCACTGGGAATTTGAATTTGCAATCTCTGGACTGGATAATCTCTAAGACCTGTTCTTCCTTTCCCTCAACAGTCCCCCACTGTAACTTTCTTGAAAAATGTTGTTGGGAATAGATTTTAGAATATTTGTTTAGATAGTCAGGATGCTTATGTGTCTTCTGGACCAAGGTGTTTGGAGCAGTAGGAGAAGGGAATGGACACAACCAGGGCTGGGGATGGGCTAGGCATGATGGAGTCATGTCTGGCAATTCCAAAGCAGAGAAGAACGTCACTGGGAAGTGGGAAAACCTGCATAGGGTTGACGCATCCAACATATTCCACTGTTTGCTTTTCCAGAGTCTTGTCAAGAGTTGGCTTGCTCACTTGTTCCAGGGTAACTTGTTCTTGAAAGGGTCAGTGAAGTTGTACTTTTTCCTCTGATGGGGTGTGTTAGCCTGGCAGAGAAAAGAAAGGGATGAGGAATGCTGGGCTTCCTCCTGCTGGCCCATGCCATTGATGCAATCATCAGTTGCCCACATCTGCAATGAAAAGGGAAAAAAAAAGTGCTGAATATAATTAGAGCTCCATATCCCTTTTTGGAAGATGGAAGAGATATTGTACCTCAAATGAGCTAGTGTTAAGGTAGAAGAGGTTGTACAGGACTCCTTTTGTTTTTGCTCCATTCTTGATGAAGTCACAGCCAAGGATTTTGTTTGATCAAGAAATAAATTATATAATACTTTGTAAGCCTATAGAGACAACAGCAATCATATTTAAAAGACTAATAATACTAACATTTAACATAAAAACTAGAATTTATAGCTGGTCTGTGGGCTCTGTTTTTGGCATAGTTGCTTTAAGTACTTAGATAAGAATCCTGTGCCTAAAAGGGAAGCTGATGCTTTGGTTAATTACAGATTTATCTCTTCCTAATAGATTGGGCACTTGATAATTATGTGGTGTTGATAACTTGTCTTTCTCCCCAAGCATGGGTCCAAGAGAAGACATATGGGGAAGGGGGCTGGCTGGGTGGGAAGAGCATGGCAAAGGGAGTATATGATAAATTGTTCTTAACTCATAATATTATATCCCAGACCCAACAAAAATAATATTCTGAATTTACGACCATTAACTGAGAGAGAATATCTCACTCACAGATTGGGGATATTGGAAAAAAAGAATAATGCATGCTTCTACATCTAACACTTTCTTTTTTCTAGTAGTACGTTTTCCTTATAGCCTTCTTTCTGCACAGAAAACTCTTTGAATCAAGGAAGACAGGCTATCCATTTGGAAAGTGGGCTGTGGTTAAGTACCAGAATAGAGATACAAAGGCTCTTAGGGATTCTAGCAATCCAGCGAGTTAGAAGAGATTCTTTCAAAAGCAGGCCTTGATGGTGGCCCATAATACACCTACGTGTGTATTTCTAGGGCTTAAAAAGACTCTGAATATAGAGGAAACTCTCACTTTTCCAATGAAAAGATCTTTTAAAAAATAACATGGTTATATTAACTTATAAGGATATAGATGAATTAGTCACTTGTTTACTTATATATGTAGCTTATTAATGTAATTTTATACACATATTCAAAATCACCACCATATAAAGTAATTTAAGTTAGAAATATTGAATTTTTCACTATCAAAGTTTATGAAACAATTTTTTTAACATTTACTTATTTTAGAGAGAGCATGTATGTGTGAGTAGAGGAGGGGCAGAGAGAGAGGAAGATAGAGGATCCAAAGCAAGGCTTTGTGCTGACAGCAGAGAGCCCAGTGTGGGGCTCAAACTCACAAACTGTGAGATCATGACCTGAGCCGAAGTCAGACACTTAACCAACTGAACCACCCAGGCGCCCCTGAAACCATTTTATTAAAACTTTTCATCCATATCTGTGACATCCAAGCCTTCTGAGTCCTCTAACATGATTTGAAACTGCACACAGTTCTCACCTCTCTGTTTCAGGAACAGCTATGTTTGATAACTGTTGATCCCAAGCCACAGTTAGCCATTTACAGAATATTAGAGGGTTTTGTTTTTTATCATTCTCTACACATATAGTTGGCATCTCCACAATGTAACCTTTACTCTATGACTTGTAAAACTGTCTTTTAAAAAGCTCCTTTGAAATGACACATAACATTTGCAATTAGCCTGGGCTAACTTCCTTTCTTTATCTTTTTTTTTTTTTTTTTCCTTTTCTTAAACCAGCTCTATCAGGTGAATTGTATAAACATCCCAAATTAGTTTTGATTTCATTCTATTAATCTAATTATTTATTTTTTATTAAATAATGTAATTGCAAGCATGCTCTCTAACATAAAAGTCCCCTGCTCTGACACATGCATAGCCTCACTGCTCTAAAAGTCCTCCGTGTTCCACCTATTCACCCTTCCCCACCAGTCCCTGGCAACCACTGATCTTTTCCTTGTCTCCTTAATTTTGCCTTTCCCAAAATGTCATATAGTTGGAATCATATAGTATGTCATCTTTTCAGTTTGGCTTCTTTCACTTAGTAGTATGCACTTAAGGTTCCTCACTGTCTTTTCATGGCTTGATAGCTCATTTACTTTAGCACTGAATAATATTCCATTGTTTGGATGTGCCATAGTTCATTTATCCACTCATCTATTGAAGGACATTTTGGTGGCTTCCAAGTCTTAGAAGTTATGAACAAAGCCATTATATACATGCATACGCAGGGGTTTTGTTTTGTTTTGTAGACATAAGTTTTCAGTTCATTTCGGTAAATACCAAGGAGTGCAATAGCTAGATCATGTGGTAAAAATATGTTTAATTTTGGGGCACCTGTGTGGCTCAGTGGGTTGAACATCCAACTCTTGATTTTGGCTCAGGTCATGATCTCATGGTTTGTGAGATCAAGCCCTGAATCAGGCTCTGCACTGATAGCACAGGGCCTGCTTGGTATTCTCTCCCTCCCACTGTCTCTGCTCCAACCCTGCTCACTCTCACTCCCGCGTGCTTTCTGTCTCAAAATAAATAAATAAATAAACTAAAAAAAAGAGTATGTTTAATTTTGTAAGAACTGCCAAACCGTCTGTGAGAGTGACTGTACCACTTTATATTCCCACTAGCAATGAATGAGAGTTCATGTTGCTCTACATCCCTGACAGCATTTGGTATTGTCAGTGTTCTGGATTTTGGCCATTCTAATAGATATGTAGTGATATCTCATTATTGTTTAATTTGTATTTCCCTGATGACATATGATGTGGGACATCTTTTCATATGGTTATTTACTATCTGTATATCTTCTTTACTCTGGTATCTGCTAAGACGTTGGCCCATTTGTTAATCAGGTTGCTTGATTTCTTGTTGAGTTTCAAGAGTTCTTTGGATAACAATCAGTTGGGTCTTTGCAAATATTTTGTCTCATTTCATGACTTGTCTTCTCATTCTCTTAACATTGTCTTTTACAGAACAGAGGTTTTTAATTTTAATGAAGCTTAGCTTATCAATTCTTCTTTCATGGATCATGCCTTTGGTGTTGTATCTAAAGAGTCATAGCCCAACCCAAAGTCATCTAGATTTTCTCTTATGCTGTCTTCCACAAGTTTTATAGTTTTGAATTTTATATTTAGGCCTGCGATACGTTTTGAGTTAATTTTTATGAAAGGTGTAAGTTCTATGTTGAGGGTTTTGTTTTGTTTTTGCTCATGGATGTCCAGTTGTTCAAGCACCATTTGTTGGGAAGACTATCTTTGTACCATTTTATGGTTTTTGATCTTTTGTCAAAGATCAGTTGACCATATTCATGTGGGTCTATTTGTGGGCTCCCTATTTTGTTCCATTGACCTATCCCTTTGATGATTTGTCTATTTGTCTATTCCTTTGCTGATACCACACTGTCTTGATTACTGTAGCTTTACAATAAGTTTTATGGTCAGATAATGTCAGTCCTCCAACTTTATTCTACTCTTTCGATATTAAGTTTTTAGTCTGGGTCTTTTGCTTCTGCACATAAGCTTAAGAATAAGTTTGTCAATATCTACAAAATAACTTGCTGGCATTTTGATTGGGGTTGCATAGAATTTACTGATCAAGTTGGGAAGAACTCACATCTTGACAATATGAACTTTCCATGTACATGGAATGTCTCTCCAGTTATTTAGCTCTTCTTTGATTTCATAAGAGTTTTGTAGTTTTCCTCATGTAGATCTCATGC